>OU611839.1:20000000-20600000 GCA_914767755.1 Agrochola circellaris | reverse complement strand
AACCTTCACCGCGGATTCCTGGTCACAACTCGAGCATCTAGCTCAGCTTGGCTTTGACGTTGCATTAAATTGACTTAATTCCCACACTCTCACTCTAAACACCTTCAAAACCAAAATTACCTATTCTAACAGTTCGGTCTCTCAACCACAGACTCCAATTTCAATCAAAGCTCACACTTGTCACCCACGAATACAGGGTTCAAATTGTCAATGTCCTCTCTTAACCTCTGTTGAAAGCGTTAGATACCTGGAACTAGTCTTAGACAGGAATCTCAATTTTAAATCTCATATCGGCCTGCTAACTGAAAGAATTCGCAAACTGATATACATCTTTAAAACTCTTCGGTATATTGCTAATCTCATTATGATACGCAATGTCTATTTCGCACTTTGCCTATCCATCGTAACTTAGTGTAGGTATTTCCTGTCGGGGCGGCGCACAGTGGTCTGAAAATCAAGCTCCATACTCATAGAAACTTAACGTCAGAAATTAATAAATAAAAATATGTTTTGTGTTTAATATACTTCCCTTTGTTTTACTAATATAGTATGAAGGGTATGAGTAGCTCCATGCGTGAGAAAAAAAAATTTTTCTTTTTTTTGTATGGAATGAAACACTTAAAGTGCTTTTTTTCAAAACTGAATAGAACTGATGGGCTAGTATTCACATGAGCTATTGCACCATACACGGCGATCAAGATGACATACAATTCTTGAGCCTTTCGGTGCCGCTTTGCATGTAGCAAGCTTTGGAAATTTTGAATTTACAGTCGGTGATCTTTCAAATCTTTGATGGTATTTTGTGAAGCTACATATTGCTTTGAATATGAAAATAGTATGTAAACTAATACTCATGCAAGAAGAGACAAACATACACACACACACACCCTCACACACTCACAAACTTTCGCCTTTATAATCTTAGTGTGATTATAAAGGCGAAACTTTGTGTGTGTGTGTGTATGTTTGTCTCTTCTTCACGCTCAAACAGCTGAACGGATTTGGATGAAATTTAGCACACATAATAGTTTATAACCGGGAATAACACATAGGTAATATATTTAACAACACACAGGTATATAATTAAATGAAGTAACCAACCACATAACTGATATTGTCGTTAGTTAATAACCTGCTAATGACTTTTATAATGAAAATATTAGAAAACGATGTAGATTATTTACATTTTACTACAAAATTAATTTCACGAAATAACTCATTTGTTAATCACCGTCATTATTGTTGAATTTTAATTTAATAAGCATTATGGGACAGCGAGTGTTAATGAGGGTAGTTATAATATAAATAGGACATTTAAACTAACTTCACTCAGTAGCTCTTTGCACTTGTGCTTTACTATACTTATTACGTTCGATTTGTTTTCGTGTTATGATGGAAGCTTTTAGTACCAATTTGGATATTTTTATGTTTGTGGCTAACAATAGCTGTTTCTCACAGCCCAGTGTATTATATGAAGTTTTTGTCAATGCCGTTGATTTGTCAGAAATCGAAAATAAAGAATTGAAACAATTCTGTCAGACTCGTGTGTGTTCGTTGAGGAACAAATGGATCTCGTGTAATCGCACGAGACATACTTTCATAAAAAAGTATGAGACATGGCTGCAAGAAGACATAAAATGGCCTGAGTTCATGAAGGACAAGATGACACCTTGTTTAATGTTAGAAGAGCAGCAACCATGTTCCAGTTTTGACTTCGGTGTAAATGAGGGTGCATCAACATCATACAAACCGGAGACGTACAGTGTTGGAACATCAACTGTTGTGAGTCCAAGAAAAGTGTTTTGGAGCTAAGCCCGCTACAGAAGAGAAGAAGAGTGAAAGAGCTCCTCACGCATAGCACTGAAAGCCTTGCTTATGCAACTGGTTTAAGTGCAGATAACAAAAATGTAGCTGATATAATAAAATTGATCACAGAGCATCCCGAAGAGGCTACAAAGATAAAGGAATTGTTGAAGTCCAAGAAAGCTATGCCCATATATTCCGCTGATAAAGCTTTAGGAATTCTGACTTCATTGAAGCTTTCAAAATGGCAGTATACAATATTAAGAGCTTGTGCAAAAGAAGAAGGAATACTACTATATCCTTCATATACTGCTATCTTAGAGGCGAAAAAGGACTGTTACCCACCAAAAGACACCATAGAAATTACCGAAAGAGGGGTAAAAGTAAAGCTTCAAGCGATTTTGGACAAAACTGTTGCTAGATTTGGGAAATTCCTACGTTTGGAATCTTCGCTAGATGGCAAAGAGCTAACATTGATATGCAAGTGGGGCTTTGACGGTGCTTCAGGGCAAAGTTTGTACAAACAAACTATGGCGGGTGAAGATGATTCAAGCAATTTTATGTGTTCTTTTGTGCCTCTGCGCTTAGTTTGTGGTGAAGAAAAGTTATGGGAGAGGTGAGAGGTGGTGTTATGGTTATGGTTATGAGTTATGGGTTTGGGGAGTTATGGGCAAAGCCATCTTCCACAATGTTCTGCAGACCGCTCTATTTTAAATTTGCAAATGAAAACAAATTAAATATTAAGGAAGAACAGGCTTTGATTGAAGCTGAGATTGCAGCACTGGAGCCGTCTATTATGGGAATTCATACTGTTAAGCACTCAATGCTTATGACCATGATAGATGGTAAAATCACTTCGCAACTGTCAAATACTTCAACGCAGACTTGTGACATCTGTAAAGCTACCCCTTCGGAAATGAATAAGTTAGAGAAGATCTCAGAGTAAGTTTTGAATAATTTGTTATATTTCAGATTACCGTAATGCTGTGTATCTTTTTATTAATTAATTCACTTTCTTTCCAGAAAACCTGTTTCAACAGATATATATCAGTATGGTTTGTCTACACTTCATGCTTGGATTAGATGTATGGAGTGCCTACTCCATATTTCGTATAGACTAGACTTCAAAACATGGCAAGCCAGAGATGCAGACAGCAAAGAGTCATTGAAGAGTAGAAAAAAACTATACAGCAGAAGTTTCGTGATGAAATGGGCCTCCTAGTAGACATCGTTAAACAAGGTGAGTTATGATAACAGTCGTTGTTCTTAAATCTTATTTTTTCAAATAACGATAGTTCTATTTATTCTTTACAAAGTTGTGGATTAGTTTTGATTCATTTATAATTTTCAGGTTCCGGAACCACAAACGATGGAAACACAGCGAGGAAATTTTTTGGTAATCCTGCCAATACTGCAGCTATTACAGGCTTGGATCCTAGTTTGATCCAAAGATTTGCAACACTTTTGCGTGTGATGGCCTGTGGGGAGCCCATAAATGTTGAGGCGTTTAAAAACTTTGCGCGCCAAACAGCAGAATTATATGTGGAGCTCTATGGCTGGTATTACATGCCTTCGAGTGTCCACAAACTTTTACTGCACGGTGCTGAAGTTATTAAACACTTCAATATTATGCCCATTGGCAAATTATCTGAAGAGGCATCGGAAGCCAGAAACAAAGACTTCAAGAAAATCCGAGAACAGCATTCGCGCAAATTTTGTCGAAAAGCGACAAACGAAGACATTTTCAATGGTCTCCTTGTCTCGTCAGATCCCTACCTGTCCAGCATAAGACCTGTGCTGAGAAAATCAGTAAATACACCTATTACTGATGATATGAAATCTCTTCTTATTGGTGACGATGCAGATCTAGACAAAGAGAATGTTGAATTTATTGATATTAACGCGTCAATGCTGGACTCGGATTTAGAGGACTGACGACAGCAAAGATACTCTCTGCTAATCGTTTTTGTATAAGTAGTTATAGCAAATAATTATAATAAAATAATAATAAGAATATAATTAAATTAATTAATATAATTAATTAGTAATATAATTAAACAGTAATATTTAATATATCATAGTTATAGGAGCTGTAAATAGTTGTTGTAGTCTTAAATTGACAATTTTGACGTTACTTTTATTGTTATTGCCTTTCTTGCACATAATTTTTGTTGTAATGTATTAGTATTAACTATTTCATTAACAGCTCCCCCAAACGTATTATACATTAACTATTTAATACATGTTTTTATCTTTCTTCACTTTTAACCATATATTTAAAAATAAAAATATCCTTAGTACATATTTATTCCTTACTAGCTGCACCCCGCGGTTTCACCCGCATAAGTCTCGATTCCGTGGGAATATCGAGATAAATAGTAACCTATGTGTTATTCCCGGTTATAAACTATTATGTGTGCTAAATTTCATCCAAATCCGTTCAGCTGTTTGAGCGTGAAGAAGAGACAAACATACACACACACACACAAAGTTTCGCCTTTATAATCACACTAAGATTATAAAGGCGAAAGTTTGTGAGTGTGTGAGGGTGTGTGTGTGTGTATGTTTGTCTCTTCTTGCATGAGTATTAGTTTACATACAATTTTCATATTCAAAGCAATATGTAACTTCACAAAATACCATCAAAGATTTGAAAGATCACCAACTGTAAATTCAAAATTTCCAAAGTTTGCTACATGCAAAGCGGCACCGAAAGGCACAAGAATTGTATGTCATCTTGATCGCCGTGTATGGTGCAATAGCTCATGTGAATACCAGCCTATCAGTTCTATTCAGTTTTGAAAAAAAGCACTTTAAGTGTTTCATTCCATACAAAAAAAATTAAAATATTTTTTTTCTCACGCATGGAGCTACTCATACCCTTCATACTATATTAGTAAAACATAGGGAGGTATACTAAACACAAAACATATTTTTATTTATTAATTTCTGACATTAAGTTTCTATGAGTATGGAGCTTGATTTTCAGACCACTGTGCGGCGCAGCAAAACAGCAAAAACCACCAAACCACTCGAGCCGCTGGAAGTAGCACATAGGGCCATTTTAAAAGTGGCCACTTTTCGTCCTATTCTTTTTCCAACCGACCAACTATACAATCACTGCAAACACTTTATGCTACAGACAGTCATTCCGCAACACCGCAAAATCCCATGCCGAATTATAGAAAATAAAAACGTAATAAACGTCGAAAAGATAGGATATGCATCCTAACGTCTCTTTAACACAGGTTTTCATAACCTAGGTAGGAGAGCAGTGCTCACCCACACGTTTGTAGTATTAGGTATTTATTCTGTAAAACTTTTTTTTTTTACTTGTACGTGCCTTGTTTTTTGAGTAAATAATCATATATTATATTAATAATAACATTTTACATAGGATCTTTGTTCTGTGTATATTTGTCATTTAAAGGTGTACACAACTCATGCATATTAATAGACAGTAACACTGACTACCAAAGCATAATATTATTATATTCTCAGCTTCACGCTTACGAAACTAGTGCCTAGCGTCGTCGTGCAGTCCCTCAAACCTGTCTTTAATGTTCACAGAGCTGCGGGTGCCCGCGACAGCGTGAACTCGGACGCGGCCGTAAAGAAGGCGGCGGCACGGCGCGTGTCCATGGTGTCGGTGCCGCCGCGCGCGCAGCAGATGCGCCACCTCGCTGTCCACGCCGTGATTTTCCTGAACACGCGACCGCAGCATATGAATATCGGTCAGTTATCAGTTATCAGTACTTAGTAACAAAATTTTACCTAAACCACCCTTTTGTTTCCATAATTTTTTATAGTTATGTACCTAGTTTTTTGTTTTTTCGAGTTCCTTGTTATTTTTGCTCTAGCTTCCCTTCTACTCGCGCTCGAGAACGGTCAAGTGCAGTGTTGGTCGGACCACTCGGCGGGTGGCTTCCAGGGCTCGTTCCAGGCCATCCACATGGCAGGCGACTACGTGTCAGCTTTCGCCACCGATCTTGAAAACGAGTTTATCATCACTGGTACCACCCTAGGATACATCAAAGTTTGGCTCCTGACTAATTACCTCAGCAACGACACGGTCAGTCGCGGCATGAACTTATTATCTTATTCTCTGTACTGTACACCAAATACCTACCAAATTACCAATAGTTTCACAGTAAGTAAGTCTACTTATATAATATTCTATGGTATCGAATTAGACCGGCAGTCGACCCCAACGTTCGGAAGGGCTTCAGAAGCTAATAAGATTATGCTTTTGTTGTAGGTTCATATAAACATGCCGCGACTGCGCCTGATGTTTCCGTTCTTGTGGCGCGACCGTATCGAGGGCCGCGCCAAGCGCAGCGTGCGGGACCAGCCGCTGCCCCTGCTACTCAACAGCTACCGCGCACACATGCGCTGTATCAGTACCATATCGTATATCGACGAACACAGACTCGTCTTCACGTAAGCCTTACCAGCACGCGTAGCGTGATAACCATGGAAACGGATTTTCTACGGATTTGTCCACGAAAGAATAGACAAAATTACAGATTGTGATTGTTTATCTGTCATTTTGTCTATTCTTCTGTTGACAAAACCCGTTTTTATCGTGGTCATACTAAGCGTGCATTGGGGCTAGCACAGGCGTACCCAAGACGTTTGTGACAAGACATGATACATTTTGTCATGCCTTACAAATTTGTCTTCAATGCTAGCACGGGTCAACCATGTGACATAAATCTAGAGGCATTTGTTGCTGATAATGTGATATAACTTCTTGAAAGTTTAACCCGACTTAAACTTTCAGACTAGACTTCTTTTCTACTTTTCAGAAGACTGAAACTATGGTCCGTATTACAGAACGTTCCTCAAGTTCAGTTTGATCTTCAATCAGTCGATCACTGTTTAAGTATAGAATCAGTACTTGAACATCGGTCTTATTCCAGAACGGTAATTAAACTATACTCATTACTCAGATAAATCGAGACTCAGATCCAGCCTCAAACAGAGATGTGTGCCTATTGTCTATGCATATGCATCGGGTATTGTTGTATGTTTATTATTACGTTTAATAACAAGCTTTGCTAATTTATTTAATCATAATATTATCACTACAAAATGACAGGACGATAAAATAATTTCAGTCCATTGGAAAAATCCTTTTAAAGTACATAATAAGAATTTTAACGGATTTCAAGAATATTGTTGATATATCATAGTTGAATAAATTATTGTAATGATCTACTTCTCCAAATATATCCATTTTGTAAGTAATCATTCAAAAACATCAATATTTACACACTCAACAACACAGATAGACTTGAACAGAACAAAAATTGACATGACAATCTATGCTCAAGCGCGGTCTTGACCACACTTGGGTGATTACAGATCCAATCACTGCTTGGGTTCGATTCGTGAACTGAGTAGGTAACGAGCCAAACTCAGCTGAACTATGATCAATAAATCTATGCTTGAGGAACATTCTAAAATTAAAACTCGACTCAAAACTAGATTTAAATAGAGATCAGTGCTTGAGTTTCCTTCTGTAATACGGACCTAAGAGATTTGTGACAAAGTAGATGCGCCCGGAGTAGCCTACTACGGGCGCATCCATTTTGTCACAAATCTCACATTTTGAAGGATGACTAAAAAAAATATATCACGTTTGTTCGGAGGTCGTGACAAAACAGATTTAGCTGCTAATTATTCTCTATCGAAAGAGAGAGCGAGAGAGAAAGTGTGAATTTGGTCAAAATGTAAATCCAAGATGGCGGCTGCGACATTTTTGTTTTTGTTTTAATCATACGTGAGAAGGAACTTCGTTATTTATTCAATAAGTACCTACACCAACAGCTTAAACAGCGGTTTATTTGCCTGCTTTAGGCCTCTTGCCTTCGGGCAAGTACATCATCATCATCATTTCAGCCAAAAGACGTCCACTGCTGAACATGGCCTATGTTCAGCAGTGGACTCCCCCAAGCACCGCTACTTCGACCGATTCTGTGCTTCCCGCATCCAGCGGATTACTGCGGCCTTCACAAGCTCATCGGTCCATCGGTGGGAGGCCTTCCAACGCTTCGTCTTCCGGTACGCAGTCGCCACTCCAGAACCTTTCGGCCCCATCGGCCATCTCTTCTACGAGCAATGTGCCCTGCCCATTGCCACTTAGGTTTGGCAATTCTTCGGGCAAGAACATATTAAATAAATTATTATAAAAAAAACGTGCGCGATTGGGAGATCCCCGTTAAGAACTAAGTTCCTTCCACGTATGATTTAATATAAAAACAAAATTTTCTCAGCGCCATCTTAGATATTCATTTTGACCTCACTGTCGACTTTAGTGAAGAACAAGAAGACCCTCGCACACTTTAGCTTTAGCACCCTCGAACACTATGAAAACGACACCCATGACAAAACATTTGTTAATGTCCACAGACACCATCTTGGATTAACATTTTGACTTCACTATGGGCTTTAGCACCCTCGAAAACTACGAAAACGACACCCATGACGAAAAAAGAGAAAATTTTCGCAGCCGCCATCTTGGATTTTCGTTTTGATCAAATTTACACTTTCCCTCTCTCTCTATCGAATTAGAAGAAGACAGACGCAAGTATGAAGCCGCGTTAAAGGACTTCGTTCCAAAAAGCCGTTTACTCTATCACATTTTGAAGTCGCAATAAGAAAGACATGTCGTGTCTCTAGATTTTTTCACATGGTTGACCCGTGCTAGCATTTATGACACACATTTTATCACAGTTTCGACGGTTTTATCGCTGTGTTTTATCACTGTGATTAAATGTATGACTCAAGCCATGGCACAGTAGCCCGTGCTCGCCCCGCAGGAGTTAGATATCTAATCCAGAAATATTTCGATTGGCGGCATTTAGTAGTCCTTCATTATTTTGCATCCTTTTAACTTTACAATTAAGCATAGCAAAACGCACACTAAAATAAACAATGTATTTATATTGGTATTGTATTCGTTCAGTGGCAGTTCCGACTACAGCGTCCGCGTGTGGCGTCTCTCAGGCGAGTACCTGCAGACACTAGGCAGTTTTCTGCCCTGGACACTCGCGGTCACCCGTTTCCCACCTGACGTCCAGAAAATCGCCAGCTTCACTACGTTTAAGGTGAATGTAACCCACGCTCAGAAAAAAAAAAGTTCATAATTAAGAATGCACTTGTTTTGTACGTACCGCTCATAATCATAGTTAGATGACAAGCCTGATTGTTACCAGACTTTTGAATGTGTGCAGGTGTGGCGCGGTGGCGAAGTGTCACGCTACGTGCCGGGGCAGAAGGTCGTGGACAAGCTTCGCGACATCACCGAGAAAGAGCTCCGGAGCAAGACCTTCGGAGAGCCGCCCGATGAGCCGCTGCTCGGGCGGTACTTCGCTCTGCCGGCGCGGCCCGAGCGGCAGGAGCCCATCGTGCTCGACGACTCGATGGCCACAGTGAGTCAGCCCTTATTCTCATATCGTAACTCTATAACGTTTCATGTAGCGATTCCAACAACGTGTGTGTTATATTTTTTCCTACAGCTATTGAACTCTCATAAAATCAAATTCCGCTATAGAATTTGATTTTATGAGAGTTCAATAGCTGTAGGAAAAAATATAACACAGCTCTTATACAATGTCGCAATATAATATGATGATCACCGAAGTTCTACTCTTGATGAAGGCCGGCCGAAAATGATGAGTGTCGTGTGTTGCAGATCCCGCTGTACACCCACCTCCGGATGGCGTCCACGGTGCCGGTGCGGCGGCCGCCCACGCCCGAGCTGGTGCGCCAGACGCGCCTGAAGCGCGCCCTGCCCAAGAAGAGGCAGGACTCGGAGCGCCAGCTGACGCTTCCTCCCGAAGGCATGCAGCCCGACTTCGCGCCAGAACACGAGCCGAGCACCTCATGAAGAGAAATCTACTCACCGTTATTATTGATACTGACCGGACATTATTCACTGCTATTGTGCTATGTTTTATTTTTAATTTATTCAGCAAGCATTAAGGTTTGTTTTTTGTAGACTCATGTACATGTGCAAATGTGCAACGACGGAATAAAATGCATTCAGTGATTTTGTGTCTTTTATTTAGGCTGTCACTATCCACACAGCCCCCGACAGTTTAATTGCCCTCCTCTTCACTAACAATGTTCTACTGGAACCGGAAACTAAATTCAATAATATAATTGCTATATGCTTGCATTGTCCGGTTGTCTCCTCTTCAGTGGAAATGCAGCCTTAACAAAGTTCATTATTATTTTCAATGAGCTAAATTTTGACGAATTATTATCATTAAAAATCTAAATATGGAGGTTGATTTGACGTACTGATTCCATCATTGCATTATTGAGTCAGTCCCCAGATCAGTTAAATTGTCCATTGTGACGCCGAGTCCTACTTACCAACTCCGCAAAGAGAATCATACTCGAAATGTATTACTATTCCGCTGAATCATTACCAACGAGATTAACTTTGACACTACTATGTATTGATTTGCAATAATATTATTCAAGGTCTATAGTAATTTATATTATACTTTGATTATATAATTCTGTGTCAGTAAATATTTATTTATAAAAAACAAGCCATGGCAAGTGAAAGAGAAATGAGGTATGTGTTATCCTTATGTTCGAAGTCGGAAGGAAGCGCTACTGCGTTGAGTAAGGCAGCAGGATGGCGCAACGAGGCCCTGCACGGCCGCTGCAGCATTGAGGACATGCTGAAGATGCAGCAAGCCTTCCAGCAAGCAGCCAGTAACAAAATGTTGCCAAACGAGTTCAGGGACTTACTGAAGACCTTGTTGAATGTGGAGTACGATGATGATGAATTTAACATAATGTTTTTGAAGGTAATAAAAATTTAAAACCCCCTAGCTCAAAGTCGATGAAACAAATATTTTCAAGCTGTTCGGATAAATTTCAGGGAATTCGATTGATAAGCAAATTGACTATCAACCTAAAAAATATTAAAATGAACTCACAACTTCCATTCTTTATCAGCCGAAATGGCGGAACACGGATCCGCTATCTAATTACGCAACACATTTTTGTAATCGATTACGACTAATCTGTTTCATTTTGACAGTTCAACAACATTCATTGCGTTATTTACATTGTAGAGCAGATTTTTTTTTCGAACTTATGAAGCAATGGATCTGTTGTTGTCTGTCAATACGATTCAGATTCTGATTGATTGTGTATTACGTAATTAGGGTACTGATGTCGTAAGTCAGTCTGCTTAAAAATCAAGTTGCCTGAGGGGTAATTGCGTAACACAATACAGTAGCAATGGCTTTCATTTTGGCAGTTCAACAACGTTTATTGCGTTATTTATTTACGTTGTTGAGCAAACAAATTTTACGAAGATGAAGCAATGGATTAGGAATATCCTTCAAAATCATTAATAATAATAATACATTTGAGTTGGCTTCGGCCCCTCGTACGCCTTCCAAAGGTCCGGGACCCCAGGGTCCCGAGAAATGTCAAAGACAAAAAAAATAATGTGCAGTCGTGCATGTAACGCGAGGGGAGATTATGGAATCCGAGGGAACTCGACTCTCGGAATCCATACACCTTAGATCCCTGTCTTCATCCGAAAGCTATAAGTACTTGGGTATGTCGGAAGCATTAGGCATCAATGTTGCTGACATGAAGCAATCGTTGAAGGAGCGCTTCTTTGGCCGCCTAAAGAAGGTATTAGTCTTCTTTCAGGCGGAAATAAGGTGCGCGCCTCCAACGGTTGGGTCATGCCGGTTTTGATGTACTTTTTCGGCATACTCAAATGGACTCAGACCGAACTCGACGCCCTGGATAGGAGGGTCCGTAAACTGCTGACCGCAAACCGGATGCATCACCCACGATCATCGGTAGTGCGGGGGTCGAGGCTTCCTAAATGCGAAGACCCTCCACAACCGCGACGTGTGCAATCTCAGAGAATATTTTTTGAAAGCCGAAGTGGGTATGCACCATGACGTGGTGGCAGTGGACAAGGGGCTCACCCCACTCTCCATGGCTAAAGAGAACTGGCACAAGCCTGTGGTACTTACTACAGATGACCGCAAGGAGGTATGGCAAAGCAAGGAGCTTCACTGGCGCTTCTATCGGGCTCTTCATGAGCCCGGTGTAGATTTTCTAGCGTCCGTATCCTGGCTACGTTTTGGGGACCTTTTCGGGGAAACTGAAGGTTTTGTCTGTGCAATTATGGACGAAGTTATCTTAACGAATAACTACCGGAGACATATTATGAAGGACGGGACTGTTGACGTGTGTCGGGCATGCCACCATCCGGGTGAGTCCATCAGAAATATTATCTCTGGCTGTTCTCGTCTGGCTAATGGCGAGTACTTGCACAGGCATAACCAAGTGGCTAGGATTATTCACCAGCAACTTGCTTTGAAATACAAACTTGTGGATTCTGAGGTACCGTACTACAAGTATGAGCCCGGCCCAGTTCTCGAAAATGACCATGTCACGTTGTACTGGGATCGGTCTATCATTACTGACAGGACTATTGTTGCCAATAAGCCTGATATTGTGGTGATAGAGCGATTAGCGCGCCGCGCAATGATAGTCGATGTTACTATCCCACATGACGGGAACCTCGTGAAAGCTGAGAAAGAGAAACAAATAAAATATCTCGACTTAGCACACGAGGTTGTCGACATGTGGAATGTGAGCTCGGCTATCATTGTGCCGATTGTCGTATCGGCCAATGGCCTGATGGCCGAAAGCCTCGACCAACATCTCTCGAGGCTCTCGTTAGATGGTTGGATCAAGGGCCTGATCCAGAAGGCAGTACTCCTCGATACGGCTCGCATTGTGAGGAGGTTCCTGTCTCTGCAGCCCTAACCACCGGTAGCTTGGACCCTGCTCCCGATACCGGTGGAACACTATTTTTATATTTTTAAATATTTTTGTAATGATTTTTATTTCAATATTTAAAAATGTAATCAATAAGTATTAAAATGAATAAACGACATAATAATAATATTTATTTATTTCTAAGTATATGGTACATTGAGATCTTAAATTAAACATTGATTCACATATACTACTATTGCTGGTGTAGAAAAATTAAATAAGCTAAGTGCATGCAAATTCTAGGCATTACAATAAAAGTTACATTAATTATTTTTTTTTGAATTTATTTATTTAATTTGATACAATAATATTGATTTGGATAAATTGAATACGGTTATTTGTAATGTCAAGATATTAATTATTTTGTCAAACATGAAATTCAAATCAAGACAAAAAAAAATTGCATGTCAAAAATATAAGTTATAGTGTCAAAATATTAATTATAATGTCAAAATACTAATAGCATAGAATATTAATTACAATGTCAAAAAGTATGATTTAAAAATTCATTAACGGAATAAAAACACAAGTCTAAGAGCCAAGTAAACATTTTACATTTGAATTTATTAATTGGTAACATTCTCAAGCCAGATGGTAATTTATTATAATTTTTTACTGTCATACAACTGGCATTTCTACTGTATAGTTGCAATCTCTGAGGAGGTACTAACAATTTTCCAGCATTTTTTTTATTCAGTTTTTGGGAGACTTGTTCATTTAATAGGAATAAATGTGGGTACTTTTTTACAAATAAACAAACCTCAAAAATATACAGGCACGGGAGTGGAAGAATTTTTAATTCTTTAAATAATGGCCTGCAATGGTCTAAATATTCTGCACCGCTCATGGCTTTGATATTTTTTTTTTGTACTTTGAATGCTCTGTCCACATCCACTGAATTACCCCATATCACTAGACCGTAACAGCATTGAGGACGGTTTGTTTACTGGACACCAGTCTTAACTTGCGAAGAGCATATTATACAAACTTTTCAAGCTTGCTGCATACTCTTTCTACATGTTCCTTCCAGTTCAGTTTATTGTCAATTATTATACCTAAAAATAAAGCCGATGGTTCTGGTTGCAAAATTGTATTATCATGTCGAATTGTTGTTGATGTTACCAACATGTTGCATGTTTGAAATTGAACAATTTTGGTTTTATTAATATTAACATTAAGATTATTGTCCCCGAGCCATTTTATTACATTCATTAATTCAATGTTAGTATTAGTTTCTATGTCAGTTTTGTTGGAAGATTTTATTGTCAAAGTAGTGTCGTCAGCAAATTGGATACATTCATATTTTAAACGTTTTTTGAGGTCATTTATGTATAATATAAATAGTGGCGGACCCAGTACGCTTCCCTGTGGAACGCCAGATTGATTAATTTTTAATTCTGAGCTATATGTCGTCCTAGTGTTATTTTCTATTTTAGAAATAACAGTTCTCTGTTGGCGATCAGACAAATAGCTTTTAAGCCAATCATGCGCCTTGCCTCTTATTCCATATCTCTCTACTTTGTAGAGTAGTCGCTCATGTGAGACAAAATCAAATGCCTTGCTCATATCTAAGAATACCGATAAAGCAGACATCTTTTTATCCAGAGCTTCGGTAATTAGCTTTATTAATGAAAAACAGGCTAGAGTTGTTGAACAATTTTTTCTGAAACCAAACTGACTCTCTGCAATTAGACTGTGTTTAATTACAAAGCTATTTATTTTGTCATGCATTGCTTTTTCATTTTTTTTTTAAAAGATTGGGATCAGCGTAATGGGCCTATAATTACCCATATCAGAACAGTTACCTTTTTTGTATAATGGTTTAATTACAGACTCCTTTAATGTCGATGGAAAAACACCTTCTTTAAATGAGCGGTTTATTAAGTAGCTAAGTGGGGATGCTATAATTTTCGCGCTTAATTTAATTATTTTGGTGGTTACTTCGTCATATCCCGTAGAATTTGTATTATTTAATGAATAAATTATTTTAATAATGTCAATTTCATTTACAGGAGTCAAAAATAAAGTATTTATGTTATTGTCAATGTCAATGTTGTGTACGTCATGTTTTTTTTTTTTTTTTTGTGTCAGCTCGATGAAATAATTATTAAATTGGTTACATATGTCAACAGGATTATTATTTTTTTTGTCACTAATTACTCATTCATTTATGTAGTTATTATTATTAGATTTATTTAGGTTATTTTTTATGATTGTCCATGTCGCTTTACATTTATTCTTAGAATTATTGAAAAAATTTTTGTTGTTGATCTGCTGAGATTTTGATATGCATTTTTTTTAAATCTTTGTGTAATTGCGGTATTTTTTCTTGTGGTAACCTTTACTTATAGCATCGTGTTGATATGCGTAATATAAAGTTCTTTTTTTAATGCATGATATTTTTAAACCCGTACTGAGCCATTTGTTTTTTATGGGTTTATTGGTCCTTTTGACAAGTATTTCGGGAAAACATAATTTATAGAAGAGCGTGAATATGTCATGGAAAATATTAAATGCTTTATTGCAGTCTGTCTCTTCGTACATTTCACCAAAACTTAAAGCTGCTAAGCAATCTAAAAATTTTGCTATGTTACTTTTATCGTAAGCTCTCTTCGTATCATACCAGAATTGTACAGTTTTTAATTTATTATTAGTCATCTCTTCAAGGTAAAACGTTAATGATTGCCCAGTATCGTGATCGGAGAGAGCTAAATTATGTATATTGCATTTCAGATCAACTGCTGGGAGATTACTAGCTATTTGATATATGCTAGTTTTTTTCCTAGTAGGCATCCTAACATGTAGGGAAATATTAAAATTGTTCATTGATATTAGTTCTTTAGAATATTTGTTATTTCAATATGTCTATGTTCCAATCTCCGCACAGAATAATATTTTTTTTAACTTTGCGTGTTAGATTGCGTAGTAAAGATTCAAGATTTTTTTTAAATATAGACACATCAGAATCTGGAATTCTATATATGCACACTAAAATTAAATTATGAGTCAATATTTCGACGCCGCAGCATTCAAAGCAATATTCAATGGCCAGTTCATCAGTTATAGTATGGTACTTGTTGATGGGCCTACACTGTCCTCTCATACCTTTTAACACTGTAACTTGGAAACATTGTAAAAACCATTTACTTTTAAAAGAGTAACCGTGGAGTTTCTTGCCGGCTCTTCTCCATAGGAAACGACCAATTGGAACCGTGCACCTAGCTTCTGACGTTTCATAAGTGCCCTTGTAGGTTTATGTGAAATAAAAATATTTTGATTTTGATTTTTGATTTTGATAGGCAATGGGCTAAAACTTAGACCTTTTTTTTATTAAAACGCATGTTCCACCGCGTTTCTTTCCGTGTCTTGAGTAACTGGCAGCTAAGTTGTAGTGTGTAAGTGCCAGATTACTTTCATGCCCTGATTTTATAAAAGTTTCACTCAGACAAATAAAATCTAAATCGCCAATCTGATTTGCCAAGTCGGTAATTGTAATTTCGAATAAATCAGTTTTATTTAAAATTCCAGCTATATTTTGGTGTAACAGTATACATTTTTGTTTTCTTTTAGAACTGTCACTACTACCAGTAACCTTTTTACGTGATGGGACGAAAAAGAGTTTTTTGGGAATTTTTTGGCGATTTTGGAGAATCACAGTTACTACCGTGATTCTCCAAAATCGTATCATACTCAGTTGGATAGGTCTCAATATCAACTAGTAGGTGACATTCAGATTGTGATTGAAGTGTTAAAAGACGTGCCGCTACAAAGGCGACATAAATTTAAGGGCTAGTTGCCAGTAATTAAAAATATATTATAAGAAAAAATTATTCGTTAATTGATTTTTTTATTTTCAAGCGCTCGCCGTCATAGGGCTCTCCCTTTCCTTCAATTTGCCTTCTCTTTGCACGTTATTCGTTTTATTTTCGTTGATGCGATGTTATGATCCGTAACCCCGGTAAATGACCTCTGCACTACAGTTGTTAGTACAGGTTGCTCCAGGATGCTATTTTAGAAAATTGTTAATAAATCAATATAAAAATATATTCATAAAAAAACGCTAATCCGTAAACCTGTGTTAAATTAATGCCACCATTAAAGCGCAACGCTGTAAGCGCAAATAAGGTGCTGACTAAACAAAATAGCATTTATTTTAACATCAAGCCGGTTTTCCCGAAAGGTTAAACAAAGGTGTACCTATAGTACACTCACATTTCACAGCTTAACGTCCAATGCCAGGAGCCCTCCTGGAGGGTTCACCTAGTCGCATATGGGATGCCGGGAGCAATAGCGGAGAGCTCATTTTAAATGTAGGTTTTTCTTAGCGAATACAGCATTATAAACCGTGAAAATAAAATCTGATGTAAATTTTAACAAAATTCAAGCGTTGGTTTTAAAATCCAAACATTTCTTTTTGTTCACGTTTATAAATATTCACTAAAAATTTAAAAGGTTGGAAACTACGTTTAGCGAAAAGACCACCTGCAGCCTAATTACGTAATGCACGATCAATAATAAATTGAAACAAATTGCTAGTCCATTGCTTCATAAGTTCGAAAAAAAAATCTGCTCATTTTTTTTTTCGAACTTATGAAGCAATGGACTAGCAATTTCTTTCAATTTATTATTGATGGTGCATTACGTAATTAGGCTGCTGAAAACACTATTTTACTTCGTTTTACAGTGTTATATAAGACGGTTTTAATTCTAATGCCGTTGACAGTCCGCGATGGTTAACTTTAGCGCAGACGTAATGCCGGCAACCCTCCCGGAGGGTTCATTTCCAATATGTATGGCGGCATGGCGTATGAATTCTATGAAAAGTGGGTGGAGTTGAAAAAGTTAAGTTACAAAAACGAGTAAACTAAAACAAGAACCTGTTATGATCATTAGATGAATACAAGCCGCACCGGCAAGATCGATTGGGAAGAGCTGGTGTCCCACCTGATCCTGGGCTACTTCAGCAACGATGCGGAGAACCAGCGGGAGTCGCTGCAGTCGCCTATCCTGGGCCTGCCAGTCATGATGAGTTCGGGACACAGGCATTCTATATCTAGGATATGCTTTTGTCCAGATGTCGAAAAGGTTCTTAACTTTTCAAATCATGCGAACATTTACATGTTTAGAACAGTCTGCCTGAGCGATCAGAAGCTTGTTTTTATCTCATCATGATTTCAAAACTGTTCTACAATTAATTTTAAGTTCATTATACATAAGTAGAGGTCTATCTCAACAGCACCAAGGCCCAACACAGTTACACATTTAGCTCCAGCCCCGGGGCTTGCCGTTCGACATGTTTGCTATATTCCAGATGGTATAAGTTGCCTGGTCGGCCGGAATAGAACAGCGGGCCCTCAAGACGGGAAACCTGATGGGGAGTATTTTTCGTACAACACCGCCACAAGCAAGTGGACTGGTGGTTGGAACGACAGAAGGTTATTTAATAATAATGTGACTTACTTACTAATCATCTGACACAGGATCGTAGCACGGAACTCATGCAAGGCACATACATAACGGCGAGTCGCGATGGCATGATCAACTGGTGGTCGCTCGACATGAAGCTGTTGAGGACTGCTTACTCCTCCAGCCGTTAGTAGCAATTTATAGAGACAGTCCAAATTGCGATACGCTTTCTATCGCATATTGTGACTTGATAACACCCTTTCACAGCCCACCTCAAGGTCCGCACCACGTGGGTGATGGACATGGTGTGCATGCCGGACGTGAACGTCATTGTCACCAGCTCCACAGAGCGAGATTTGCGCTTCTACGACTGCACTGCCAAGACCTTTACCTTGAAGATCGTCATCACCAGCTGGGAGTATATGGCAAGAGATTACGTTGACTGTAATATAGTCATTGAGCTTTGGCAGAAAGTTCAAATTATACAATAACTAGATAATAATACAATACCAGGCAAGCCGTCAGTCACCATAAAGTTATTGTTTTAGTCGTGTTTCCAATTCTACTCCTGATTTCCCAGATCTGTACGATGCACTATCACTTCAGCATGGATATTAAGGAAAAGTGCAAGCTGATCTGTGGCGACGTGGGGGGGAACGTGCGGGTGCTGTTGTTCTCTCCAGTGCTGCGCGGGCCCTTTCACAACGAGGCTGGTCGTGCTTTGAGAACGCTACGGCATGTAGATTTGCAGAGACGGGTGATCATGATTATCACAATATTTTCTGTTTTCAAATTATTCCACTTCATCACGGTGAAGTATTTTTTTTACGTCTTCTTAATCGCGTTTCAGAGCGCAGGTCTTGAAACGGATATTTACAGAATCATTACTTCTATGATGTATTTTTAAATAATCTGTTTTTTTTTATTATACACTTATTCTGTTTCCAGCCACACATGCTTCCAGAGATGAACTTGGTAGAGCTGCTTCGCATCCACAGGGAGTGGGTGCGGCAGGTTTCATACTACGAGTCGCTGCACTGCGTGGTGTCCTGCGCCACCTGCCTTGACTCTCTGCTCATGTGCGACATACGCGGCTCCGAGACACATTCACGTAACATGTTCCGAGTTAAAAAAGTGAGGTTTTGTGCAAACTGTCTCTTCAATATTATCCCTTTGTCATTCTTTCAACATTCAATTCTTACGTCAGGTTGTTACTTATCGCTGGACTGTGGTGGATTACAGCCCATTTTCAGCAGTGGGAACATAATAAATAGGCTGATTATGCTGTTAATTATCAACACATTTTTCAGGGTATACAATGCTTTGAGTTCAATGAGGAGTCGCACGTACTGGTGACGGGGGGACCCGACTGCGTGGTACGAGTTTGGAACCCGTTTGTGCCAACCAAGGCCAATGTGACCTTCATCGGGCACCATACCGGTATCATCTGCATCGTGTTACAGAATAACGGACAGACCATCTACTCGTTGTCTAGAGATAGAACTATCAAAGTGTGGGATGTGCAAAGTCAAGTATGCATACAGGTAAGAGGGACTTTTACATTACTCACAATAAAATTATAAATCTTGACGTAAGTCGGGCAACTTTCATACAACCTAGCAGCCAGCGAGGCGATACTTGCTGCGTCCGTCCAGACGATCATGATGTAGACATATTCATCATTCCTTTAATACACAAAACAATTTTCTTGCATGTCATTTTTCCTTCCTTTGACTTTTTCACGTATAACTCCACCATAATCTCTTTCATGATCTTCGGTAGTCCTACATCGATATCCCGGCAGAGCTTGCCGAGCAAAGCGAGCGATCGCTCATTTCTGCCGTTTACAACCAATCCACGCGCCAGTTCATCCTCGCAAGCGTCAAGATAGCCATCGTGATGCTGGACGAGCAGCTAAACCCGCTCCACACTGACGGCTTCACACACTCGCGGACTGTGTGCAAGGTCCTCTTCAATCCACTATTCAAGGTGGTTGTTACATGCGGCATGGACAGCTTTATCATCACCTGGGATCCAGTTACTGGCAAGTCTTTGAAATATGGAAGTTCATCTGATCATTAAGTCCTTTTGAATGGTTATAGATTTTAAATTTTATTTCGAGTCTGCAGAAGAATGGAATGCTGTCCGTTCTTCGGAAATCATAGTGTTCAGCACAAATGAGTTTGCCTGTGCAGGTAAACGCAATGTTCTGATCCGGGAGGCGCACGTGCGCGTGCTGCACGGGGAGGTGATCCCGGTGGAGATCACTGCCGCGTGCTTCGACCCCGGCTACCTCCTGCTGCTCACCGGCGCCAGAAGCGGCGAGCTTAAGGTTTGACAGCAGTATTGCATAGTTTACGTTATTATTTAATAAACTGCTACCTACACAAAATGCGTGCTGCTTATCGTGCTAGAAGAGTACCACAGTTAACAATCCACTTGTACATAGGAAGTTTATTCAGTGGTTCATAACATAATTAGTTTCCACTTTTATTGAGAAGTTACCAAATTACGTCAATAAATCGCGCGTTATAGCCATTTCATATGACTGTAACAAATAATGGCAGTTGAGATTTCAATTTTAAAATGCTACAGTAGTATTCAAGTTCCCTGAGTTTTCATTCGATTAATTGTGTACCAACAAACGTAACATTTCGATGGATCTAAATAAATAACTTAGTGCGCAGTCGCAGAGTCGATAGGTTTACTGCCGACAGAAGTGGAAACTTTAAATTTTGGAATACCTAAATGTTTTATTTTTAAATAAATTGTTGTTAATTATAATTTACCTAAAAGAAAACTATTTAAATGTTTAAATTTAAAGCAATTCGACTAATAATTGTATAAACATTTTCTCAACACACAAAAACATTCAGTTTTCAATAAAATTCTCAGCAGCACTCAATGGCGACCTTCAAACTGACTAATAGTGATGATAAGTGACGCGAATCTATAAGTTATGAGAAATTTTCCACTTCAAAAACCCTGTCCCTGCCTAATGGTAGATCTATGAGGGATAAATAAAATATTTTTAAATGAATGGCGTCACTTTTTGTTTGTTGCCTAGATATGGAACTTCAATACAGGTGTGTGCATACGACAGATGTCCATCCAGCACATGTGCGAAGTCACCGGCTGCTTCTGGGTGGAGGGCAGGTGAGCTGATGAGTTCTACTTCTCGACAAACACTTGAAGGTCGATGTGTGTGTCGTTGAACAATTTATTGGGATTCTACATTAGGACTTGGAATTTTTAACGCAAGTTGTTTTGTTGGCAATCATTACGTAAAAGTTATCAATCTACTTATTTTTTCTGCACTGTTACTTTGATTTAGTTATTTTAATTCCTGAAACTCAACCACAATGGTTTAGAATTCTAGCGATAGGTTGGAACCGCCACGTGGTGGAGTTCGAGGATACCGGCATGGCAATGACTGGAAAGAGCTGGGAGACTCGTCACACGGACGACGTGATGGCAGCCGCCGTGCGGCCTCCCCTCACGCTGGCCACTGCCAGCTACAACTCAGAACTTGTGCTGTGGAAGCTGGAGACCGGTCAACCTTACAGGTGAGCAACTCAACACATAGGTACAGAAAGTTGGTGACACCTGCGCTAACTCATTTTACCATTCCCGCGAATAGACGGATGCGGTCAAGATTCTTATGCCGTGTTTGGCGAAAAGATTAGCTGGCATGTGATAAGTTAAAGCGTTTTTATAAACAAACGAATTCACAAAAGTATGATGAAGTTTTATGATTGCATGTACGTAGGTAATACCTAATGTAAGCTACATCCAGGCGGTTCTCGTGCACGGAGCCAGCACTGCGCCTCAAGATGCACTTCAACAGGCGAGAGGTTACTAAGCCGACGACGGGTGCCGACAAATCGGAACAAAAAGGAAAAAAACGGCTCGCCGTCCCCATCCGCAAGCCCGGGTGCGTAGTACATCAATGATTTGTACGGTCAGCGAAATAGATTTTTGGTGACTTGACTGATCTTGACTTGTCCGCATATTTAAATCACAACTGCCATTCTTTAGCAGTCGTAATAGATTGAACACAGCTAAGTCGCAGCAGGTCTTACCTAGTGGCAATCTGTTATACAATACATTTCCCTGGCTTTACACTGCTGCATTACCATGGACAAGCTTACTAGTAATTAGTGTTTGTCACTGGTTTGGAAGGCGTTATAATGAAAACGGCGTGTCGCACACGCATCAAGGAGATCTCCCCAAAAAAAAATGCGCTTCCGCAATCAAGTCGTGTGTGTGGAACTCTAATAAAGAAGAATACCAAACCAAAGCAATTTTTTTTATTTTGTAATTTTTTTTTATTTCCAATTTTCCTGACGAATTTGACACAGATATAAAAGACTTAAGTACCCATACACTCAGCTCTGACAGCTCTTCATAATATTCAGATCTTGTCTTGTTCAGTAAAGGCACTGCTCGTGATAACGTGGACCCGTCAGCGGCCATCAAGAAGGCGACGGCACGACGCGTGTCCGCTGTGTCCATGCCTTTGCGCGCACAGAACATGCGCCACCTATCCGTGCATGCCTGCATCTACCTGCACACGCGGCCGCAGCATAAGCAAGTCGGTCAGTAGCATTAGTTTCCTTTTTTTTACTGTTTGTATTTCCTGTACGTGTTCCAAATTTTAAAATAATATTTTTCTTTCTTTCTTTTATCTGAAGTAGGTAGTTCGTTTTCTTTGATATTCTCTTCCAGTTTTCCTTTGATCTCCTGGTTTTTTTTTACTAACATGGACTGTACCCACTCCTGGGCAAAAACTCTCCACATTCCTTCCACTTCTTTCGACGTTGTGATTTAGATGTACCTAGGGTTGCCAACTTTATGAACAAGAAATAAAGTAAGCTATGGTCAAAGTGGGAAAGTAAACAGTATACCTATCTGAAAAATAAACAGTATTTTAAATGTTTTAAATAAATATTCACAATTAATCAGTGCTACTCGTACCTACTCGCGCAACTCATCAATTGATCACCAATTTCGAAGGCTTCCTAAGCGTCACCAAATGGACGAGGAGATTTTTTTTATATAGAAGCAGTATATTCAAACTTTATTTTTGATGAACTGTAAACAGTACTTTAGAGAGTGTAAAACAGTATATTGTATATTTATTTATTTATTATTTATTTATAATAGTTGAATTGATTGCCTCCCTGATAGGTGACATTCTGAACTGAATATGTAAGTCATATGTAAGTACCTACGTTCGGCGCACCGTGCATCTAAGCTGATTGTAGACTCCTTTGTCTTTGTTCTTGAGATCTCGGGTTCAGCGTATAGAAATGTACTTAAATTTTGGTTTCGTGATTTCACCGTTACTAAGGAAAAACTACTAACATTTTATCAACGTTGTAGCTTCCTTTCTACTCGCGCTCGAGAACGGTCAAGTGCAGTGCTGGTCGGACCACTCGGCGGGCGGCTTTCAGGGCTCGTTCCACGCCATCCACACGGCAGGCGACTACGTGTCAGCCTTCGACACCGACGGCAACAATGAGTTCCTCTTCACTGGCACTACTATGGGATACATCAAAGTGTGGCTCCTGAGCAACTACCTCATAAATACAACGGTTTGTCTAGCATAACATCACCAAAAGTTAACACTCTTGCATTCTCGTATTTGTCAGTGACGCGCCCCACTCCGCGATTACTGTAACTGTTAGCTGTACGTAAGTACAGATCGGAGCGGAGTAGAGCGCGGCTTCGTAGATGGCACGTGGTCCCACACAGAATAAAATTTTACTTCCATATTGACTTCAACAGTTTTATGAAGATGACTTACGAACGTCACGATGAACAAAATATATGTTCAAGGTTCATATAAACATGCCGCGACTGCGCCTGATGTTTCCGTTCCTGTGGTGCGACCGTATCGAGGGCCGCGCCAAGCGCAGCGTGCGGGACCAGCCGCTGCCCCTGCTACTCAACAGCTACCGCGCACATCTGCGCTCTGTTACAACCATAGCCTACATCGACGAACTCAAACTTGTCCTCACGTAAGCTCTACGAGGAAGTAGATTTTGAATGATGTGCATGGAGAGATCACATTAGCTACGCGGTTCATTTGTTTGCTAGCCACGCATTCGTGCGTGATAAATGAAACGTCATATTGTAGATTTTTGCCGGTGGCTCTATGCGGGGGTCGTACGGTCCGTGGCTCTTTACGGGGCACCGGTGTGGGCGCGTTCTTTGAGGCTGCGGCCAGCCCGTTGGTTGAACGCGTCCCAAAGGGTCATGGCCATCCGCATGGTCCGGGGATACCGCACGGTCCCCGGTGAGGCGTCGAGCCTCTTTTGCCGGATTGCCGCTATGGCGTCTGGAGGCAAGAGTCCTCGCGCACATCTGGGAGTGGCACGAGGAGGCGAACCGCCAGGGTGTAACTCCGCTGCCGCGAGAAATCACGGCACAGCGGACAGAGCTCCGGCGGGATCTCATGGCGTTATGGAGAGTGCGATTGTCGCAACCCAGCGCTGGGCACGCCACAATTGTGGCGATAAGTCCCTTCTTTGAGGAGTGGCTAGAGAGGCGCCACGGCGTCCTCACCTTCCGCCTGACGCAGGTCCTCACCGGACATGGTTGTTTCGTGGAGTCCTGTTCAGGATAAAGCGGGAGGAAACGCCCGGGTGTCACCACTGTGTGGATCGCCCGGAGGACACGGTGGAGCATACGGTGGTCTGCCCGGTTTGGGCGGAGCACCGCCGTGTCCTCACGGAGGCAATCGGCGGTGGCGATCTCTCACGTCCAGCCCTGGTTCAGGCCATGGTTCGGAGCGAGAGTGCATGGGAGGCCGTCACTTCCTTATGCGAAACAGTAATGCTCGCGAAGGAGGAGGCGGAACGCGTGAGGGCGAGCCAAGGTTCGCGCCTTCGCGGCCCTAGTCACAGTAGGAGGCGCACCTAGTCGTCGCAGGAGACGCCCTAGGCGTCGGGAGTCGCAAGCCCATTTCCGGCCACCGTAGGCGCGGGCTTGCTGACGGTGAGCGATGGGTAGCTCGCCGTCCGATTAGAAATTTCTACTCCGAAACCCAAAACAGTAATGTTTTTTCAACGAAAAAGTAGGTATGAAATAACCAGAAAGTGAAATAACAAGATAGTTTCAAGTAGGTATGAAATAACAAGATAGTTTCAAGTAGGTATGAAATAACAAGAAAATAAATTGACTTAGACTTTGAAATAAAAATATATTGTGTTCTTCCAATTTTAAATTCTCGTAAATTCTCAGTCGAAAAGAATATTGCAGAATATTCTCCCGACCCATCACTAGTTCTTACTAGAGCGCGGCAGAAATGTGTCCTGTAAACGCCGCGTGTTGCTGCCGCGCTCTTGCCACTCAATGTTTGGACACACTTATGAAATTCTGACTGGGCGACGGTCGCGCGTCTGTCGCGCGACTGTCGCGCTGTCGCTAAATGTGAAAGCGGTCTTAAATGTCGCTCCTATGTCGCACAGTGGCATTAGTGTGTCATAACAACGTTAAGCAATAAATAAAACGAGTAATTACGCTAACTCAAATGAAAATAGTGATTTTAACATAAAGTTATCAGACTTTTTTAATAAAGTAAGATAGTCCTAAAAATACTAAATAGCCAAGTAACTAACCTCTGCCACTGCCGCGGTTGGTCACAGCCACAGTTCTAAACTAGGGTAGGTTAGATCAATTGGTCAGGTCAGGGTGCCCTAGCTTGACCCGAGGTGGCGGCGCGTAGTGTTCCACGCGCGCCCCTCTGAGACGTCACGGGGGGAGTCAAACACCTCACTCCCCCCCCTGACCCGAGAGGAGGCCCGCGGATGCGGGCCGGCACCGGCCGGGGGTTGCGGAAGATTCTTTCGTTCCCGCGACCCCCGGCGTAGGTGTGAGTCGGAACACCGGGGTGGTTTTTAGTCAGTAAGAGTCTGACAGACCCCTCCGCCCGCCCCAGGGCGGAGGACATCCATGAGGATTTTCCACCCCGGAACAAAAAAAAAAAAAAAAAAAAGGGTGCCCTAGCTTACTTACTGCGACCGATTCGGCATTAGAAGCCGCACACCAAATGCTTATTGTCACTGCAGATAAGCCATTCTGCATTACGTCTAAACGTAGGTAGCAGTTTTGTAAAACGTTACGTAACGGAAATCCAGTTGAACGGTGTTCAGCTGTTTTACATAACGGAGCTGTTTTGTAAAATGGCTAGCGGTTATGTAAAGCAGCGGATTCGACAATTCATCTGCGACATCGATATTACAATCAATCTGTCTAGACTTTTCCCTCGTATTTTACATGGAGCGAGTGTTTATCTGACCTCCACAACCCAATTACTGGGTAACACTAACCGTAGATAATACACTTAAACACTAACCCTTCGGTACGATTGGTTGTCAGACTTGGGCTTCTGCCCAACCGTAAAGACTGTCAAAAATCTAAGAATGACAGCCGGGACCTTCTTTCTTTCTTACATCTATGGCCGGGACCAACGTGGCAACGGTTTAACGTGCTGCACGCTTAGCATGACCGCAATAGATCGCAATAGAAACGGGTTTTGTCGACGGAAGAATAGACAAAATGACACATAAACAATCACAATCTGTCATTTTGTCTATTCTTCCGTCGCGACGGTTCAAGAACTGAACTGAACAAACTTGCCAAGTCGACAAAATCCGTAGAAAACACGTTTCTATGGTTGTCATGCTACGCGTGCTGGAGGTTGTATATTTAGAGATAGAATAGAATAGAATAGAATATATTTATTTGCTTTAAAACATGGTACATTAAGGTCTTATAATATAGCAATGTCTTATGTTTCGCCATGGACTGGCATACATTTATTTAAACCAGTTAATTTTTTTATTTTTTTTACACATTACACATCTATTTGAACACTTAACAATAATAAGGGTACATAAAGTAATTTAATTAAAACTCATTACCTTATCTCATATTTATCTGTTACTTTTTTATCAAAAAATTCTTTTACACTATAAAAACAATTTCCAATAAGCCATGTGTGTAGTTGGGATTTAAAATGTTTTAGAGGGAGTTCCCTTATTTCTTTTGGAATATTATTGAAGATTTTAATTGCTGTGATAAAGCTATTTCTATGACATAATGTGCTTTGATGTGAAGGAATTCTTAGCCGTGTTGGGTCTCGACGGGTATATTTTGAATGCAAGTCACACGTTATAAAAAATGTTGAGTGTTCTTTTACAAATACACCAGCTTGCATTATGAGAAGGCCTGTTAGGGTTAAAAGTTTAAATTTTTTATAGAGAGGTCTGCATGATGTTAAAGGACTGATATTATAGATTGCTCTTAGGCATTTTTTCTGTACTAGGAAGGCATTATTTATATTCGTAGAGTTCCCCCAGAGTAGGAGCCCATACCTGAGTAACGAGGAAACATACCCGT
Organism: Agrochola circellaris; assembly: GCA_914767755.1. Taxonomy (NCBI): domain Eukaryota; kingdom Metazoa; phylum Arthropoda; class Insecta; order Lepidoptera; family Noctuidae; genus Agrochola; species Agrochola circellaris. The sequence continues at coordinate 20,572,541 of OU611839.1, read as the reverse complement.
GGTAAGCAGTAAGTGCAACAGCTTCACTCGCAGTACGTCTTAAACGTTTAAGAGCAAATATAAATTGGTTTAGTTTCTTGCAGACGTGCTCTATGTGTAATTTCCAGTTACAATGCTGGTCTAGGATAAGTCCAAGAAATTTGTATTCACCAACTTCGTTAATTTGTTGTCCTTGACAATTAACTTTAAATGTTTTTTGTTTAGAATTGTAGTTTTGAAAATGTATGTATTTAGTTTTATTTAGATTTGCACAGAGATAATTATTTTCGAGCCATTTTAAAACTTCGTTTACTGTTTCATTAAGGTTTTTTTCATGACTAGTTTCTGATTTACTATCATTAGTTACAATTACCGATATGTCATCAGCAAAAAGTATGCATTGTTGTTGTAAAGCTGTAGGTAAATCGTTGATGTAAATGAGGAAAAGCAATGGGCCAAGTATGCTTCCTTGGGGTACTCCAGATTTAGTTTGACTATATTCAGAACTATATGACGTGGACTCGTTATTTTCGTTTAATGTGCTTATTTCTACTTTTTGTTGGCGGTTAATTAAATAGCTACTAATCCAATCAATAACTATTCCTCTAATTCCGTAGTTATTGCATTTTTGTATGAGTAAATCGTGGTTAACAAAGTCGAAAGCTTTGCTCATGTCGAAGAAGATGACAGATACTGGAATGCGTTTATCTAAATTTTCAATCACATTTTTTATCAGTTTAAATGCTGCTAAAGTAGTCGACTTTCCCCTTTGAAAGCCGTTTTGTTCCTCTTTTATGATCTGAAATTTTTCTAAATAATTAGTGAGTCTACGATACATGACTTTTTCAAAGATTTTTGATAAGTTAGATATCAGTGTTATAGGGTGGTAATTAGATAAGTCTTTTATGTCACCTTTTTTAAATAAAGGTTTAACAATAGATTGTTTGAGTTTATCTGGAAAGATACCTTGCCAGAATGAGAGATTTATCAAGTGTTCAATGATTGGGGATATTATGGTGACACAGGATTTGAGAATGTGAGTTGCTATACCGTCAAATCCAACCGATTTTGTGTTGTTAAGGGACATAATGGTATTTTTTACTTCATTTTCATGACATGGGTGTAAAAACATGGTTTGGGTCATATTCGATAAATCGAACTGTTTTTTGTCTGATGAAGTTTTATTTTTGTTATAGAATCCTTTGGCAATATTTATAAAAAAATCATTGAAGGATTCAGCAATTTCTTTAGGTTTGTTTAAATGATTCTTGTCAATTTTAATGGTATCAATATTCGTTATAGTGTGTACGAGATCAATTTTGTTTTTGATAATCTGCCATGTAGCTTTGCCTTTATTTTTTGCCGATGACATTATTTTAGAATTTATGAGGTGTTTTGAACGGCTAACGCATTTTTTGAAGATAGTACTGTATTTTGTATAGTTTGATGTGTCATGTTCAGATTTTGACATATATTGACGATACCTTAGTTTTCTTTTTTCTTTACTTGACTTTCTGATTCCCATTGTTATCCATCTTGGTGACTTACAGTTTGCATTAATTCTAACTTTGTTAATTGGAAAGCAAAGGTTATAAAATAAACAAAACGTATCATGAAATATATCAAAGCCTGAATTTAAATTCTCTTGGTCATATACTTCTGACCAACTTAGCGCTGATAAACAATTTATAAATTTGTTTAAGTTGTCTCTACTGTAGTCTCTTTTGTAAACATACCAACTTTTTAGTGTTACTGGTTTATTATTAATTGGAAATTTTAAAGTTTGACCTGTATTGTGGTCGGAGAGAAATAATTCATGAACTTTACCCTTCGCGTCTTTAATGTTACTTATAAAGTGATCAATGCAGGCTTTTTGTCTAGTTGGTTGGTCTATATGTAAGGAGAGACCAAAATTTACTAAAATGTCTTTTAGACGTGATGCTATTTTATTGCTTTTGAGTGTGTCTATATTTAGATCACCTGTGATAATTATTTTTTTATTCGGTTTGTTACAAATCTTATGTAGTAATAATTCAAGTTTGTCAAAGAATGAGTTTATGTTACTGTCTGGTGTTCTATATAAGCAAATCATAGTGCAGTTTAGAGAAGGAAATTCTACGCCACAACATTCAAACACTTTATCTATTGACATGGTGTTACAAATCGCCAGATCTTTATAATCTAAGGAATTTCGGGCAAAGATACAGACACCACCTCTTTTTTCTTTGATTCTAGAGTATGATGTAATTAGCTTAAAATCTTTTAAAAGTACGTTATTTTCATTGCCTCTTTTTATGAAAGTTTCCGACAGGCAAATCACATCAATGTAATTATTATTTTTATCGAAGTGGTCTATGCATAATTCTACATTCTCTTGTTTGTTTAAAAGGCCTGCTATGTTCTGATGGAACAATATAATCGAGCTTGAAGTATTACATTTGTTTTTATAGAGTTTATTGGTATTATAGAAAAAACGTGTTTTTTTGTTTAGGTGTTTTTTTTTTATCTTTCTCTAAATTATTTTGGCTCATTAGATCGAAAAAATATGGTATAGTTCCTTTTACGCGGTTGTTATTGTGATTGCATTTGTTATCTTTTTTATTTTTACTCTCTGTATTTTCATGGTTGGATAGTGTATTTTTATGTGTGAAAGCATTTTTTTGAGATAAAATCTTCTTTTTAACATTTATGTCACTCATTTTTGAAGAAAAATTTAAGTATTTTGCATTATAGTCTAAAGTGTCTATAATAGAATTAATGTTTTTACATAGTGAATATACAGATAACTTAAAGCAATTAATAAAAGTACAGTTAACCATATTAATAGAAAAGTTTTTCAATGTTTCATTTAATGTCTTTTCTTTCAAATGATAACTTTTATTTACACCAAGTATAATGACTTGAGTTTTTTCAAACTTTTTTAGTACATATGACAAGTTGTATAACAGCTGTATGGGGTTGTCATCATTTTCACCAACGCTTATAATTATTTTATCTTCGCTAGATATTTTAATCCGTTCGCAGCTGCTTAGTATGTCATTTGCTGCGGCTTGCGGTTTAGTAGTAGACTCAATTCTATATTTTTCATACCTGGTATTGGTTCTAGAATGAACCAATTGAGCTGCTAGTCCTACACATTGTTGAGCACCAAATATGTAGATAGATTTCTGTTTACTAGTTATGACTTCTTCTTTGTATTTCTGTTTTATTAAGTCATTTTGTGTAATATTTTCATCTTCTTTTGCCATTGGTACCTTTGCAGACGGAGTGCTCATACTTGTAGTTGGGTGTAATTTCGAGTCATATCCGTTTGTACAGCTATTGTTTTTTTGGTGTTTTAGATACCGTGGCTCTCTTATACTTATAACTGTGTTATCATGAGATGCTTGTATTTTTTTTGCTTTAGGATTTGGAGTATTTAAGTTTTCAGTATATATTATTTTAGGTGACTCGCATGTAGATAATTCTTGAATTTCCTTACGAAGTTGAATATTTTCTAAAGATAGTTTATCAATTTCTGTCTTTGCGTTATCCAGTAATATTTGTTTTTCTTCTAATTCTTGTCTCAGCTTAGTAATTTCATCTGACGGAGCGCATGTAGATAAATCGAACATACTTAATGCTGTCGTATTAATTTCAGAGTTTACGAGATGGCCAACAATGTCAGTCAGAAAATAAATCAGTAGTCTAAAGGTAAACCATAGTATTCCGACTATCAAGTTGCAGAGGGAGCTGTCGCAACATTTGTTCGTAGTTTCGTAGCGACGCACGGTACGAGTAGCTACGGTTGCTGTTAGGGTGCGTTACTGCATTGAATTATTTTTCAAGCTTTTGCAATCTTCGGATTAGTAATTGATACCTACCTACAGGGTGAAATTGTATAACAATCAATTGGTAATGCTGGAGCTAGTGGCTAAGTAATGTCAGCCGCACGGGTCGATCCATCAGGTTAAGCTACGCTTGCCGCGGTTGGTCCGTGGATGGGTGACCATCTTACCATACCGAGACTCCTCCGTGCTTCGGAAAGCACGTTAAGCCGTTGGTCCCGGCTGTCATTCGTGGATCTTGAACAGTCGTTAAGAGTCGTCAGAAGCCCGAAAGTCTGACACCAGTTTTATTAAGTGGTATCGTATTACTCAGTTACTGGGTTGTGGAGGTCAGATAGGCAGTCGCTCCATGTAAAATACTAGTATTCAGCTGCATCCGGTTAGACTGGAAGCTGACCCCAACATAGTTGGGAAAAGGCTAGGCAGATTGAATAGGTAATGTTAAAGCCTCGTGCAGACTAGTATGATGCGACGGTGGCGCGACGCGACTCGAACAATGCAATTTCTAAGAAAACTTCACGGTTTAACAATAACTGGTGTGGCGTCGCGCTATTCTGCTCGAAGCTGGGAGAATGCAATACGGACATTATCATCGTATGCGCAGTGGAAGTGCAGACTACAGCGCTCGTGTTTGGCGTCTCTCGGGCGAGTACCTGCAGACGTTGGGCAGCTTTGTGCCGTGGAGCCTGGAGGTCACCCGCATCCCACCAGACGTTCAGAAAGTCGCCAGCTTCACTACCTTCAAGGTATACGTAATACGTATCTTGTGACAAACGTTCGTAATTGCTGTAGATACACTCGTGGAAATAAAAGATTATGCAGATGGTAAATGGATTTGCTGTTCGACACACATGCAGCAAACACATCTGTCATCTTTTCGGATCCAAAATGGCAGTATCTACATAGTTGGAAAGTCTCATGCACGAAGCACGATGCAAGTAAAAATAGACCTAAAGGAGGTTCAACGTTTCCATTTCTTGTTAGCACGTAATTGTGAATGTGTGGCTGTGTGCAGGTGTGGCGCGGGGGCGACGTGTCGCGCTACGTGCCGGGGCAGAAGGTGGTGGACAGACTGCGCGACATCACCGAGGATGAGCTCGAGCACCAAACATTCGGCGTCCCGCCCGGCGACCCGCTGCTCGGAGAACACTTCATTTTACCTACACGACCGGAACGGGTGGAACGCATCATGCTCGCGAAGTCGCTGTCCACAGTCAGTATAATACTTAGTACATTTGACTATAATATCAATAGACGATTAGGTGTAAGTATCATGTCTCTTACTGACACAATGTATTTATGTTGTAGATTCCGCTGTACGCCCACCTACGATTGGCGTCGACGATGCCGGTGCGGCGGCCGCGCACACCCGAGCTGGTACGGCAGACGCGGCTAAAGCAGGCCAAGATCAAGAAGGCGCACTTCGAGACTGCGCCCCGAGGACATCAGACGCAGGCCTTATCTACGGTGCTGTCACCCTTACCTAGCACCATCTCCAAATCTGATGCCAAGACACATTCAATTTATACGCTACAAACGACACAGTACTAGCCGTTATTGTGGATCAACGACCTTAAAAAGCTTTTATTTAAATATAATTAAAAAAAAACAAGTTCACGATTCAGGTCACGATTTTAGTATTAATTTACCTTTTATTTCATAATTTAAAGAGTACCTACCTAGTCGACCGAGCTCTGCTCGGGTGAAAATAGAGAAAACGAATCCTAGCTAGTTCGATTTTTCGCCTCCGTAAATAGTATATTTATTGCAATTATATACTTATATGCGGTGGTATGGTACCTACCCCTGCGTGAACGTTTTTTTAAAGAAAACATCTGATTTCAATTTTATGTTTCAGCAGGGGTATCTTTCAGGGGTACCATGGGTCCGGAATGGAAAAAAATATTCGGTTCAGGCAAAATGTAAGAGTTACATAAGTAACTTTTATTTATAGGTTCTATATTACTTAATTAAAAGAAAATTAAACACATTAAAAGCAAATTATATGTTTATATATTTTTTAATGATAGGTCCAGTTTGCGTAGCGTAGTGGGGGCGGCAGCGGCGCGGCGGCCCGCCCCGGGCGGCACTTTTTAGGGGGTGGCAAAATTTCACAATAAATAATAAAAATCTTTGAACCATTTCATATTTTTATCGCAACTACAACTACTTACTTTTCGAAAAGAGCACGGAATTTTTCATAACTTATTCTGTGACGAATTCGGGGAATTTCTTTGAATGATATTTTGTAGCGACTGCTGGCAACACCGTCTATACTGGTTGAAGCAAAATAATTTTTGTATAAACGTGATTGTAAAACTTAGATAAACTTTTTTATTTAAAATCTAACCTGTTTAATGCAAAATAATGATGACTGTTCTTGCCGAAAAGTTCTCTAGTTCTTTGTATTAATGTATAGTATACATTAAAAATTGAAATACCTAAATAAGAGGGCGGCAAAATTGTCTTCCGCCCCGGGCGGCTGACACCCACGCTACGCTGCCGCTGAGATAGGTATATAACATTTTAAACAATACAGTATTTTTGATTTTGTTGAATAGCATATTCAAATATTTAACAAACCCATGTTAACATTTTTGCTTGAAGTACAATTTAAAAATACGTTTAAAAAAAAAAAAAAAACACATTTCCGTGGAGGTAAATGTTTAATTCTGAAATAATATATTAGTTTTACCAATTATTTACATAATTAAATCAAAATTTTCCTGTTAACTGTATTTTTTTTTTTTTTTTGCTTTAGAAATTATCAAATAACTTCTCCGTGGGCGTGTCAAACTCTTACTGACCGACTAAAACCCACCCATGTTCCTTCAGTGTTGCCTGTACGTTGCCAGGGGCCACGGTATTTTTTTTATTCACAAAAATACGTTTTTGTTTTTTTTTTACCTTGATGCGTCCTGGAAAATGTTTGTTTTTTTTATTATTTGAAGAGCTAAGTTCAAAAACACGATTCAAGAAAAAAATCACTGTTAGGATTTAGTGCAGGGTTCAAACCTAATTTCCGCAGCGTATGCGGTTTTAGGAGGATCGCGTCGGCCGCACTCAGTTCCGCCTCCACGCTGCTCTTCGCCACTCGAATAGGTTTTCGCTTGCTGACGCGAACATTGTATAGACATTTTTCTGGAGTTAGTCCGTTGTTCAAGAGAACTCTATGAGACTCTTAAAAATACTGATGGCCCCTGATTCAGTGATATGGTTTCCCGCCAGACTAAGGTAGGTAATGCAAACCGCGGTTTGTTCCGTAAAATGTTGGCGAAGGCGCGTGCATGCCTCTTCGTCACAGATCTTGCTCGACGCGAACAGCGGAGAGAGGTGGAGGCGGGTCGCGGAGATGCCAGAGCGCCGTTAGGAGGGCGCAGCACTCGTCGTCCAGCTTGCAGCGCGATAGCGACAAATTATGTAAACGAGACGGTCGCTCCAGGAGCACTTCGTAGATGCGTTCGGCGACGGGCGAGTCATCCAGATAGATCTCGGTAAGATGCGACATAAACTTGGAGAACTGGTAAAGTGCGGCTGGGGCTAGCGGTGTCCACCGCACCGTGAGTCTGTACAGTTCCTACTGATGAGGTACCTAAGTACATTCCAATCACCTTAATTAGCTGGCGCGGTATTTCGATGCACCGGTTGAAGACGAGCTCCACCAGGTGTCATAAAATTATAACACAAGTAGTTACTACCAAATTCCTAGGATTGACGATTGACATAAAATTGGACTGGAAAGAACACACGGTGGAGCTAATTAAACGTATTAGTAGATCAGCCTATGCCCTATTTAAACTGACCCCAGTGATTAACGTCGATGCTATAATCACAGCATTTATCATGGTTTGGTGAGTTCAGTGTTGAGGTATGGTGTAATTTTCTTGGGTAAGTCAACCTATAGGGAATTAGTTTTTAAAGCACAAAAAAGGTGCATTAGGTCAATGTTCAAACTCCACAGTTTAAATTCTTGTAAGCCATTGTTTATCAAATACAAATTATTGACATTTCCTTGCTTTAACTATTTTTGAGGTAGCTGTATTTGTTAAGACCAGTCATGCTACGCATGCTGCTGACCTGTTTACTAGAACATCATTTTATCACAATCGACCACAGAACAATAACTTGTGCGTAAAAAGGTCTCATACAGCATTGATGCAAATAAGTGTTTTTTGTATGGCACCAATCATAATCAACCGCATACCTACCTAGTTCATTAAAGAATAAAACATATTTTTTTTATGAAAAGGCATCTTTACTGTTGAATAAAGCATATTAAGTACAGCATTTCGGAATTTTTGATAGACAAAATGCAATGACTGTTTTTTGAACTTACTAGGTACTCATTGACCTGTGTTTATGTTCAAGTCCATTTACATTGCTTGCATGTGCCATTTTATTTGAATATTGACGTATGTAGTAAAATATTTTTTTCTTTTTTTTTGCTTTTTATTATTATTATTATGTCTTTGACATTTCTCGGGACACTGGGGTCCCGGACCTTTGGAAGGCGTACGAGGGGCCGAAGCCAACTCGCAGAGACCCGTTAGGCGTGCTAAAGAAATGAGGCACCAACCGACGATTATCCCTGTATGTACTATACAAGTGCACCCAAGGACAACCCCCGGTTGGTGTAGGACTATTGCAGGATATGGAAAAAAGATATTGGAATATGGGTTTGGGTGGCTTAAGTTGACTGGTGACGTGGAACTATGGAAGGACTATGGCCCCTGCCTGATCAATATTTTATATGTACACGGAAAAAATGGCAGGGGGTGACTTGCACACTCAATAATGGGCCCCAAAAACTGTCGCCAGCACATAGTGACGTAGCAACAAGGAGGCAACATGTCCTGAGGTGCTTGAGGAGTGGAGAGGTATTCCTCGGCTTTCAGAACAATCCCAGAGCCCGGAAGATGGTCAAAATCCCTACGAGCACTTACTGGAATACTTCCTTCCTCCGAACACGTTTGCTCTTGCGAATCTCCACTCAAGCCGGCCAATTAAGGCAAGAATGAGGTGGGAGCTCTGTTCCTCGTCAGTGTTCACTCCAATCGGCCAATAAAGGCAAGCCAGAGATGAGGAACAAGATTTCTCACGGGAGATAGGGTCCGTGGGGTCGCTACTGCCTAACAGCTCGCCACATGCTGCCCTGCGGGTTTCTGTATCTCTCTTGGTCTGGCCCCTCATCCTAGACCTGTTCCGGCAAAGTAAACTCTACCGGCACAGACCCCGAGTTTGGAGCGCGCAAGCCCCACCACGACGTCAACGTACGGCGGCGGTGGGGTTATTATTATTATTTATTTATTTATTCAGACAAAGTCCATAATTGTTAGTCACATGTTGTTGTTGTTTTTGACATGTATATTTTTCTTATTTTTTATTTTTGAGAAAATCAATTAAATCGTTTGTCAATCAATTATGTCATAATTTTTTTTTAGTATTAATGACATCCATAAATATTTGTACGCCATCTGGTACATATAGCGCGCTAGTAATTTTTTTTAACAACTTTTTTATTGTACGAGTAAACTCCGTTTAAACTTAGGTTAACTTAACTGACCAATGTGTGCCGTTTATCGGTTCCATAACTATATTTGAAGTTTCATTTCATAGACTGCATCAACTTTTAGGTTATACTAGCGTATATTATTGAATTAAATTGCCAGTGAAAGCTAAATACATATTAAAAATTATTAAAAAGAGAATACAATGAGTGTTAGTATAATGAATATGAGCAGTTCATCAGTCTGATTCGGAAGTACTTTTTTTTAATAAATCAGTTTATTTTTAATATATCAATAGAATTTAATGAAGAAATTAAAATGAGATATAGCTTTGGTAAGAACACTGTGATACACATAAGTGATATTATCAGCCCTGCTCTAACTCCCGTTACGCATCGCAAATATGTATTGTCAGTTTTGGAACAATTTTTTATCGCATTGCGATTGTACGCTACTTCCATTCCATTATACAAATAATGGATAAACCACAAACGATTGGAAAGACAAATACGTTTATAACTAAAATCAAACGGCAATGTAAAAATAATACCACGCGAAACCAAAACAATGAAGTGAAACTAGAGACAAGAAACACGTTTCGTTTAAAAAAAAATACAATGTTTCGCCCTTAAATAACCATTTATCATTTTAAAACAGTATTAAACCACTTGAAAAAAATATTATAATAAATAAAACTAGTATTATAGACGAATTAAAATAATAAAATCAATTTTAAATGCGATCTCTTATACAGACCCATCTAGCGGCAACTAAGGAACTAGTTATCGGTTTCATAGTTATTGAACGGTCTGTTGCGTATTCAGAAACGCAGTGACAGTTAACCAACGTTTATCTTAAGTTTAACTTTAATGAATCAATAGCTATTGAGAGTTTCACTAGGGACTTCAGAAACCGGGCATTAGTGTGCTTTCCGAGGCACGGAGGGGTCTCGATATGTAATGGATGGTTACCCATCCACGAACCGCGGCAAGCGTAGCTTAAGCTTCGGTCGATCCTTGCGGCCAGTATTATTTACTTGAAAATAATTAATAAAACTAAATAACAAGTTCATATTCTTTCAGAATTTACCAAATTGAGTACCTAACTAAACGGTGTCGTCTACTTGTTGTTCTGCTCCAATAGTCCCACATAGCTCGATAGATGGCGTTGACCGATTTCCTGAATCGCGCTATGGTTTCGTTACCCGTCGTCCTTTAACACCGGAACTTGGTTTCAGCAACGTTATATGTTTTCGTTTTTGCCATAATGTAATGGTGTAATTTTTGAAAGAAGCTTGCCTTTTTGGGTGATCTTCTTATTAAGACTAAACAGGTAGATATAATCTACCTCATTCGGTAAGGGACCTACCTACCGGTATACTTCTATTGTAACCTACACTAGCTTTGTTTCTGCCCATTCAAAAACATTGTTTCGAAATGGAATTAGGGTAGTTTTTAAAGCAAATAATTAATTAAGACGGAATGATTTGTAACGGAAAAGATCGATTAGCAAACGATAAAAAATCTGGTGTTTACAAGCTACATTGTGATGATTGTAATGATATATACATAGGTCAAACTGGTCGTAATTTTTAAACAAGATATTATTATGAAGAATATATCAGGATCCCATTTTGGTCACCTACACACGGCTACACACCAAGTTATACATTTCCAGTTTATGCTGATCTCGCATTGTGTAAGAGTTCCGTACAATGCGAGGTCAGCTTATACTGGAAATTTATAGCTTGATGTGTAGCTGCGTGTACCTATGTTAACAAATGATTATGATTAGTCCTCAGACTCCGTTTGCTTTAAACTGCGAAGAACTTGGCGTCTAGGCTGCCGCGCCTCTTAGCCCTTGTTGGCTACAAGAGCTAAGCGGGCGGTTTTTTACAGTGGCGATTTTTTACTGCGGAGATTTTTTATTGCGTACTGGATAAATGGGGAAAATACTGCCACTTACTCCTTTCAGAGGTCGCTACTATCACTAGTCCAAGAATTTTACAGATACCTGTCACGATGCATTTTTTTTTTTTTGTAAACTTATGACGAAGCTAGCGACTTTTTTTATGGATATAATTGCCGCTGCGCAACTGTTGACTGCAAAAATACGTGGACCCATGCAATGCCGGATTAAGCAAGCGCGGGGCCCGTAGCAAATTTTATAGACGGGCCCTTGATCTGCTATGGGTTCTTATGTATAAAGTGGTAAAAAAAAAACAATACTCAATACGTCTATTTGCTATCAACTTTTAGAAATTGTATTACCCATATTCTGACGTCTTAGTCGGCAAAGGTAGTACGTATCACGTTTTAGAGACATCAAGTAAATTCAATATACCACTTCTTAATAAGTTTCACTCAAAAATTATGCTCAGGCGGAGGTGCGGCCCGGGTTTGAATACGCGGGGCCTCCTTTAGCGCGGGGCCCGTAGCAATTGCTACTCTTGCTACGTGGTTAATCCGGCACTGGACCCATGTCCAAAGATGTCTGAGGGATAAAAGCTCTCCGAAAAAAAATTTGAAGCCCAATATTTGGTCGAGACTATGTGCTATCCTTTTAACCTGATGACTTTTATGGGAGAAATTCTTTGACTTATCCATAAGTCATGGGCTTGGGTCATTCATAGATGAATAGTGCCGATGCCCGGATGCCGGTGCCAGAGTGCCAGTGTAGAACTGGCACCGGCAAAATTACCCATTCCAATTACAAAGGGCCGAGGCTTCTCTCTCTTTGTTTGTGCCAATCTCCACGTTGCACCTTCCCTTTCGAGCAGTTGCAGCCTGCGCAATAGAAGTCAGAACGCTACTGTTTAGAACTAACTAAACTTCTAACAAACGTGAACGCAACCTTCACAAAAATTGCGTTCCAGTTATTTGACTCTACTATATTGTTTAGTATGTTAGTGAAATAGCAATATCAACCTTTTAGTAAGCATAATAGAGACAGCATGTTATTTTGACATAACAAAGGATTTATTAAAAATAAGATGGCGATGTGACTTTTAACTTTGATTAGTTTGATTTGATTGAAAGCTAAAACGCAACGTGTTAGCATTGTTTGTTGTATACGAAGGAAATATTATTATTAAATAACAACGTGGGACACATAAATAAACAAAGCGATGGGTTCCAAGAAACATAAGAAGGATTCAAAGAAGAAGAAGCACAGGAGTCGGTCTCGATCGCCTTTGGAAACCGAGGAAGTTCAACGTGAACGTACTGAGCGTACTGAACGTAAAAGGCATCGCAAACACAAGGATCGCAAGCGAGACCGTTCCCCAGACGGTTAGTTGCAGTTTTTATGTTCTTGAATGAGATACGCCAGACACCAATGATTATTTCCATTTTTTTTATGAAAACCTACCTCCTACCTACCTTTTTTTGCGCGACATAAAAATTTAATTGTTTTTTGTTAATAATATTTTCGCAAATGAATTTGGAAATCATGAATGGTGTCAGCGGTATTCCCATTTGACAAAATAATGGCATTGTTTGCTCGTTATTTCAGACTCGGTGGTATTCGGGTAGTTCCACCGCGTCCCTGCGCTGCTGACATCAGGTAGGTATTGTTCGGAGCTGTGTGGAGTGGTGCCACTGGACAACCAACTTAAAGATCTAAAGCCTCAGATTTATGTGAATGTTACAAACACTACAACTTATTTCTATGTTGCATAGTGTTCTACTAATTTATTTGTTCTCATCATGGAATCAGATTGTAGGTAGAAGAAACCGTTTAATTGAAAATACAAACACATAAAAAGGCCACTGGTGAGGCAGGACCTACTGAAAGCCACATGCTACATCAATTACATCCTCCTTCATGGATCATTTACCTAAGATTGAGATCAATGTTTTCACTTTTTATCACACATCTTAACAAATCTAACAATAAAGTCTAAATGCTATGCAAAGGTTCAAATTAAATTGCCTTTTGTAATGCAAGTCTTATCATCCAGTGCTTTTATTTCAAAAGCCAGTCTCTCATACTAAATCATTTATATGATGTCACTTAGCACTGTATACTCATACAAAATGTCCTGCATCATTGTTCCATAAGATCCACAGCCAGTGCTGACTGGATTTTAAACAAACTAGCTATTTTGATGTTTTATTTTATGTTGTCATGACATTATATTATTAATAACAGCACAAAATATTTGAACTGCACGACAAATTATTTATAAAAATTAAATGAGAAAAGGAGGAATACTAAATAAAACCATGGTATTCTTTATTAGGTACAAAAGTAACACAATCTGTATTGTAAAAATAAAATAAAATATATATTTCTAGCCAAATATAGGAAAATAAGGAAAGATATAAAAAAAAAAAATTAAGATGAGATGTTACTTTCCAAATAAAGCTACTTGACATAAAAATCATACAACAACACAGCCAATGTAGCTGTAATTCTGACATCCATATTAATGGCAGATTCCTGTAATTTATGGACTGTTATTGGTTAAAATTAAGACTGGCAATAATGAAGCAAAAAACCTCATAGCTTTGCATAGTGCACCTTCCCATATGGAAGTAGCTATCACAAGTATAGCTTACGAATCTATTTATTTGCCCGGTTTGGCAATCAAAAACTCTACCTTTGGTAAGCAAAATGATTTGGTTTTGTTTATAGGAACCGAGCATAAGTCAATAGACATCTTGACCAGGGGACTGATGTTGATTCAGTGCTTTAGAACAAATTATACTTTTGTAACAATTTTTTAATATGCATAATGCTTCTTCTTTTTAATAGTCATCATAAGCCTGTCTCATCAATACTCTGGCATCTTAATGTTTCCTTTTCTTTTATCAATTTTTAACTAAAACAGGATACTAAAACTACTGGCATGCCTGTAAATATTATGGGTCTCTAGATGTCGGGGTGTAGTCCATAGGAAACATTCCTCATTCTAATTATAGAACCAAGTTTATTGTCAGTCTTAATAACTATGGTTTATAAAGCTTTATGAAGAGTATGTAGAATTAGTTGATAATTAAACCTATTATGAGTTTAAAAAGGTTTTGTGAACTAATCCAGCGTGAAACATTCTTCAGATTGTTGAGTAAGTTTTCATTGAAGTCAGTGCATAAAATTTATGTATGTTTATGAAATAATCAAAAATTTGTCATGATGTATGCGTGTGTGGAGGTTACCTGGGTGTATATAAAGCGGCTCTCTCGGTTGTTATAGTTGAGGAGGTGCCGGTGGACTCGCACCTGGCGCGCGAGGCGGCGGCGCGTGCGCTCAGCCGCAGCAGCAGTGAGGAGCGAGAACGGCGAGCGCGGGAAGTGCACCGCGCGCACAAGGATAGAGATGATGCTGAATATCACAGGTAAACAGTTAAACTGAATCATATCCAAACCATTCTATTTAATTTCCTGTGAATTAACTTATCTTCATCATCCCCTGACCTTATTCTTATTTATTCGAAATGTAATTAATTATATTAATGCAACATTCATCATCATCATTCATTTATTATTAATAACTGTAATTTTTCGGGACCCTCGTAATCCTTAATAATCCTTCCAAAGATCCAGGGCCTTTGGAAGGACCAAAAGCCCTGGACCTTTGGAAGGAGTACGAGGGCCAAAGCCAACTCCCAGAAGATGTATTTAATTGAAGTGAAGCTATAATAGAGGATTATCCCTGTGTGCACTATGCAAGTGCTCCCAAGAACAACGCCCGGTTGGTGTACGACTATTGCATGATATGGAAAAAAAAGATCAAGAACTTTGGAAGGACTGTGGCTCCTGCCTGATCAATGTTTTATATACATATACATGGATAACATGGCAGGGGCCGACTTGCACACTCAATAATGGGCCCCCAGAAACTGTCGCTAGCACATAGTGATGTAGCGACAAGGAGGCAACACATCCTGAGGTGCTTGAAGACTTTGAAGGGTAATGAGATATTCCACGGCAATCAGGATAATCCCAAGACCCTATCAGCATCTTACTGGAATACTTCTCCTGCTTTTGCTCTTGTGAATCTCCACTCAAGCCTGCCAATAAAGGCAAGAAAAAGGTGGGAAGCTCTGTTGCTCGCCAGTGTTCAGTCAGGCTGGCCAATAAAGGCAAGCCATAGGTGAGGAACAAGACTTCTCGACTTCTCGGGAGATAGGGTTTGTGGGGTCGTTACGGCCTAACAGGCATATGCTGCCCTGCGGGTATATGAATCTCTCTTGGTCCGGCTCTACCCTAGACCTGTTCCGGCAAAGTAAACTCCACTGGTACAGACCTAGAGTTCAGGACCGCCAAAGCCCCACCACCACGTCAACGTAGAGATAAGACAACCGACCACCGTATCTCTACGTTGATGTCGCCGCGTCGTGGTGAGGATGATTTTTGTTATTTTGAGAATTTATTTGGAGATGTACATCTCTAATAGCCATCTTCTCAGTAGTCACTCCCGTTTTAGTCATATTATCTTTCTCACCATCCATCGCTTACTCTTATAGCCATCATTTCCAAACACCTTACCAATTGATTGCATATTAACCTGCTTGTATATGTTGTCTCAGAGAAAAGAGCTCAGAGAGCGAGGCGCGCACGGCCGAGCACTCGCAGTCGCCGCCGTCCGTGGGCGGCGCGGCGCAGGAGAGCCTGTCGGTGGACGAGACCAACAAGCTGCGCGCTAAGCTCGGCCTGAAGCCGCTGGAACGTGCTGAGAAGCCTGGAGGTATAGTCGACACTTTTATATATTCGTCAGTTTTCAAATTCTTTCCTTTATCAAGTGAGGAAACATAATACCGTTTGAAGCTATGGCACTGAGCAGGCTATTTCACAGAAAACTATATATAATTATTTGATAACAAAGGTCAAAGTAGCATATACACCTGTGACTATTTTATTGAGTATTTTTATTGAGTAATTTTAAAATTTAATTGTGTGATTCTGAACCATCATTCTTTTTTATATTTGTATAAGTATTCTAATTAATTAGATGGAATACTGAAATGGTTAATAACATATTTTTTTGTCAATAAAAAAAAAAAAAATACTCGTCTTTATGTGTATGAGCTGTTCCTTTTCATTGAAATATGATAACATCAATAAAATAAACGAGGCAATTTCTATTAACTGTTTGTTGTTCCATAGTCGTGGGTATATGATGACATTTTACTATATGACGAGTTATTAGATGTTTTCGCTAGTACTGAGCTGAGATTCCTGTCCACTGCTGCACGTTACCTCAAAGTCCATAGCTGCACCTAGTACCATCTCATTGCATTAGATTAACCAAAGCTGCTATATATTGATATTTGTGTACTAATTTTAATTGAACACTATTAATAATTCCATCCTAATTCTATTTAATTTAATTTTGTATAGTTCTATTTTATTTGTTTAATCCTATTTGATTTTATATAATTCTATTTAATTTTGTATAATTACGGGTAAACCTAGTTTTGTCTTGTTTTAATTTCATGACTGTCTCTTATTAGCCTATAACTTGTATGTTTAGTGTCTTACTACTGTTAGTGCAAGTTGGTGATTAATAAATAAATAAATAAATAAATATGGTTAACCTAAAGCCTCTCTCTCATCACGAGCAAACAAATCACTGTAGACTAATGCAATGAACTAAGTAACAAATCCATTAGAGTTGAAAATAGCATGCAAGACATGAGATAATTCCCTGTGGCGTGTGTTCGCGTATTATTAACTCAATTATATTTAGTTGAGTTGCTCAAAACTTGACTGCAAACAACTTGCTGAGCATTTTGCTTTTCAGTGGGCGCTGATCGTTTGTCAGCTAGTCACATTCATTCTGATTGAGAGTAAAAAGATAACATTCTCATTTAAGTTCCTTAATAACCAATTATTTTATTATTAAAACTTTCTTGTCTACGACTAGGCGTTTCCCTTGTGTTGGTGTGTCACAAACTAAAAAACACAAATCTAAGATATATAACAGCCAGAGTCGTAACAAGGTCTATAAGTTGATAAGTAGTTATGTGACGTGTTGTAGAGGATGGCAAGATCAAGGACGACTTGGGCGAGTTTTACCACAAGCCGGCCGCTAACATCGCGCAGCTGAAGAAGTCGGAGAAGATTCGCGAGAAACTGCAGCTGCACAAGGAGAAGAGGAAAATTGAACAGAAGTCAGTATTTTTATTTGATTAAATACAGCTTCATTATGCACTATTACAAATAGAAAAACATAAGTAATAACTAATAATGTAGCCTACAGTGTTGTTCACAGATTACCATTAATAAATAAAACGAAAGTAAACTGTTCATGCGTGACAGTTACACTATTATAAAAACAGACATTGAAGTATTTCAATACAACTACAATCTTTTAGAACATGGGTCTAAGAGCTTAATGCCCATTGTCACCAAAACGTAAGTGACACCCTAATGAATCCCTAAATAAAAGTGCACTTTTAGATTTTCAACTCTCAGCGCTAAGCATAGCGTTGAAAATCCAACAGTGCACTTTTATTTAGGGATTCATTTAGGTGTCACTTAGTCTCATACAAAAGGCTACGAAACTTTCTCAAAAAGCATGTAAATATGTCTGAGTTCGAAGTGTATTTCGATTTGACTTTGTGGGTTGCTGCCATTCGCAAGTTCAATAATCCCATAGTAAAAAGCACCTTCAGTTTTTCCCGAAATTTTAAAATTTTCGGGCATCTCTTCAAATTTTTCTTTCCATAAAAACCGAATTTGGACTATTACGAACATTTTAAAACAAAAAATTGCCAAATCATCAAAAGTAAAATCTCAAGTCTCAAATAGCTGTCGTCTAATGTTTTGTGGTACTGGAACTCAGTACCACAAAACATTAGACGTATTACACATATGTTTCTTTGAGTTGATTAAATTTGAGTTTATTTGTTGTGTTGTTGATTGAATTGTCGCTACTTAGTAGACGTTCTTTATTCACATAATTTATAGCTTCTGGAGACAGGGACTTTATATTTACTTCCCTTGGTTGACTGGTAGAAAATGTCTAAGGCATTAAGTATGCCTTTGTATCTGTATTGCGTACAAAATTTAAAATATAAATAAATAAATAACATGGCTTGTTGTGCAGGCTGCAAACGACGCTGCTGGCGGAGGAGTCTGACGAGGACGACGCGGCCGCCTGGGTGCGGCGCTCGCGAGACATCGACAAGCAGAAGCGGGAAGCTGCCAAGAGGGTATGCATCACTTGTCATTCTGGCTACAACCACTCCGCAAGCCACCCATCACACTAGACTTATAGTCAAAGTCAATTCGTCTGACTAAGTAGGTATTGTGGTGTTTGGTTATTTATCTACGTTGTCTCATGTATGCTCCAGGCGGCTATGTTGGACGAGATGGACGAAGTGTTCGGCGTGTCGGCCCTGGTGGAGGCGGAGGAGCGCGACGAGCGACAGAACAGCTACTCGCACAACGAGCTGCGCGGCCTGCGGGTGGCGCACGACATCGATGCGGTGAGTCGTACAGGACAATTCCTACATGAACCTACGCCCAGTTTCTGGAACGAAAGTGATTGACGCGTCAAAATTAAACGCAAATCAAGTGAGGCGATTGGGTGTCAATATTTCATTCAACCAATCACAGCGGTTTACGCGCGCTTAATTTGTTGTTAGCAATATTTTGTGTTAATTTTCGTTCATGAAACCGGGACTTACAGCGCTCCAAGGATCGTTTGGCGCTTGAATTACAGAAATTGTATTGAGTTATTGACAAAACAAGATGTGGCATTAGTTAGTGTTGTGTACAGATGATTTGAAATCAGCATAGTGTCATCAACTTATCACTATGACTCGTCAACGTCTTGCTCACTGTCGCACCCATGTTTACAAATAAAGAATACTGATTGATTGGTCATTACGCTGATAAACACATTGTGGAGTTTCATAACACGATACTTTAAGCACTAAACTAAGTCGATAGTCAGTGTCTAGTTCATTAAGTTAGTTAATTTTGTGTATTTTCTTATTGTTATTCCTTTCTTATTGTAAATAATTATATCAGTTTTTAGAAATTTTACTGTGCATGAATTTGGATGTCTGTAATGTTGTGCATGGTTTTCCCAAATAAAATAAATTAATATTTTTTGATATAGTCATATGTCCTCATGTTTTAATATTAACTACAAAGCAGTAATAAATATCTCTAGCTGAAACCGCCTGTTTTGTTGGGTACAGATAGGAGACGAGCGCGAGGTGGTGCTGACGCTGGCTGATAAGGACGTGCTCGCTGATGATAAGGAAGATGTACTCGTCAACGTTAACATCGTCGACGACGAGAGGACTAAGAAGGTAACGTCTCATTACAATGTCTCGCCCAGCTCTGAATTAATGACACGTTACCGATTCCCTAGATTGATAACATTGTGTTTGAAAGGCGCAAACTGAAACCAATCCTAATCTGCAGAGGTTACTATGCTCTCAATATTTGATAGAAATCAGATCAATATAATGATTTGTCAAAAAGTGAATGGTCAAGCGATTTTGAACCATATGCGGTGCAACTATTAATCTCAACTAGAGCTGTCTTGCAAATGAGTATGGCATAGGCCAAACTCCTTGCCGGTTTTCGTGTGTTCACAAAACGATTACATGAAACACCTAATATTTTTTACAGAATCTTCTCGAAGCGAAGAAGGCTAAGGCCGGTTACCGCGCGTACGACGACGAGGCGGAGTTGGAGGCCGCGTCGCTGGGCTTCGCGCGGCCCGTGCTCAGCAAGTACGACGACGAGATCAACAAGGAGAAGGAAGCCAAGACCAGGGGCTTCCTCATCGGAGACGATGATGTGCTCGACGCCAAAAAGTTTAGGGACATGATGGTGAGAAGCTTCACCTCTGTGATACTGTATACTGCGCCCGCGGGATACAGCGCTCTGTACTGTACGATACTGCCATGTAATCCCAACATTATATGGTAAAATATCGTACTGGTTGGTGGTACGTGGCCACGTTCACACAGTGTTAGTGTGAACGTGGCCTTTTGAGTTTTAGTCATAGTTGATTTTAGTTGGAGTTTTAGGTGGATCCTCCAACCAGACAGACAGACAGTTGTTGTGTCTGGTGGGCAACTGCCTGACGATTGATGTCGGGACGTTCTATATATGCTGGTCGCGCGGTAAACCCTGCTTACGAGATGCAGTATTTTGCTTGTGAGATTTTATTTTTATTTTATTTTATTTTATTAATTTTAAGAAAACTTACAGCTAATACATTCGAGTAGTCAGTAGTAATATTTAGAAGAAAGCCAATTACAAGTTTCCACGTATATAAACTTATGTATAAAATTTACAAAACGGTACAAACAGCGTTAGAGTTAAACAGAAACAACTGAGAAATATAAACTTATGTATAAAATTTACAAAAAGGTACAAACAGCGTTAGAGTTAAACAGAAACAACTGAGAAATAATGCTACCCTCCAAAGAACAAGTTACTTAACACTTTCTTTAATTGCTGGACACTATTGGTAAATAAATCAAGGTCAACATTCCGGCACACATTATTAAACATTCGACATGCTCTTAAAATGTATGTATTTTGCCTATAGATAGTTTTCACAATAGGTACATGAAGGAGATGAGGTCTCCGAAGTAACACAGACGGTACACGAAGTCCAATCCTGGCCACCAGCTCAGATACGTCAGTAGACCCGTTCATTATACTAAATAGGAAAGCAAGATCTGCAATTTTTCTTCGCTCGTTTAAAGGAAGAATATGAAATTTCTTACACCGACTAGTATAGTTTGGAAGATAAGTATTTGAACGATATTGAGTGTACCTTAAAAATCGCCTTTGTATACTTTCGAGGCGATCAATATAAACATTGTAATTTGGATTCCATATTTGAGAAGCATATTCGAGATGGCTACGGACAAAAGCACAGTATAGAATTTTCATAGTTTTGACATTCTTAAACTCGGAGGAGACCCTAAAAATAAAACCCAATGCTTTAGAAGCCTTGTTGACTATATTGTCAATGTGCACATCAAACAAAAGCTTTGAGTCAAAAGTCACCCCAAGGTCCTTGATGACGTTGACTCTGGCAATTGAGGTATTCGATAATTTGTAATCATACCTAATAGGGTTTGGCTTACGAGTATATGTACACACATAACACTTGGAAATATTTAAATCCAACCTATTTTGATCGCAGTAGACATGGAACCGGCCCAGATCTTCCTGTAATAGATGTGCATCCTCAATGGTTGACACTTGACTCAAAATTTTCATGTCATCCGCATATAATAAAAATTTTGAATTTAAGAAACAAGAGGCGATGTCATTTACAAAGATATTGAATAAAAGAGGTCCTAATAAGGATCCTTGTGGAACCCCCGACGGAATGTACATCGCTCTCGAGGTATAACCGTTGAGGACTACAGTCTGGCATCTATTTTCAACATATGATACAAACCATCTGTACAAGCTACCCCTCACACCAATCCCTAGCAATTTGCGCATAAGAAGCGCATGATCTATTCGATCAAAACATTTGCTGTAGTCAGTGTATATAACGTCGACCTGAGACCTCCTGGACATATGCTCTGAAAGATAGTCGCTACAGACCACGAGATTGGATGTAGTGGAGCGACCTTTTAAAAATCCATGTTGATGTTCGGAGAAACTTAATTTAAGCGAAGAAGAAAGTTGAACGTGTATGAATTTCTCCATAATTTTAGCGAACACACAGAGTTTGGAGATCGGTCTATAGTTTTCAACGTTGTCCTTAGGTCCTTTTTTATGAATCGGCGTTATATACGCCGACTTCCAGATTGTAGGCACCACTCCCAAGTCGAATGACTGTTTGAATAATAATGTCAATGGAATGGATAGACATCTGGCACATTTGGTTATAAATATTGGTGAAATATTATCCGGACCAGCGGATTTGTTCGTATCCACTTGCTTTAGCAAGCGAAAAACCTCCTCCTCCTGCACATCAATAGAGCAGATGTCCGAAACGAGACCAGTAGACTGATCCATTCTCGCAGGGGCTAAGAATTCATTTGCGTCGCGTCGCTCTTGAAAGTTCGAAAAGAAACAGTCGCCAAACATATTGCAGATTTCCTCCCCGTGACTAGACGACACTTCACCAAACCTTAATAGTGATGGGTAACAGTTGGTTTGTTGTTTAGATTTAACATATTGCCAAAAAGCCCTAGGATTTTTAGAAATGGCTAATTCAATGTTTGCTATATAGTCATCAAACATTTTATTTTCCAGATCTTTGGCCCGTCGACGTAAGGTAACAAAAGATTGATAGTCCGAGAGATTTCCATAGGTTTTAAATTTTGAGTGAAATTTTGACTTTTCTTTAATTATTTTAATAAGAGGGCTCTTGTACCAAGGAGGATACTTACCCCTCGGAGCGATAGTTTTAGATGGGATATGTGTATTATGAAGCAAGTTAATAATGTCATAAAAAAAAATTACAGCTTCTTCGAGATGCGTAGTTTATATGTGGGGCTGTAGATGCCGCCACATCACTCTCCTCCGGAGACGGGAGGTCGATAGTGGCCTGAGGCGTGTATGTCGCGATGCTTGCGGGGCCAGTTGAGGTTGCAGTGAGTCGGAACCGGGTGCCGCATAGTTCGCGGCGAGTCGGAACTGTCTGCGGTGACTCCCCGTGAGTCGGGCTGGCGCTGCGCTATGCTCCAGAGTGTCGGATGTGGTACAGCGCCAGGTTGTGGCTGGCTGCTAGCGTCGGTTTATCACTATAGTGCACGTATCCTAGTGCATGTAGCACATGCGCCACATGCGCTACGTGTGCTACATGCGCCACATGCGCTACGTGTGCTACATGCGCCACATGCGCTACATGTGCTACATGCGCTACATGCGCTACGTGTGTTACATGCGCCACATGCGCTACGTGTGCTACATGCGCCACATGCGCTACGTGTGCTACATGCGCCACATGCGCTACGTGTGCTACATGCGCTACATGCGCTACGTGTGCTACATGCGCTACATGCGCCACATGCGCTTCGTGTGCTACAGAGACAGGAGCGCGTGCAGGGCGGCGGCGCCAAGCGGCTGGAGTCGCTGCAGCTGCCCGCACTGCGCGTGGCGCAGGACTACCTGGACGAGCACGAGATACTCGCCAAGTTCAAGAAGACCAAGAGAAAGGTAATGACATGTCCGGTGGGACTGTTTCAGTTTTCGTTATGGTGTATAAAACATGAGTAAATTGTTTATTTTCTTTTCCCAATATGATTTACTGAAATTAAATTAAATTGCACTCACTCAATGGTGGCTAAAATCCGTCAGTTTTGACAATTCTCTCTTGGTGTCAAGACAAGTCCAATAATACGTCATTTTAATAGATGTCTTAATAAAAATACCCGTTATTTAATAAACTATTCAGGTCTTGTTAGTGGTGGACATTTGGACCACTTTTGCCCATTTTCTTTTTACTGTGCAATTTTTTGGATGTTATTTTAATACCTACATAATATAGCGTATTATTATTCAGAGATTCTCGGCTTAACATACAGTTCAGCTGTTCATATAAATAACATAATGTTAATATAATGTTTCCGTTCAGGGCAAGATACGTAAGAAGGCTAAGCACGAGCCCATCGACGTGGATGACTACGACGCAGCCAACGCGCCGCTCGACACGGACGATACAGGTAGCGTACGCCACTTATTACCCGACTGCGCGACTTACTGTCGCGCAGTCGGGTAATAAGTGGACAGGGTTATGTTTCCACGTGTATCTATATACAATGTGAAATTTAATTCGTTTGCGTCCTCTTAAGGGGTCATTGTACTCATCATTATGAACAACTTTCACTATGGAACCAAAACAGAAATCGCGAAAAAAAAAATCAGCTGTTCCATACATTTATGTTCGCATAGCTCGTTATAATGTAGGGAACAGCAGTTTTTTTTTTTTTTTTCAAGAAAACCGGCCAGGTTCGTGTCGGACCACGCACAATGAAGAGTTTCGTAGTTGGGATGAATTTAACCAAATAACAAACTTAACTTTATAGTTGAAAAAATGTTCTCATACATCGATATACGTCACTGTCAATTCGCCAACTGCAAAATGTAAGCTTTAAATCGTATTTTTTTTAGGTGATAAAAATAACAAATGAACGATTTTCGGATTTTTTCCATTACTTGTGCTTTTAAGAATCATGAAAGGCAACGAGAAGTACCCTACAGGTTTTGATTAATTAGCGAGTATCTAAATATGTTGCATAAATGACAGTCATTTTTTATTGCGTTGACTTAGAAGCTTGATTTTTTTAGAGCTTCACGGGACCATTCGTCTGTTTGTCAGTCTGTGTAGACCCTGTTTCTCAGGAACGCGTGGAGGTATCATGTTGAAATTAATATAAAAAACGTAGGTCTACGTCCTTTGACCTCTAAAAAGATCAAGCTTCTAATTCACTGTGCGTGGTACGACACGCACTTGGCCGGGTTTTATTTGACTTTTGAATGTGAAGGTTTCTCTGCAATGGGTTTAAAAAGGCTAAGGGTAGTGATGATATATTATTATCTAACTTAGAACGGTCTCCGAACAGAGCCTCTCGCTTCTACCTGTGTGTCAGTCCTGTCAGCTGGTCGAGAGTGTACCGTGGTTAATGTGCAGAAGTGAAGCCCGAGCTGCTGTGTGGGCCGCTGGCAGTGGACGAGGAGGAGACGGAGCCCGACACCGAGCTGCAGGCCGCCCTGGCGCGCGCCCGGCGCCTGCGCCAGGCCGAGCTGGCGGAGCAGGCGCAGTGCAAGGTGCCCAAGGTGAGGAACAGTACACAGTGCAGCCCGAGCTGTGGCCAGGAGCAGACGGAGCCCGACACCGAGCTGCAGGCCGCCATCTAATTCTATTCGTCGAGAAGTTCCAGTAGCAGTCACCGAAGCACACCTTCAGATCACTCGCATCAAGTCCGGAGGTAAGGTCTCTTCATAACTAACAAAACGAGCCCAAACTTGGTATACCTAATTGTACTCGTCGAGAAGTTCCAGTAGCAGTCACCGAAGCACACCTTCAGGTCAATCCATCAAGTCCGCAGGTAAATTCTCATCATAACTAACAAAATGAGCCCAAACTCGGCACACCTAATTCTACTCGTCGAGAAGTTCCAGTAGCAGTCACCGAAGTACACCGTCAGGTCACTCCATCAAGTCCGGAGTTTAGTAAAAGTATAAAGAACAGTACGAAATATTTTTGTAGGTACCAATTTTTTTTTTTATAAGAAAAAATAAACAAACTTCTAAAGTATGTTGACTGACTACTATTCCCGCAGCTAACCGTGCGTACACTTGTGTGTGTGACCCGTGTCAATGTAGTAGTTCGATTCTATACCTATCAATTTTGCAAACGCGTCCTTATGGTCTCGGTTGTAATCATATATACTACAGTTTGTGCTTATGAAAATAATCAAATGAATGAATGTACATGCAGGTGGAGGAGATCCTAGAGCGCGCGCAGGAGCAGCCGGCCGGGCCGGACGCCGGCGCCATGGTGCTGGACGCGACGGCCGAGTTCTGTCGCACGCTGGGAGACATCCCCACCTACGGGCTGGCCGGCAACCGCGACCACGACGCCGAGATCATGGTAACACGACCATCTTCTTTCTCCTCTTGTCCCACGCTACTTGGGGTCGACGCACCACGATTTCTTCTTCCATTCTCATGATCTCCAGAACATACATGTGGGTTCTGAATATGATTTAGACAAATTCGGTTGAGAAGCATTTTATACAGAACAGTACAATAAAAAATTCGCATAGTTATTCCTCATTACATACCTTTTTCATTAGTGTAAACTTTCAAAATATAACTGTTTTATTCGTAATTTAGCTATCAAGAAAGTGTAAAGTGTTGATGTGTGTATGCAGGACTACGAGCGTGAAGAAGAGCTCGAGCCCGAGGTGGATAGCAACGCGGGCGCGTGGAGCCGCGTCGACGTGAACAACGAGAAGCCCGCAGACCTCGCCGCAGGTACCGCAACATATTACTTCCACTGTCTGTACCTAAAGATCTGATGAAAACGTAAACAAACCTTGTTCACGTTAAATCCTTACACAATCACTCACTAAAGGGAATAAGTAACACATTCATCCGTATTTAGAAGGTTTCAACTTTATAATTTAACACTTTTACCCCACAATTATAGTTTGAATAACGTTATTAAATTGCAATTGAAAATTCATTGACGAAAATTGAGCTTATAAAATGAACCTCAATTCTTGTCAAATTGAATGCGTCTCAAAAACATTTTTTTTTTCTTGTAATTTAAAATCTGAATTTCGGGTTTAACTATACAAATAATCAAATCAAAGTGGCACTATATATTACATTTTCTGATCCATTTATGAACATTATTATCAGATACATTGTAACAGACCATAGATCTGGTGTTATGCATGTAGTCGGTCTAATGAAATAGTTCAATGAAAGAAAAGTGCGTCCTTGATCTGCAGGTCGCAAGTGCGACATCTGACCATGAGACTGATTTCCAGGTCTAGCTAAGTGTTATTTTTTCATTAGGAATTTCTCAGTAACAGTCTGGTGGCTCGGTTTGACAGTTTTCTCAACCTTATTACACGGATCTTAGAAATACCTGGCGGAATGAGGGTGTGCTCATGTGCTGTGTGCTCATGTGCTGTGTGCTCATGTGCTGTGTGCTCATGTGCTGTGTGCTCATGTGCTGTGTGCTGCCTTCCTTTTCTCGTATACATGCGTGATGCAAAAAGTAGCCGTCGTGTTGAACCTACGATCTCAGGGATTATTGAAATTGCTCCAGAAAATTAAATAATTCTTAATAATTAAATCTTTGTTATGAATTTTGAAATTGTATGTTCTTATGACTCCATAATTCCAGCGTTCACACAAACACACACATTTCTATTGAAATAATTACCATTTACATAATAATACTGTTTGACTGCTTGTTTGAATTGTAAATTTTTTTGTGAGGTCTGGTGGCACTTACACCGGTTTTTTCTTCTTCTAAATCTACATTAGCCACCAGCTCTCACAATATACATTTTTATTAGTATAGTTCAAAAATGTCAAGTATGTCAAAACCTACCTGTGTGAAAGTAAATAAATACATTTATATTAAATCATTATAATAGGTCTTTACCTATGAAATTGCCGTTTTGTATAAAAAAATTTAAACGAATTTTTTTTCATGTATTTTTTATTTGTATTAATCGAAGTAATCACCCATGCAATCAATGCATCTTTGCCAACGCAGTGGCAGTTTATTGATGCCCTTCTTAAAGAAATCAGCTGGACGGGAGGCAACAAATTCTTCAAAGGCATTTTGTACTGCCTCTCGGGTATTGAATTTTTTTCCCGCCAAGAAGTTATCCAAATTCTGGAAAAAAGTAGTAGTCTGTAGGCGCAAGGTCTGGTGAGTAGGGCGGATGACGGAGAGCTTCCAACCCCACTTCTTGCAACTTGGAGACCGTCTGCTGTGCAGTATGAGGTCGCGCGTTGTCGTGCAGTAGCAGCGGAGACGAGCGATTGACCAATGCTGGTTGGAGATGTGCCAGCTTCTCCATCATTGTGTTCAGTTCTTCACAGTACACATCTGCAGTAATGCTCACCCCGTTTGTTAAGAAGCTGTGATTAATCACACCGGCGCTAGACCACCAAACAGTGACCATCACTTTTCTAGGGGTAAGTTTTCGTTTAGGGCATTGTTTAGGTGCTGAACCAGGATCCAACCAACTTGCTGAGCGCTTGCGGTTATCAAACAGAATCCACTTTTCATCGTAGGTAACAATGCGGTTCAAAATTCCTTCATTTGTGTGTCTGTTGAGCAGTGCAAGGCACGTCTCGACGCGTACTTTGCGCTGGCGATCATTGAGTTCGTGGGGCACCCATTTGTCAAGCTTTTTTACCTTGCCAATTTGACGCAAATGGACCAATATTGTTTTGACGTTAACGTCGAAAGCTGCTGCTAATTCAGCCGTAGATTGTGGATCATCAGCTTCCACAATCGCCTTTAATTCGTCATTGTCGACCAAAGTCTTCGGATGACCGCGAGGTAAATTTTTCAGGTCGAAATTTCCAGAACGGAAGCGAGCAAACCAATAACAGGTGGTGCGTTGGTTTGTAGTGTTAGCTCCGTAAACGTCGTTGATGTTGCGTGCCGCTTGTGCCGCGTTGCTGCCACGACGGTACTCATATTCCATAATTACTCGAATTTTTAACGTATCCATGATGACGAAAAAGATTGAAATGCGATGAAAATGTAACACTAATCAATAAACAAATGACTACTTTTGGGAAAAAAAATCCATGTTTTTAAAATAAAATTAATTTGAAATTAGAATTCTTAGCCAAACAAAAATTATTTTGATTTGAAATGGCCAGTACTGCAGAACGGCAATTTCATAGGTAAAGACCTAATATAATATTTTATTCAAAAAATTGTAAGGTATAAAATAATTTTTATACCTTACAATTTTTTGAATAAAATATTATTTCGTAAGACATACTTTGGAGAGCATCCTTGAGAATTCTCTTAAAATTTGTGTAGTTCAGGGAAGTAAATGTTTGCTTTCAAAATTTAGTCTAATATAGAGAAGAGGACCGAGGTACAGGTAAAATTTGGATACAAAAGCATGTTTTGTTGTATTTTGTGGACAAACTATATCTTTACGTCTTTTGTTAGTAATTGCAGTGCTGTAGGGTAGAGCTGTGTGTTGTTTTAATACTATACCCATTATAAATAGCTGTCGAACTGTATACTTCAAAAGATTTGTATAGGAGGTTAGTAGGAAAATGGAAAGGGTGAAAAGTAGACACTTTTAGAATCGCCCTTTGAGCTCTCTCGATGGTTAGTAACATTGTTTTACCCGCTCCACCCCATGTGGTAATACAGTAGGTTAATATTGATTGACATAGAGCAAAGTAAACTTGTTTAACTAGTTTTTGGTCAGCAATATAGCGTAACTTTTTAAAAACAAATATCAACTTGCGAATTATATTATTTAAAGCTTGTATATGTTGTTTGAACGAAAGTGTTTCATCTATTATAACACCAAGGTATTTTGTTGTATTTGTCATTATAATATTGGGACAAACACATTGGTTATCTGTAGGAATTGTGCAATCATGAGCATATAATGTCGAGGTAGTGCTTGTTGATGTTTGCTTGCGCATCGAAAACGTAATGTAATTTGTCTTATCTGCATTTAATGTTAGTGAATTATGTCGAAGCCATTTATTAACAATACTGAACCCATATTGCGCAAGCTTGTAGACATTTTTTTCTGAGTCAGCTGAAAATAGAAGGGCAGTGTCGTCAGCATAAGAAACAATTTGGCCGTGATCTAGATTTAGGTTACAAAGATCGTTTATGTCCTAGACCTATACTATTTTTGATCTCAAAAATAGTATAGGTCCTAAAATACTTCCTTGGGGAACTCCGAAGGACGTGTTTTTTTACTATCGCTGAGAACATTACCAATCTTTACACATTGCGTACGGTCTTCTAGATAGCTCTTAAATAGTTTCAGCTGGGTGCCTCTGATACCTATGGCTTCAAGCTTGTGCAACAGAATAGGAATAGAATCCGTATCAAATGTTCGTTCATCATTGTGTTCTGGGTCGTTATTCAACGGGTAAGCGTAGTGGGTCGCGCTGCAGCTGTGTAGTGGGTACTGACGGCACATGTCCCGCAGGCTCGTGCGTGGGCCTGGAGGCCGAGCCGTCGCTGGGCGCGGGCGTGTGGGGCGCGCTGCAGCTGTGTAGTGGGTACTGACGGCACATGTCCCGCAGGCTCGTGCGTGGGCCTGGAGGCCGAGCCGTCGCTGGGCGCGGGCGTGTGGGGCGCGCTGCAGCTGTGTAGTGGGTACTGACGGCACATGTCCCGCAGGCTCGTGCGTGGGCCTGGAGGCCGAGCCGTCGCTGGGCGCGGGCGTGTGGGGCGCGCTGCAGCTGTGTAGTGGGTACTGACGGCACATGTCCCGCAGGCTCGTGCGTGGGGCTGGAGGCCGAGCCGTCGCTGGGCGCGGGCGTGTGGGGCGCGCTGCAGCTGTGTAGTGGGTACTGACGGCACATGTCCCGCAGGGTCGTGCGTGGGGCTGGAGGCCGAGCCGTCGCTGGGCGCGGGCGTGTGGGGCGCGCTGCAGCTGTGTAGTGGGTACTGACGGCACATGTCCCGCAGGCTCGTGCGTGGGGCTGGAGGCCGAGCCGTCGCTGGGCGCGGGCGTGTGGGGCGCGCTGCAGCTGGCGCTGAGCAAGGGCTACCTGGAGCGCGCCGGCGTCGCGCCGCAGACCAACTCCGTCGCCAAGCATCTGCTCACCGCGCGACACTACTCCATCGAGGACAAGACATACGGGTACCGCACTGTTTTAACCTATAAATTGACCGTTACAAAATACATTAGGACGTTGTCCACCTAGAGACACGAATAAATGATGGGCCACATTTTGCATAAAAGTGTAGGGGCATTTTTAATGTGCGCGGGACACCCCGCGTGTCTTAGAAAATTCGCATGACGCTAAATAAGCCCCAAATAAGTCAATTTTATCTTGAACAATTCCCTAATTTAAAAAAAATCATGTGACTACAATTTAATAAGTTATACCTATTACCTAAAAAAACATTAACTAATGACTTATAACACTTCCAGTGAGGACGACAAGTACGGTCGTCGCGAGCGCGGCGGGCACTCGGGCCCGCTGCAGGACTTCCGCGAGAAGAACAACTTCCGGCCGAACATCAAGCTGGAGTACGTGGACGACGACGGCCGCCCGCTGTGTCCCAAGGAGGCCTTCCGCTACCTGTCGCACAAGTTCCACGGCAAGGGGCCCGGCAAGAACAAGCAGGAGAAGCGCATCAAGAAGGCCGTGCAGGAAGGGGTGAGATACTCATCCTACATGTACTTCCGAACAATATTCAAAAGAGCCAGGGTAGTTCGCGAAATTCAAATTTTCTTAGGTTTTTTCCAATTACCAGGTCAGTGTCAGGTTGTATAGTGATCAGAATATGATTCGCGACCATAACAAATACAAATACGTATTACAAAATTAGAATCATTGATACAACTCTCTAAGTTAGAAATAGCCTCAAATGTCATGATTTCATGAAATACTGGTTTAATTGGGTAATTTGAACATAAAATTGTATTGATGATTTAAAAATTGTATAGTGTCGTTGTATAAGCATGAGCATAAATATATTAGGCTCGGCTAATATAATTGATTTCAGGATTCATCCATCAATATCTGATACTGACCTGCAAATTGCAAAAATCTGAAGAATATTTGAATTTCTCGGGCTACCGACGCTTTCGCCTTTTTCCTAAAGAGACGTAGCTTCGTTGACGCATATAATCGTCATTCTTCTTAGCTTATCGATCGCAAAAGTTCATATAATGTTTGGCTTAAAGTTCTAAGGGCTTCATAAGGCTACGCGAACTGCACTTACGCCGTCATAAAGTCATTAAGTGCACAGGTAACGTCATTACATGCATGGTGTTCCGTCTGCTTGGTGCTAACAAATGAAATTGACAGACCTGCACATCGTTATTTGCGTGGACAGTAGGCCCATGATATCAGGGAGACTACTATTATCATTGCACACACACAAATAAACAAAAACTTTATAACATTTAAGCACTTTTGAGATGGCATTCAAAAGACAAAAAAATCTGTGTCCTATGTCCTCAACTCAAAAGCCTCGTTCTGATTCCAGCTAATGAAGAAGATGAGTTCGACGGACACGCCTCTGGGCACGCTGCAGATGCTGCAGGACAAGCAGCGCGAGACCCAGTCGCCGTACATCGTGCTCAGCGGCGTCAAGCGCGAGAACGGCAACTAAGACCGCCCTACACTGCAGTACGCGACACAATGAGGACACAGCATCAATTACGTTCTAAATTAATCTTTAAAATAATGCAGACAAACGCCTCAATGAGATATGTACTATGTAGCTCGTGCCTTATGTTATACTAACTCCAGCTGTCAGCTGTCGCGTACTGTATTTTGGTCAGTTTAGCACCTCCCGGCTCCAGTATAACTAACGATAACGTGCGAGAGGTGCAGTAGCTGTGCGTCACTCGCATCACGTTCTAACTTACGTTGTTTAGTGTCAGGTGTTTATGACGCTCCGGTATCGGGTGGAGGCCTGACACGGTGGAGTGACAGTGCAAGCAAACCCACCATATAGCTCAGCTCAACCACTAAACCAGCAATAATGCAGTAACCATTGTAAACTCTTAACATACAACTCGACACAGAGCACCATATTGATAACCAACTTGTTTGTATATTTTCGTATGACTTGATTTTGTGGCAATAAATACATGTTAGACCAACTAATTGATGTTTCATTCAGAATACAAATTAGATGAAAGCGCTTATTCCCCATGGCACTTCCAAACGAGAAACTGGTAGTCTCGTTTCAAGTTTTAATTCTCTTCTCTAGACCTCCTCGTAGACATCTCGTACATTCCTCGTAGACATCTCGTTCATTCCTCGTAAACATCACGTAGACGCCTCGTACCCATCACGTAGTCGCCTTGTGCATGTTAAATGCTTCTTTTGTAATAATATGGAAGAAAACTTTACCTAATTAATTTTTGCTGATTCTTACCTCCTTTTTGTTGCATAAAGATTTGAGGGATGCCCTTTTGGTGAAGTCAAACGTTGATTATACGAGGGCGGCACTGAAAATTTCGGGAATCAAGGAAGTGACACAACATTACTATTTAAAAATGTATTTATTGCTTTTCGAAGTATTCTCCGCGAAATTTGACACATTTTTCCATACGATGGAACCAATCATTGAAGCAACCATTTCATTCGGAAGTTGGGGTCTCCAAAATGGCCGTTTTGTAGGCGTCCACAGCTTCTTCAGGTGATGAAAATCTCTGTCCATGCAATTTATTCTTTATTTTAGGGAAATTATAGAAATCATTAGGGCTTAGGTCGGGGCTGTAAGGCGGATGGTCTAATAATTCTATGTTTTCTTGCTCTAAAAACTCTTTTGTTCTGTTCGCGGTGTGAGAACTCGCATTGTCGTGATGGAGGATGATGCGGCGGTTGCAGTTCTCTTTACGGAGTTCAGAAACGACCTGTGGCAAACAAATGCTAGCATACCATTCTGCATTAACCGTTCTTTGTCCCTCAAGAGGAATAGTCGTAACATGGCCGGTTTTGGAGACAAACGTGGCCACCATTTTTTTTGCAACACCGTGAACGAACAATTTTTGTTGGCTTTAACTCATTTTCGAACACCCAAACTCGTGACTGGTTTTTTGTTTCGGGTTCGTACGCGTATATCCAGGATTCGTCACCTGATACAATGTTGTATACAGCATTTGAGGATCCTGCGTGGAATCTTTCGAGAGTTCTGACGCACCAAGTAACGCGAGCCGCTTTTTGCTCTTCACAGAGCGAATGCGGTATCCATCGGGAAAACAACTTTTTTACACCTAATTGTTCATGCAAGATTATTTGTATTTGACTCATGCCAATGTCTAAAGTTGCCTGAATTTCGCGGTATGTCACATGTCGATCTTCCTCAATCAGCTAACGCACAGCATCAACGTTTTCTTGGGTGACTGCAGTTTTTGGACGACCTTGACGGGGATCATCACTGAGCTTGACACGTCCACGTTGAAATTCAGCAAACCGGCGATAAATTGTGGTGTTGGATGGGGCTTCATCACCAAATGCAGAAATCATCCAGTCAACACACTGTTTTTGTGTTAAACCACTTCGAAAGTCATAATAAATCATCGCTCTTGAATTTTCTCCTGTCAATTGCATTTTCTCAACGACTAAACAAGTTTGACAAAACCTTGTGACAAGACCGAGAATCTTTTTTTAAATAAATAAATGGTATTCGATTTTTAAAACCAAGGAGTTTTCAATTAAAAAGATTTTAATATGACAGGAACAGTGGAAATATTCCATTCCCGATACTTTTAGTGCAGCCCTCGTACGTAACTGATTGGAATTAAAATAATAAATCAATTTAAAAATATCTTTTATTGATTTACAAAACTCAACAGCATAACTTAATGCACAGTCGTTATCTGTGTCTAGTGAAAAACACTGCAAGAAATCTTTAAAGTTTAGGATATTTATTCAATCTTTTCAAAGCATGTTCAAATGTTAGAT
Source organism: Agrochola circellaris (assembly GCA_914767755.1). Lineage (NCBI taxonomy): Eukaryota > Metazoa > Arthropoda > Insecta > Lepidoptera > Noctuidae > Agrochola > Agrochola circellaris. The sequence continues at coordinate 20,538,146 of OU611839.1, read as the reverse complement.
ATACATCAGGGCGGTAATGTAACGTTTGTTCGCTTTGACATCGACAACTAAACAACAACCATATCTTTCATAAATACTCCAGGGCTTGGACCTTTATAGCCTCTAAACAATTAATAGATTAAACTTGATGTTGAACAACTAAGTTAGGATAAAACAAATAAAAGTTATACATTCGTAAATGAAGGAAATAAATAAATAATGTACACCGAATCTTATCACTATTATTGTATATGCGATTTAAAATGCATTCTGAGCAACATTTGCAATTACAGGAATGTTCATACAAAAATATATTTACAACACACTTAGCTAAGATATGCATTATTGCTCACCTCACTATTATACAAATTATAAAACAGTCTTCTTATACGTAGGTGTACACAAAATATTTAGAGAAAAAATTATTTTATTTTACATGTTCAATCACAAGTTGCATTATTACCTACCATTTTATGTATCTAAAATAAATTCGTAAGATATGAATAATTTTTTAACTTTTTCAAAAAATATATTCTACTCTGCTTTGCTTGCACTGACAGACTACGATGGAAATCATTTATCTTTCTATCGACACAAGCATAAAATATAGAAACGTTTTAAATCCAGACTAATGGCCGTATTTCAGATTATAGCTTTAAATGCTACTTGGAGGAAAAGTTTAACTGCCTAGTTATAAAATTCATCTGCATGATGAATCACTAACGAAAATATAAACCAATTTTTATTCTATTCACAGATTCCAAATTACAACACGTAAAAATTCCCCGTCCGATCCGTGAGGGTGTTGTTAGGTATCGTACTGTGAGTCTATTTATGTGATAATTTTCAGGAAAAAAGAAAATTCGCCACTTTTTTTCAATGTGGTATTTTACGGGGTTATTAAATGGGACGCGGGCGGCCATCGTTTAGTGGGTATCTACAATTCATATATATATATGACCCCTGTTGAAAATTTGCAAATTTTTAATGGATTTGGGGTATTTTGGTACAAAAAATATTAATTTTAAATATGTAGCAATAACATTTTTATTTTCAATAATAACAATATTTTTATTACTTTTTGATAATGTTATTGCAGTACCCGTGTGCCCCTTTCGGATCGGACACGGCTTTATTACATATTATATAGCAAAAAAAAAAATTTCGCGCGTAATCAATTATTATGTCTGGACTTTAAAAGAGACTGCGACCTCTCGAGTTTGTTTCGGCCTTTCTTCTCAGAGTAGTTAGATAGGAAACACCGACCTCATCTAGCTTATTTTTTTTATATTACGTGTACATAAATTGATTCCGATATCCTATTTACAGAATAAACAATTTCGTTTCATTTCATTCATGTGGCTCTAATATTCTCTGCTATACATACTTCGTAAAGTATCTCGCTCGTAGCATCCACTCGTAATTATTCGTATATATTTGGCACAAAGGCTACAAAACTATTGCTATAGCTAGTGTCTTACACATACAATGCTTACATAAAGAGGAAGACCACTATTTATGTTGATATATACTTATCAGCAAATATTTATAACTTTATCAAAGACAAATGGATTATATTCTGTTGCCTCTAAAAGGCTACACAATATAATCCATTTGTCTTCGACTCAAATCTATCTTGCATGAAGCAGTACAGGTATTCTTGTTCTATTTTACGAAGACACGTGAATCAACGTAATTTGACCCTTACGTCGAATATAATAAAACTCATGCAAGTCGTGAAATGCGACTGCTATATAAGTTAATACAAATAAAACTAAATGACAAACGCCTACATAATCTACTGGGAGATTATCCTTGCAGTTTTTAAGTAATCATCACACATTAGCAGTCCTTTGTTCGTCCATTAATATAAAATATACATTAGTTGGTTGTTTAGAGGTAAAGTATGATATATCATAGGGATATCAGGGCCAGGCAGGCAAGTTTCAACTGTGATATGACTTAGTGGAATCGGCGATTTTTTTACCAACAATCACTTATATTATTTTATATACTTTTTTAAGGCTTCAGTTTTACAGGCTGCACCTAAACTGTCCCAAGGCCATGTACGACGCAGGCCAACACGCTTTCCACCTCTACAGTGAGCGCGGCGCCGCTCGCGTGCTTTGGTCAGAAAAGCGCGTGCGCGGGTACGATGCACGCATCAGAATAGCACGTTCGCGGGCACGATGCACGCGTCAGAACAGCGCGTTCGCGGACACGAATCACGCCTCAGAAGAGCGCGTTCGCGGGCACGATGCGCACAGGGGCCGGCCGAGTGGCCCCACAACTCTCCCACGCCACCACCACGCCTGAGCCGTAGCAGCCGAACAGGAGCTGGGAATCGCTGCTGTATGTTAGGCTGTGAACGAGAAGATTGATTAGTTAGTTTTGAAGTTAAATGATTCGATGGGTGTATATGTCCTGGCCAGATCTTAGAATTGATTCTTTCATGAAGTGTTCGACTATTTCCTAAAATGATTGTATTTCATGAAATAGAACATCCTCCACTGGTTTCACTTACATCATGATGTGGTCTGGCCAGATCATTGAATACTCACCGTTTGACGATATGAACAGTTTAACGCACGACTATTTCATGATGTGGCCACATTAGACTATAGTTAGTGATCATATCGTAAAATAGTTAGATTATCCATCAGTAGAGGCGTTTGATGTCGCTTTGTTTTTGTGGTGCATACAACAAATCAAACAAAGTACAGTGACCACGCGAAAAAATTTGATGGATGATTTTTATTGCATTTCCTAATATGATATTATGGAAATCGACCAACTTAGAAGTAGCGCTCGCCGGCTGCTGCCGCGACACCGCTCGCTTCGGTCGCCCGGCTCGCGCGTGTTTGGTCACAGTTCTAAACTTCTAACTTAATCTAACCCATTTGGTCGGGGTGCCTCAAGCAGCGTGAAATGCAACATAACACTTAAAATTAGTTAATAAAAATTAAAAATTCACGCGGCTTGTGGCACTCCGACCAAATGGGTTAGGTCGAATCATTACAACTCTCTATGTTAGAATTGGCATTAAACGTCATGATATCATGAAAAAGTCTTAGATTTTCGCTTTAATTAGTATGCTATGAACTGTAGAAGCGTCACCTCAGCAGCGGGCCGCGCGTGCCGGGCGGCGGCACGAGGCGCAGCGCGCGCAGGTCCCAGGCCGAGTACAGGCGCACGGCGCCGCCCGCCAGGCCGGCCGCCACGCAGTTCACGCTCACGCCCTCCGGCGCGTTCGAGTAGCAGATGCACGTCACTCTCTCGCAGACTTTCACACTACCTGGATAGTGAGAAATTGCCTCATTCAAATAAAATGTAATCTTGACAGCATTTAAAAAAAAGAATTGTACTTTTCTCTTGATTGCATATTGCTATGTTGCAATTATACAATGCTAAGAGAATGAATTTATACAATGCAAAGGTAGTTTTTAAAATCTTCAGCAGTTCCAACTGTGTTTTCAAATGCTAATCAATTAGTTTATGCGCCCTTGTGGAGCAGGACCAGCGTTGGGCCAAGCATTTATAGCAGCGATATAATCCCCCAACTTATAATATGCTTGGCTGCATAGTGTGCGTTTAATATAAGATTTAAATTTCGTTTCATTCAGTTGAAGTATGTATTTATTTAAACTTCTTGCACACAATAAGGTACAAAGGCGGACTTAATACCTTAGGCATTCTCTACCAGTAAACCAAGGGTGGTGAAGAGATACGATGGCAGGTGCTCCGATTTAGAGGAGATGATAAAAGAAAAAGTAAGTAAGAAGGTGGCGGTAAGTAATAAGTATGTGGGGAGGTATTTTATTGTAACACTTTAAACAGTACCCCATGAAAGATGAGTCCACTTTCGCCAGTCTGAAACCCGATTGAACTAATTGGTCCCTATTACTAGTGATATAATTATTGTGTCTTGCACCTCTTTTACTAAAAAGATGTAGATTTTTCCTTACGTACATAATGTTTTCATAGATATATTGACAAGGTACCGTCATGATGTTAATATCTTTAAACAGTTCCCTTAAAGAGTCGCGCCTGCGGAGGCCATATATGGCTCTTAAGGCTCTTTTCTGCAGAATAAAAATAGACTCGATGTCTGCAGCCCGTCCCCATAGTAAAATACCGTACGAAATAATACTATGAAAGTAACTAAAATAGACTAGCCACGTGGTACCTACATCAGTAAATTGACGGATTTTTCTCTCAGTATCTGCTGCTGAACTTAATATAGGCGTCACGCGCGCGGCCCCCTCGCAGAAAATCCCAAATAATTACCACACGAGCGACGCACACACAACTCAAGTCGCTCGACACACACTATAACGCTCCGTGCTCTGCAGCGCTATAGGCTAGATCTGGTTCACGCTGTGGGGGGCGGGGAAGACTCCCACTGTAGGGAGCGCCAACCAAAACTGACGCCCTCGTTGCTAGACCAGCCTTTGTTGAGCCTTCCCTAGGTAACTAAATATGTCACCCGACAGGGGCCTGGTCCTGGTACAGATACACAGCCCAAAGCTCTGAGGGGCGAGTAAGTGTGCAGTAAAGTACTCCCCCCCCCTTTCTAATAGGGGGAGGGGGAACTCACCCCCGATTTCGAGGGCCGAGAGAACAATCCCTCGGGCAAGGGACCAAAAAAGCCCCAAAACCGATTCCACGCGCCCCCCTCGGGGGTGCAGAGACGACTATACAGTTTCGGGCAGTTGCCCGCCAGACACGACACCAGTCTCATCGGAGGATCCTCCATTTTCTAATGAGGATGAGGGAACTTTACACCTGTTCCTCATACCTCTAAACGACGATGGAGCAGCCCTACCTAGACTGATGAACTGAGAAGACGTCGACTGCAATAAATCGCGATAGATAGAAATGTGCTTGTGTTAATTTAATGTTATGTTATATTTTATTATGTTCCGATGAAGGTACTTGTCGGGTACTCGCGGGTATGAACAAAATTAATTAAATGTTTCCATGATAAATCTACAACTAAGTACCTATTGACATGCATGATTTTCCTTTTAACCTTGGGTTCCACTTGGAATTCGTGTTCGTAAAAAATAAAAGTGTGACTTTAACCTTCAATATCTCCAGAACCAGTGGATTCCCAGGTATGGTCTAGTGGAAAAAAATTATCCAAATAATGGCTTTTAGGCTTCGGAAAGTTACATTTTACACCCGATATAGTGATAGTAATTAGTACTCACCAACAAACCTCGCGTTGACAGTATGCACTCTGATCAGCGACTTGTACTTGTAGGTCGCGTCCTTCTCGTAGGCCTCGGACTGGTTGTCGCCGACGTCAGCCGCATCAGGCGTGACGTCGCCGCTGACGTCAGAGTTGTTGACGTTGCTCGCCATGTCGTGCACTGACGCGATGTCGCAGAGAGTCTCGCTGATCGTGACGTGGGTCACTGATAGCATGTCGCGGTTCGGTAGGGTGCGGATGTAGATCAATCTGGCAAGGAGCAGACAGTTCTGTTTTAAGAGACGACTATTTTATTCTATGTAATAGCAGTGGATTGCAATCGCTAATTTACTTGAACAATGTGGTGATTGTGTAATTATTTTGTTTGACACAAGTTACAAGACGTAGTTGTCCGTTAATATGCCATATCGTTTAAAAAAAAACTCGGCTTTGTAAGTTCAAGTTATTCATTTTATAACAAAAATATTTATTTTATTTATTGTTCAGCTTATTTCCTACGTTATTAACTAGTAGTCTATTGCATCTAGTGTCCCTTTACTTTTTTGGTATCCAAACTGATTACGGTTTATTATTTTTAGACTACTTAAATGTCTTACAAGCCTAGATTTGATCACTTTTTCAAAAAGTTTGGATTGAACCGGTAACAATAAAATGGGCCTGTAATTGCCTGGATCTGTTTTAGCACCTTTCTTAAATAGTGGTAGAACTCTGGCTAACTTAAATTGGTCAGGAAAAGACGCCTTCATTGACGCAGTTATTTATTACTTCGGATATTGGGTATGCCAGTATATCTATATTATCTTTGATTACGCTGAGCGGTATTTCATCGTATCCAAATGACTTTTTACTATCCATACCCTTTACCATTTTGTAAATCTCAATCGGCATGACGGGATTAAAAGCCATAGACGTATCAACTCTGTCAGTATTTTCAATTGAATGCTTCTTAGCCAGTTCTAGATTACCCGTGTATACACATTTGCTGTTGTCAAACTTTTCCGCAAAAATGTTAGAAATGTCTCTAGGGTTACAAATTATTTTATTATTATGTAATATATTTTATTATTACGTATTATGTTATCATTTTCGAAATTATTGTAAATTTTTTTCCGAGTTTTATTGACTATTTTCCTAATTTCTTTGCGTTAGCTGCTTTATTTATTTGATTAGTTACTTCCTTTTTTTAGCGTTCCTAATCACCTTCTTATAAATTCTAAGATACTGTTCACGATATTTTATTAACGATTTGTCACACTTAGCTCTATCTATATAATTGAGTACTCTCTTCATTTTGCTGGATATCCTTATTCCTTTCGTTAGCCATTTAAATTGGCCAGTTCTTTTTATAATGATTTTAACTATACTTTTTTAAATGTACTAGAATGTAGTTCTTTGGTTTTTCGTATAAAAGTGTTTGTAGATAAATTCCAGTCGTGCTCCAGTAGTTTTGTCTCAATGTATTATTATTCTTCTCGTTATATAATCTTCTCTCTATGTATTTAAAACTAACGCATTGTGTAGCAGTAACTTTTTCCAAATATGCTGTACATCTTCTGCATCTACAGCATATTTGGAAAAAGTTACTGCTGCATGGGAAAAGGCAAAGGTCTGCATGTCCATCCGCTAATCGATTGTGGTCAATGTCTGTACTCCAAATAGCACAGGTGTTGGTCAATATATTATCTATACCCGATTCGGAGTTACTTCGCACAAAGGTAATTGAATCAAATAATATAGCATTTCAACAGTGATGTAAACGAACTTCTTTTATTGTCCTGTTTTGACAAGTCAATATTAAAATATCCGCAGATAAAGCATATTTTATTGAAATAGTGTTGCAGTAATTGTTCCAATCTATCGAGAAAATCATCAAAGTTTTTATTTACGGGTGTTCTGTAGCAACAGATTATGTAAGAGTTTGTCTCAATGTCCCTTACTCCACACCGTCCACGTCCGTACACGTGTAGACCGTCTTATACATGTCTTGTGTAAGTCTTACTGAAACTCGATGTGATATATTAAAGCACTGTACATACGACATATTTCGACATCAGCACAGAACATATCAGACAGTTTACTGATATGATAATTAAAAATGAATGTTCCGTGATCATATCGTTCATAACATACTTGTAGAGATCCCACAGCACGATGTGGCCGTCCGTGCTGGCGCTGACGAGCAGGCCGGCGCGCGCGCACACGTGCAGGCCGGCCACGGGCGCGGCGTGCGCGTGCAGCGTGCGCAGTGACACGCGCGCCGCGCCCGGCCCCGTGCGCACGCGCGCGCAGCACACGCGCCCAGACGCGTGGCCCAGCACCAGCGGGTACGGGCAGCCGGCCGTCACGCACGACGATACTACTTTTGTTATCTGTGTATAAATAAAACATATATAAATAAAACATATATAAATACAACATAATAATATATACAACACAAACAACTCACGCCTCCTCCCCACGGGGATAGGCAGGAACTACAGCAAGCCACCTGCTACGATCCTTACAAACATGCCTGATCGTTAATAATATACTGTTGAAATAAAAGTATTCATGATTTAGGGGTATGAGGAACAGGGTGTAAAGTTCACTCATCCCCCATAGAAAAGGGAGGATCCTCCCACCAGACGGGTGTCATGTCTGGCGGGCAATTGCCCAGAGGTTGAAGTCGTGAGCTTGTATATATGTCCACCGCGCGGTAAACTCTAATTGCGCGATGCAGGATTTGAGTGACGTCAGGATGTTGTGTACGTCAAGTCTTTGATGCGTAGTTCGCATGTGGCGGTGTAGATGCCGCCACAATGACTTATTTTGGTCTGGTTGATTTTATTTTTGAGGAAACCAATAAGCAGTCGGCAACGAAACTCAGTATACGTCGTGATGGCCCAGTAGTTAAGGCCTCGCCTCTCATGCACGAGATTGTGGGTTCAAATCCGGGTAAGTACTTAATGGTTTGTTTTTCAATTCATATGTACTTACTAAGTTTATCTTAGACATCACTGATATCGGTGATGGAAACCATCGTCAGGAGGCTGTACTTATACATAAAATAACTCTCTTTTTTAGTTCACCGTAGTCGGGTAATCGCCAACCCGTCTTGAGCAAGCGTGGTGATCAATGCTCGTGCCTTCTCAGTCTGAGAAGAGGCCTTTGCCCTGCAGTGGGGCAGTTACATGCTAGTATTATTATTATTGCTGGAGGTCACTAAATTATCAAAACTAACCCACAGCAACACTAGTGCTGAGAACACTTACGTTGCGATCAATATCCAGTTATAGTCCTACTAGATAAGTCTTACCAATTGACATCATATAAAAGTTATCCGTAAGTTAAATTTATTTTTCATCCTTTTTTAAATACAACTCACCATAGATAAGAGGTAGCATAAGACAAGTGTGGAAGGACCATTTATAACTAGGAAAAGGTAGGGATGGCTTTTGTAATAAACAGGGAGGTATGGCTTTGTAATGAACAGGTAGTGGTTTGTAATGATGTCGCGTGTCCCGGCGCCGCTTCAGCAGCACGATGTTGTCGGAGTGGCCCCACGACACCAGCGCCAGCGGCGTCTGAGTGTGACGTCATACCTGGTCGAGCGCACACACGTGCAGCAGCAGGTCCGGGCGCGTGTCCCGGCGCCGCTTCAGCCGCACGATGTTGTCGGAGTGGCCCCACGACACCAGCGCCAGCGGCGTCTGAGTGTGACGTCATACCTGGTCGAGCGCACACACGTGCAGCAGCAGGTCCGGGCGCGTGTCCCGGCGCCGCTTCAGCCGCACGATGTTGTCGGAGTGGCCCCACGACACCAGCGCCAGCGGCTGCTGTTCGTTGTTCAGGGTGCTGCTCGCTGCCTCTCCTGGAATGCGGATTGACTTTTTCATAACTGATCATTTGAAGCCAATTATTATGAAAAATTGAACGACGCAGAGGAGTACAGTTACATCCAAAATATGTTCGTTACCTTATCGTCGATGTAATATGTGTCGAAGACACATGTTTTTTAGTCGCGGATCATATTTTGATCAACATTCAACTGACACTGACTTGCAAATAGCAAAAAACGTAAGAAAATTTGAATTTCGTGGGAAAATTTAAATTTGACTTTGCTGCTTTTTAATCTGATTGAGTTGAAATAAAGTGTATCAATTTTATTATTACTTAACTCGAGGTATACGATCTGTTCACAGAATGAAGGTACAGAACGAGCTACATAAGAGTTATAAGTTTCGTTACCGTGTATGGCGAGCAGCGTCGTGGCCCTGCTGGCGACGGCCACGGAGCGCGCGTGCGGCAGCGCGTGCAGGCGCGCGGCGCCGGCGCAGCTGCGGCGCGCCACGACGCACACGTCACCCAGCGCCGGCGAGCCGCAGTAGCGGCCCCAGCGCGCCCCCAGCACGCCGGCCCACACACCGACCTTGGGCACACCGCACATTACACTACAACACTACTACACTACACCACTACCACCACTACTTCTATTTGTTTGCTGTTCAGCAAAATGCCAATTTATTCCAAAAATTATGTTGCTTAATATGAACGTATGAAACAGATACATTACTTGATTTCTAATCTATCTCTTCTTTTTCTTTGTAATCTCTGTCAATTTGTTTTCTTTTATGAATTTGGTCAAAATGAAAATCTAAGATGGCGGCTGTAAGTTTTTTTTAAGTTTTCATCATGTGTGTTGTTTTCATGGTTTTCGAGGGTGCTAAAGCTGATAGTGAAGTCAAAAGGATAATCCAAGATGGCGCCTGCGAAAATTTTCAATTGTTTTTTGTCAATCATACGTGAAAAGGAACTTCCTTCCTGAGGGGCGTCCCCCGACCGCCCACGTTTTCTCATTCCCATACCTGAATCCTAGCGGCACTAGTTTTTATTTTGATTTTTCTGTGTAAATTTTACTTCGGTTTAAAGAAATTTATTTCTCAAAAAACATACATAATTCAGTTAAATATGAGAAACTCAACAAAATATCTTAAGTAATAAACATAAGTATTGCCGTTCGATCTATCAAGTACATACAGGGAATAATGAAACTTTAACCTATTCTTAAAAATGTTCACTGATGAAGAATCTCTTAGTTCTTTCAGTAGGTAACTTATTATAAAGCTGCGCTTCCTCAAACTGAATAGTTCATCTTCCATACAAAGTTACTTACTTTTGAGAATGTTAATTAACCTGTAATTGGCGACTGTATAAGTTCAAGGCTAATCCACCCACCATCCACTTAACCTTAATGAAAAAATAAATAAACGGCACCTGGTCAGTAGCATGCTGCGTGAGATCGTGCGCGGCGTGCGGGTGCGGTGCCCGCAGCAGCTGTCGCGGCGCCTGCCCGTACGTGCGCACCATGGCGGCTGCGGCCGTACGGTCTACTTCCTCCTCCAGTGCAGATGGGTCGAAACCGTAGTAGGTCTAAACATAAAAAATATATAAATAAACAAGGCCATCTAGAGAAACAAAGTATTCCGTATGCATGTGTTGTTTTACGATGATAAGGGAGGATCCACGATCCATCCAGACTGATTAAATTGTCTCGCTGTCCGTATACGTAGAGAGTTTGTAGGCGAATAGGGTTTGTTAAGACCCTACCTTGAAAATAAATAGTAGCTTGATGGGTGTGGCTTATTTCCCCCGCCCGCGGGGAGGGGCGGTTCTATCTGCCGTGCTCAGCCGATACGTCGCCGCCACAAACTTAACTGGCAGTGGCAAAAAGTCGAACTAACGAAATCACTGACCGTAATTTAAAAACGTTACTTTTTAGCATGGACTTTGGCTTAGCATTATTTTTGTCACTGTCGCACAACTGTCAAACTAAAAGAAACATGGAAACATATCTAAGAAAAAAGTGCGTGCTAAGTAACGTTAAGTTATCTCGGTCTATGAAATTTTTGCATATAGCTAACTATGGAGTAGAGTAGACAAATAATACAAAATATTTTATTACTATCAAAATATTAATTAATTATTATACAACATTAAATTTAAAATTATTAATTATTCTTCTATATTTATATAAAAATCGGCAAGTTCGTGTTGGACGGTGCACAATGAAGGGTTCCGTAGTTGGGATGAATTTATCCCAAACAAGCTTAACTTTGTAATTGAAAACATGTTCTCCCATTCATCGATATACGTTAAGGACAATTCTTCAACTGCAGATGTAAGTTTGCAATCACATTTTTTTTTAATGTGATAAATTTTATTGACCGACCCTTTCCGGCCAAAATATCATGATTCGGCCATAAACCAATCTAAGCTTCGGCCAAGCCAAAAATCAAAAGGTCGTGAATTGTCGCGCGTCATTCGGCCTACTTCGTAAAACTCGGCAATATCAGGGGACGTTCGGCTAACTTCGTAGTGAAACGTTCCGCTCGTGGTTTCACTCAGCTGACTTAAACAGACGCGATTTTGTTCTGAGGTTGTGAACTTGACTTTCACTAGTTCAGAATGTTCAGATCTGAATTGAATAATGATTCAATAATTAGCTATATTGAATCACTATGACACTTGGTTACAAGAAATGGTAAACTATATAACTAACTTATTGGTGTGGTAAAATGATAATGGTTTTTGGGTCCGTGTTATCTCCAAAGAGATCTGAACCCGAACTGGCCCACATTTTGGTAAACGAGCTAATGACAAAGTGTTGCGCCTGCTACATACAACATGCTCTACTCACACAGGCTGGGAACACGTTGATGGCGTCGAGGGCCGGCTGGCCGGTTTGCTTGTAGCCGAACACCAGGTCGATCCAGTGCGGCAGGTGCTCGGTGACGTGCGGCGCCTCCAGTGCCTGGCGGTGGATGAGCGTGAACAGTCGCGCGTCGGCCGCCCACGCCGGCAGCTCCACGTCGTCCACGGACGCGCCGCACTGCCGCGTGCCCAGGTTCAGACCTGAACGTCAAACGCTTCATAATAATACCAACCTGTTAATGTCCCACTGCAGGGCAAAGGCCTCTTCTCGTACAGAGAAGGCACGAGCATTGACCTCCACGCTTGCACAAGACGGGTTGGCGATTTCAGACTTACTAGCGACCCGTCCTTGCTTCGCACGGGTTTTACAACTTGATAAAACTTCGAGAATTCTTTATTGTATGCAAATTTAATATTAACGTATTATGCACATAAATCTATCAGTATAATTCTTTATATGATGGTGAACACTGCAGCAGATCCATAGTGTAGTTTAGAAGATCGAAGCAGTCAACAGACAGACACGACAAGCGACGTTGTACCTCGGTCGGCAGCTGATTAAATGACGATGTTTTTCTTGTACTTTGAAAGCTTAATGTCATAGTAAAATTTTGAGATAAATGGTGTCCAAGTTCATGTTCGAAGATGACCCTGAAAATCGTTAACCGCTCCACTGCCGATTTACCTTTAGAAGTCGATAACAATAAAAATTATATTGTCTCGTTAGAGACAGTTAAACTCTTAAGAGCGTTTACTCCATCCGTGCGCTGTTTGGTTCAAAAACGGTACTTTTAATTTTTTCCGATGGGAAATCTCATCGGGCACACGACTTGAAATAAATAAATGAGTAATACCTTCGTTGTTGTGGAACAGCTCGGGCAGGTAGAACATCTCCGGGATGAGCTCCTTGACGTCGGTGGGCGAGTCGTTGGTGATGAGCCGCCAGGTGGTCGCCAGCGAGTGGAATGTGCGGTCTGGCATGTCAAAATTGTTGTCTGCAAAGGGTCATAAGTGTCATAGCTAATTGCAAAAAGTAAGTGTGTTGACAGATTAGATAGTATAATATAGTTAGTACTAAGTAATTATAACAAGTATGTTATTCTGATCGATTTGTTTAAAATAGTCTGGAAATGAATTACTTACATTTAGTAAGTCCGATCGATTTATGTTGATAATAAATTGGATAAATCTTTAAAAAAACAATTTTATCTACTCTCATATCATAATATTTTAATTATAAACTTCAAAACGAGTTTATATTGACATACTTTATAAACACAATACCGAAATTTAAAATCATATTATAACTCAATTTTTCTCTAACAAATAATGCTATAAATCATTTTTTTTCTATTATGTATGATACAGAGCAAATCCAAGAAGTTAATATCACGACGAGTTTCAGCAACTTCTGTAATGGAACGTTACGGGGGCCAGCAGCACCACTGCAGCGCATGCGCCGTCATGTGCTGGCGCAGGCGCACGTCTTACGTGACGTTGTACTGAATTTTGTATTCTTGATCTTGAACTTTGATCTTTTATTTAGTAGGTTCAATTGAATGAATTTGGAATTGAAATTGAAGAAAAGGAATGTATGAGAGTAGATAAAGTAGTGTATGAAACTGTACATAACTAGGTATTAAAACACTCGTGTAACTCGCAATAATAGAACGGTGATTACCTTGATAGTTGAGGAACAGCTCCGTGAAGGGCGGCATGCGCACGAGGTAGTGCAGCACGCCGCCCGAGTTGGAGTACAGCGACGCGTAGTGGTGCGGCGCGCGCGCCAGCTGGCTGCAGCCCGCGCGCCGCGCCGCGCGCAGGTCCTGCGGGCGCACGGTTCAAACTACGGTTTATTCTCCTATTATTCATGGTTTATTCTAGGTTTTGGCATGAGATTTCCAAGCGAAAACCAAACCCATGAGCGTTGAGTCACGTAGCAACAATAAACAATATTCTATTATATTCTTCTTGAAGTTTTGATGATTACGAAAATACATTTTTTTAATAACGCATTACAATGTTTCGGATTTTTTAGTTTTTAAGGCACGATATCCTATTTTTTTTAAGCGATTTTGTCTTACGTAGGCTCATGATCACAGAAAAAATATACAATTGTTGTTTGATATGCATGAATTTTTAAGCTAACTCCATCACACAAAGATATGTAACGGAAAAGTTACTCACGTTATAAATACTTATATAATGCTGCTCTCTATTTTTGTTCTGTATCGCCATGGGCCTGCTGAGGTCCCTGAAGGACGCCGGGTCGTTGAGGTCCAGTATGCGGGACGTGTAGTCCGCGATGACGAAGGGCAGCACGGGGTACTGCATGAGGTCGTTGTAGGAGCGGCCGCCGAGCCCGTTGAGCCGCATGAGGTACTCCCAGTTTGTGATGCTGCCGTTACGCCACTGGGTCATGGCGTCGGTTAACGTGTCGGGCTCGATTCTGAAGGGATAAAATTACATTTTAATGGGAAATTATGAGTGCAGCAACAAAAGTTTTCTTTAGCACCTGCAACCAGTCTTTTTTTATATGTAGCCTACGAGTTAATAGAACAGCTTCAATTATATTTACTATCTTTCATTCATCATCTTTACTATTCCAACAGAATATCAAAAAAGCAGCGTCAATTTACGAACGGATATTAATATGACTCTGAGCTACCGATAAATATATTTACTTCTGAATTGATAACTCAGCGACTAATGCTAAAGTGAGCTACTTTATATATTTTAGAGATTCAACATCTGTCTGCTAATAAAATCAAATTCCAGCCTCAAAAGTTTTTTATTCAACAACTAAATTAATAAATCATATTCTTTTTTCGTGAAAATTAGCAACACAAGCGCGGGAGTGTACCTGACGCTCGTTCAGAATGAGAGGGGTGCGACCGGCCATTTGCACCAATGAGCGAGCTCTAGTCGGCGCATGCAGCAATGAATTCACGTGTATTTGTTTACATTATTGACACGATTAAGGAGTGCTCGTATTCTTATTTGTAAAATGTTTGTGATAGTGGTTATGATACGGATTTGTATGAAAGTTTTTATTAAGCATGTCGTCTAATAATGAAGTCCCTTTGTCCTGTTCTGATAAAGACTCGGACGAAGTTCAGGAGGCGAAGAAAAGGCGTGGTGAATTGGATGTTTGTGGAGACATTTTTGAATGTTCGTGCTGCTGAAGAAGTCGTACAAGTAGAAAATACTTGGTCAATATTAACTACACATATGACGCTAGATGGAAAAAAACGCCTTTATAGGTGCAATAAAGTACCACGCAAGCGAGAGCAGTGTGTTGCACAGATGTATTTGTTATTTGAGGCGAACTCGGACGCGGTGTTACTCTATCGCACTGATTGCGAGCATAACCACGATTCCATCAAAAGTAGTTAGAGTTTTGGTATTTGCGACGAAACTAAATTGGAAATGAACAAGCTTTTCGACGTCTGCTTAAAGCCGAAAGCCATTTTACTCAATCTGAAGAAGATAGATGGACTTAAAATACCTACAAAACAGCAGCTCTACAACTATTTGGCAGATCGCAGGCGTATAAAGTATGGGCCGTCCATTCACCTAGGAGAGTTAGAAAAATGGATATTTATTAGCCGCACAGATGTTCCTGACGATGAGAATAAAGTTTTTGTGATAGCCTATCATATTTTAGAAAATGACCCACCTAGCTTCCGCTTCGTTTTGTCTTCTAAGAATTTATTAAATCTGTGCCTTACTGCCCAAATGTTACATGCGGATGCTAGCTACAAACTAATCTGCCAAGGGTTTCCTGTTCTAGTAATTGGAACAAAGGACCGAAAATTTCATCCTATTTACCTAACAGTATCTACACATGAACGCAAAGAAGATTTTGAAACTGTGTATAAGGGATTAAAGGACAGTATTTTTTCCATTTTCTCATATGCATTTGAGCCAAAGGTTTTGATAAGCGACGCCGCAAAAAGCATTTAAAATGCTTTTATTGACGTGTTCGGAGAAGAAACTATAATAAGATTGTGCTGGGCACTCGCTAAAAAGCAAATGTGCACGAAATTGGATCAAACAAGTGCGAAAAGTTTACGAAAATGCATATTGAAAGATATAAACGTATTGCAGTGTGCGACTTCTCCTGAAGTGTTAACCGCTGCTTCAAAAGTTTTCTTGGCGAAATGGCATGAGCAAAAGGCATTTATTACATATTTAAAAAAAGAATGGGTCACTAAAAACCCTAATTGGTATTTAGGTGCAACACCTATCTCAATACCTGGGACTAAAAATGCTCTCGAATCTTTTAATAAGATTATTAAAGTGTAAAATACCCTCCGCGAGCGTATACTGTTGTCCTGTTTTTTAGTAGTTGCAGAGGATATGGTTACTAGCTGGTCACAACAGGCAACTGAAGCACTCTGCGACGACACCGGTGTTAAAATTAGCTGACTGGACAGCCGGATATCTATGGGCTAAAACCGATACCAAAATTAGAACAATACAATCAACACCAACAACTAATACCTACCTGGTCCCAGGTGACAACTCCACGAGGACTACTATGACGGAGAAAACATTCAACGATTTTGATGAGTGCAATGTTTTTTTTTTTTCTTCCTGGAAAATTACACTACCGAAAAAAGAAGAGGAGTGCATTTATGGCCACTGTGACTGTCAGGAACAGCTCCACGGCGCGCTCCTGAGGAATGTGTGTCCTCACCTGGCAGGCGGGTGGTGCGTGGCCGCCAGCGCCTTGAGGAAGGCGGCGCGCTCGTGCGTGTCGCTGAAGGCCAGCATGTGCGCATGGCCCGAGCTCAGGAACAGCTCCACGGCGCGCTCCTGAGGAATGTGTGTCCTCACCTGGCAGGCGGGTGGTGCGTGGCCGCCAGCGCCTTGAGGAAGGCGGCGCGCTCGTGCGTGTCGCTGAAGGCCAGCATGTGCGCATGGCCCGAGCTCAGGAACAGCTCCACGGCGCGCTCCTGAGGAATGTGTGTCCTCACCTGGCAGGCGGGTGGTGCGTGGCCGCCAGCGCCTTGAGGAAGGCGGCGCGCTCGTGCGTGTCGCTGAAGGCCAGCATGTGCGCGTGGCCCGAGCTCAGGAACAGCTCCACGGCGCGCTCCTGAGGAATGTGTGTCCTCACCTGGCAGGCGGGTGGTGCGTGGCCGCCAGCGCCTTGAGGAAGGCGGCGCGCTCGTGCGTGTCGCTGAAGGCCAGCATGTGCGCGTGGCCCGAGCTCAGGAACAGCTCCACGGCGCGCTCCTGAGGAATGTGTGTCCTCACCTGGCAGGCGGGTGGTGCGTGGCCGCCAGCGCCTTGAGGAAGGCGGCGCGCTCGTGCGTGTCGCTGAAGGCCAGCATGTGCGCGTGGCCCGAGCTCAGGAACAGCTCCACGGCGCGCTCCTGAGGAATGTGTGTCCTCACCTGGCAGGCGGGTGGTGCGTGGCCGCCAGCGCCTTGAGGAAGGCGGCGCGCTCGTGCGTGTCGCTGAAGGCCAGCATGTGCGCGTGGCCCGAGCTCAGGAACAGCTCCACGGCGCGCTCCTGAGGAATGTGTGTCCTCACCTGGCAGGCGGGTGGTGCGTGGCCGCCAGCGCCTTGAGGAAGGCGGCGCGCTCGTGCGTGTCGCTGAAGGCCAGCATGTGCGCGTGGCCCGAGCTCAGGAACAGCTCCACGGCGCGCTCCTGCAGGCACCAGCGACGCGTGGCCACCTGAGGAACAACACGCATTAGCGCGCATCTAAACTAAAACAAGGATCATCCACCGTATCTAGGCATAATGCAAAGTATACAGACTTATTGTATGCGGAAGACCATATCCAAACTATAAGAAAAAGCGAAAAATACTCGAAGGCAGTATCGGGAGTGATGTTAAAACTGCATTATTAGATTTTTTTTTAAATCGTAGTTCGGAATCGAGCCCCTTGATTTTAAAAACGAACACTAGTGTCATTATAAGGAAGAAAATTCTGTGAAGTAATGTAGAACAACTAAACCGGCACTTGAAAAATTCAACCTGTATACAAGTGTCATTTTTATGTACTGAAACCGAGTTATTACCTGCAGGACGTCCTCGAGCGCCCAACACTGCGCTTGCGGCGCGGCCTGCACCTCGGGTATGTACAGGCGGTCCTTCCTGGCCGGCAGCGCGGGCGGCGCGTCGTCGGGCACGAAGTGGATGCTCTGGTCCGTGAGCAGCAGCTCGCCGTCCAGCTCGGCGGCCACGGTGACGCACGTGGCGCGCGCCATGTGCGCCACGGTCTCGTGCAGCTGCAGGCGCGCCACCAGCCCGTCGCGCACGGCCCAGCCGCCGCCCGCCACGCCGCGCAGCGCCACAGGCGCGGCGCCCAGCTCTGCGGGCCACACTCATTCAATTAAGGCGAGATTTCTTAAAAAACGACTATACTTTTTCTGTTGCACTGACTTTACATTTTTGGTTAGTTGTATAGGTTCACCTAGCCGCATATGGGATGCCGGGAGCCCTCGCGAGGGGGTTCATTTTAAATGTAGGTTTTTCTTAGCGGATACAGCATTATAAACCGTGAAAATAAAATCTGATGTTTATTTTAACAAGATTTTCCAAGCATTTTTATTAATTTTAAATTTTTTTGTTCACGGTCAAACTACGTATGCGACAAGACCCCTGCAAACACAATTTTACTTTGTTGTACAGTGTTTTATAACACGGTTTTAAACCTAATGACCGTCCGCGATGGTTAACTTTAGCGCAAACGTAATGCCAGCAACCCTCCCAGAGGGCTCACTTCCAATATGTATGGCGACATGGCGTATGAGTTCTATGAAAATGAGTGGAGTCGAAAGTGTTAATAACACCATCAACATAGATGACGTGAATTATAAAAGCTAACTAACTAATTGCCTCCGAGTGCGTGGGAGTGTCAACGGCATTCTGAATGTCATCAGTGATAAGCCACGTGGCGTCATCATGGCGCAATATGTACATGTACCCGGTGCGTCAGGTGAGTGCAACAGATATATGAATTTAAATTTTGTATTATATTTGTTACTAACACAGCTTATAAGTAGTGTGTATTACTAACATCATATAGATCAAGGCCTGAACAGAAGTTTTTTTAAAACTAAACTCCTCAAGCTAAGTTAATAAATATTAAATGAATAAAGAATCACGTAAATCGGTCCAGAAATCACGGAGAAATCGGTGTTCAAAAATTGAAAAAATTTACTCGTCGAATGCATAACCTCCTGCTGTTTTGTAGTCGGTTAATGACGACAATTCGCGCATAATTTGTGCTAAAATATTAGCTAGAAATGCCAAATATTAAAAGAAAATTTCAAATAGTGATAGTATGTGTTAACATACCAGCTTTATGGCGGTGCTGCGGCTTGAGGAACTTGTCGGCTATGTGCAGGTGCGCGCGGCGCAGGCGCACGCGCACGCGGCCCGGGCCCTCCGTAGCGTCCAGCTGCCACGAGCGCGGGTATGAGCGCGGACAGTGCCACACCGCTGGAAGGGGACGATTCATTAAAACACTGTCAATATTATGTAGGTTCATCCATACTAATATTTACGCATACCTAGTACTTAAATGATGTAGGTTCATAAATAAGTTAATTAAGGGGGATGCGCTAAGGTAGCGCGCGATATTCAAATTTTCTTACGTTTTTTGCAATTTGCAGGTCAGTGTCAGGTTGTATCATAAATATGATTCGCGACCGTAACAAATATGGCTTTACAGAATTATAATCATTAGAATCAGATACAACTTCTTATGTTAGAATAATCCTAAAATGTCATGATTTCATGAAATAGTCGTTCAATTGGATTATATGAACTAAGAGAGTTGTATTGATGATTTTTATGAATATAATTTTATAAATAAATATGTGATACGGCCGCGAATCATATTATATCATATCAGATCCACATACAATCTGATAATGACCAGCAAATTGCAAAAAACGTAGAGAAATTAAATTTTCGCGGGCTACCCTTTTCCTAACTCATATTATAAATGCGGAAGTGAGTTTGTTTGTTGTTTCATGCTAAAACGGCTGCACGGATTTGGATGAAATTTGGCACACGGGTAGACCATGATCTGGTGAAGGACACCAGATACCTTTTATACCAATATTCATACGAGGTCGAGACTTATGCGGGTGAAACCGCGGGGCGCAGCTAGTAAAATATAAAAGCAAGTTTTAAAGTTTGTAACTTGTAACAAAATAAATGACGATTTGTATACAAATAGAATAAAATCATTATTTTGTAAACAGCATTGTAACAACCTATGCATAAATAAAGATCTTGAATAATCAATCCAAATCGAAACAATTAATTATTCCTCATGAACCATGGTCCATGTGAACTTTATAAATATTATTTAAGATCTTGTACACACATGAGATATGCAATCAAGATTTGAATTGAATTGAATTGATATTTCTGGCTGACCAAATTATACTGTTTGGACTAAACAAGATAGCATGAATCACCTTTACTGCTAAATCTTCGGTATAGTACGACTACGGTCGGCTTTTTTGAAGATAATCGATGATTTATAGAATATCTTTAAAAAAAAACGATGACTGATCCTATAAGGGAGTGACAGAATGAGTGCGTTACCTATCCACTTATGATTTAAGCGGGAAAATAAATCGATTTGTATTGGAAATATTTTATTAGTTAGTTTTTGGCTTTTCCGAAGATAGCCGATTGACCTTTTGACTGTGGTCGTACTATAACTGTCAAACCTTTTAACGTTGTCGCACTACTAAGTCTACTTGAAATCCTGCGTCGGGCACTAGTTGTCCGGCATTTAGGGTGCGTTTCCACTGAAGCGGAGACGAGCGAAGCTGAGCGGAGACGTGCAATCACAATGGTTGAAATCTTCATCGCGTCTCTCGTCTCGTCTGTGATTGGACGATTCCTGCACGTCTGCGCTCAGCTCCGTACGTCTCCGCTTCAGTGGAAACGCACCCTTATACTGAACTGGGCCTATTTTGCGCAGCCGTGAGGCCTGGGTCAAAAAAAGTCATTTTTATTCTTTCCTTTCTTTTACTATACCTTGCTCGTGTGTATAGGTGTCTATGAGGCGCTGCCAGGCCTGCGCTGCGGCGGCGTGCTGCGCGTGCGCACGGCGCAGGTGCTCCATGAAGGCCTTGCGCTGCGAGTTCTGCGCGTCCACTACGCTGCGCGTCACCGCCATCGCGCTCTCTGTTACTTTGCTGGCGAGGCCGTCCTTGCTCCACACCACCCTATATGAAGAAAGAAACGGATTCATGTCAGAAAATTCATAAAAATTACGAATTTAATTTAAATGTTCATACACTCCGGTAACCGGATTCTAGTTGTGTCTTTGTCAGGTGGTTAATGCTCAATTGAAAGTTTAGAAAAACGTCAAAACATGAAAAATATAACAAAATGGTTGACTTGGTGATTCATATTCATGATCATTTGTGAGAATTTATTGATGTGTAAAATTGTGGAGTTAACTTTTGCACAAATTCAATTTTCACATGAAGTTATTGCTCTTGCCGAACAGACATCATCGTAAGTCGCCAAGGAGCACTGCCCAATACTCACTTAGCTATAACAGAGCGGGTCCTGCTGGCCTGGCGGGCCCAGCGCTCCTCGTCCTGGCGCAGCAAGGCCGCGGCCTCGGGCGCCAGCGCGTCGCTGCGCACGCGCTCGCTGAGGCCGGCCTGCGTGCTCACGGCCCAGGCGCGCGCCCAGTCCGTGATGGGCAGCTCCACGGCCGGGGTGCCGCACTCCGCAGAGCCGTGGATGTGTTTGAGGATTGTTAGGAGGTACACTGCTAGCTGGGGAGGAGATGGAGAAAATCTTATAATACAGGCCATTATCCTAACTAATATTATACATGCGAAAGTGAGTTTGTTTGTTTATTTGTTACGCTTTCACACTAAAACGGCTGAACGAATTTGGATGAAATTTGGCACATGGGTAGCCATGACCTGGGTTAGGACATAGGACACTTTTTTCCGATATTCCTATAGGATCAGACTCATGCGGGTGAAACCGCGGGGCGCAGTTAGTTCTTAATAAATAACTTCTTTCTTCTATCTTAATAAACAATTAATTGATTGGTTAATCAATTGTAGCCATTTAATAAATATAGAAGCTCGAGGGTCTCTAATAACTCTGTCTTCTATATTGATTTTTAGTAATTGTACACGAACAGTCCAGCTTGTAATATATCTTAAGTACTATAAGTAACAATAGCCTCACAGTATCACAGTCGCCAATTACAGGTTAGCCTGCATTCTCAGAAATAGGTGAAACATAAAAAATAAAAAATTGTGGTTCTAGAAATTAGTATTTCAGCTTTAAGAACATAAAGGGAAATAGAATAAAAATACATATAATATATCAATATTGTTCACTTATTGGTAACTTTAGCATGATCAACCTTTAATGTCCCCCTGCTGTGACACAAAGTCCTCCTCTCAGTGAGAGGGAGCGGGCCGGAATCCACCACGCGGGCCCAGTTGGTAGATGTCACATGTCTTCGATTTTTTTATTCTAGGACATGCCAGTTTCCTTGCGATGTTTTCCTTCACCGTTTTAAGAGCAGTGGTGATAAAACTTTGACATAACCAATAAAAAGAGTTTGCAATAAAAACGTAAAACGATGAAATTTATGCAAATTGAGGAGTATATCGTGGCGGACGACAACAGTGTTGAGTTACACTAAATAATATCATAACGGTGATCAACCCATATTTTTTTATTTTTGAGAAACTAAAAGCAACACCTGGTTGGGTAAATTAATAAATAATAACACTTGCTGCTTACCTTCCTCAGCTGCGCGGGATCAGTCGGCGTCAACACATGCAGCACCGGCGCAGGCGCATGATACAGCGCCCTCAGCAAGGCGGGCTGCAGCGCGCGCGCGCCGGCGCCGGGCGCGGCGGCCCACCAGAACAGCTCCTGCAGCGGGCTGGCCCAGTCCGCACTGCTGCTCACCCACCACTTGGGGCGGGACGCGTTGGAGCCGCTCACAGCTAGAAATGATAAATTATATTTATTTCAGTAAATTAGTTCAAAAAACACTTTAATTTGTCAAAATGTTATAAAACATAGGCTTGTACGGGTCATGGCACGTTCGAATTGCATAGATCAGTACTTTTCCGTCGCCTTGCACAAATTATAGTGTAAAGCGACAGTACATCATGAGCGTTCATAGTCAGCTGCACTCATTAACGGTCATTCACACTACATTCACATAAGATTAGTTACGTGGTAGTTAAATACATCCACTTTGACTATCTGTGACTTATCATTTCGTGACCCATTCAGCAGCGCATAGCCGCATACGTCTTTTTGGTCCTTCGTATTATAAATATTCCGCGTTCCTTTGTGTGGTAGCGATTCGGTTGGCCTGGCTGACCAGAAGCAGCATCTCACCAACTTAACAGAGGAAGTAACTGGACAGAATATGGACCGCGAACATCATTCCACCAGCAGCAGCAAATACAAGAGATCACCTAAGCACATCAGCAGTATCGTCAGGAACAGATTTGGTGACTCGAAGTATTTATCATAAATTTTTCCATCATGGAGCCAGCCAGCATCACAACAGAGCAAGTGGAGCGGCCCGCATGTTCTCCATGGATTCGATGAGTCATCAGTAGCAGAAAAGTGCGTCTACGTCACGGATCAATAGGAGCGAAAATTCAACTCGAAGCATGTCTCAACAGTCGGCCGCTGTGTGCACTTACAGAAGACCGAGATTATTTAAATTATCTAACTCCTTCACACTTATTGAGCAGCGGCCCCATTACTGACTATCTTAGACTCCAAACAAAATGAAAGGACAAAGAGGAAGCAAACGCAGAAATTTTTCGAAGATATTTGAAGAGGTGGCAATCCGAATATTTCGTGATCCCCTTAACAAGGAGTAAATGGAAGAGACCACACAAATATTTTCGAGTAGATGACGTTGTCATCATTCATGAGACTAACCTCCCCGCGGGAAAAAGGGCTCTAGGCAGAGTCACTGAGCTGCATCCCGGTACCGATGGATTGGTCAGGGTTATTACCCTTAAAACAAAAAATGGATACCTCAAGCACCCAGTGATTAAACTGTCCGTGCTGGTATCAGACCCCAAGTCAACTACGGTAACCGAGCAGACAGAAAATTTCAGACAGCCAAAATATCAAGACCAAGGACACCCAATCAAAATTACGACCTGGAACGGCGACTAATCCACCAACTCTCGTTACACGATTTCTCTTCATGACATACTCATCATCTTTGTCTTAGAGTATATAACACTGGAGAAGCCTTATGCACAATATTCTCTATTGGTCTATATCGTCCATGGGCCTCTGACTTGTTTTCACATGCCGTCGAGAAATATCTCTCAGGCATGCCGGTTTTCTGCCAGGGTTGCGAATTTGTCCGAAAGGGATATCGTGGCCCCGGCACACAGGCAACGGAAGGAACACGGGTGGGTTTTAATCAGTAAAAGTCTGACACGCCCTCCCGTTCCGCCCAGAGCGGAAGAAGTTATTTGATAAATTCCCACTCAAAAAAAAAAGGCATGCCGGTTTCCTCACGATGTTTTCTTTCACCATTTTTGAAGCAAGTGATAATTATATAATATGCACATGAATCCAAAAAGTCAGAGGTGCGTGTGTGCTCATGAATGACAGTAGTGTAACGTCGGAGGGACGTCACTCAATATATGTGTGTGTGATTGTGAGGGGGAACACACAACAATGATACAGGGGCTTCTATACTCTCATATTGTAATATTGCGAAATTATTTTAAGTTCAATACAATTCTTTATAACAACGCGCACACTATTCGGCAGGTAGTCTTCGACTATTTTTCCATCAAGCAGAAACCACATTCTTATTTTATTTAAAATACAAATTGTCAGATTGTTCGAATGCTATTTTCTTAACAGTCTGCACAACATAAAAAATGCACCAGATTTTTTCCTATACTCTTCTCTATTATTTTAATAGTTCTATGGACCCTAAGTTAAGCATTTGTTTACTATCAAGATTAGTTAGTTACCCAACAACAGCGTAGACAGCAGCCGGTCCAACAGCTGCGCGTCGGCCTGCAGCGGCTCGCGCGGCGAGTGCGTGCGCAGGAAGGCGCCGGCGCGCGCCGCCGTGGCCAGGTGGCGCGCGCCCAGCTCGCCGCGCTCGCTGCGCGACGAGCTGTCGCCGCCCAGCGACACGGCCGACGATAGCACTACGGAAGGAATATGATTACACTACTGACAGGGTAAGTAGAAAGTAATGATCGACGCTATGGTGGACACCTTTCTCGTATTGATAAGATACGGTATATTTGGCAAAAGTAAGTATTGAATTATAAGGGAAATAGCTATATTAAATAACTATAACACTTGGTCCCAAGAAATGGTAATGCATGGCACACATTTTGGCGAATGAGCGAAGATCCGAAGCAATTTTGCATTTTCACAGGTTTTGTCGTTATTTCCACACAAACGTCTAAACATAGCGTAAGGAGAACGAAATGTAAGAAAAGTTTCGAGTCTTGCGACGGTAAGCAGTTAAGCACTGATGCATTTTTGTGGATTACTCAACATTGCACTCACGTACCTGTGGTAAAGTAGTTGTGCTTGGTATGCGCGTTGTAAGACGTATGCAGCTTATCTTCCAGATGGTCCAGTTGCGCGTTGTACAGAGACAGTTGTGCGTCTCTCGCTACTCGCACAACTCGCGCGTCGCCCGATAACTCGATGTATGTCAGCATGTGGTGCAGTTCGGATATTGTCTGAAATTACAATTATTTTAACAAATTTGAGTCGAACTTTGTTAGTTTAGACTAACTAAAAAAATAAACCAATATGATTTATTCGATAGATCTAACGACACTTTTGATTTTTGTTTATTTTTTAGGAATACATGTACCTATCTTTGATAAGTTTCTCATATGTTAGTGAACCGACTTTAGTGTAGCTATTTAAATGCAACTCGTATAGAGGTTAACAGTAAACAGAACCAACTGTATTTACTTATCTTAAGATTCCACAAGATTGTGTGCATGTTTACCTGTGCGTTATTATTGCAAACTTAATTGGATTCATATAGCCGACCGTTTTACTCCAGCACTAACTAGATGATGGCAACATGACAGCTGTAAACCTTACAACTACAAGCTCAAAGAATAAAATAGTATGTTCATCGAACTATGCTATTTATTTCATTTTCTCCCATAACATTAAACCTACCAACCTGCATACTGTGTTGTGTGGACAGTGCCTTGATGGCCACTCTGTTGAGCAGCTCGTACAGGTCTTCCAGCAGTAACTGTCGACCCTCGAACGTGGTGTCGGCCATCTGTCCCACCGCGCGGATGGAGCGAACTACCACCTCCACTAGGGATATATCGCTTAGGACCTTTAGAGATGCCTGGAGAACGAAAGAAATGATGAAGAAAATGTAGATTGAAAGCAGCTAATAATGATCTAAGAAATTAACGGGGATTTGAAAAGATAATTAAATGTTTAAAATTGAATAAGAGTAGGAATTTTAAGTCAAAAGGAAGATCCTTAGCACTTCGTCTTTCATCTGACCGCTGTTTTTTAGGGTTCCGTAGGAACCCTTATAGTTTCGCCATGTCCGTCTGTCTGTCCGCGGCTTAGCTCAGAGACGGTTAGTACTAGAAAGCTGTAATTTGGCATATGTATTAATCACGCCGACAAAGTGGTTAGGGTGCCTCCCCTACACTGAAAGTAGGGATGGTTTATTTTTTTCTTATCTATCCCATTTTTGGATACAGGGATCCGTTTGCGAAATATTAAACTTTTAACTTAAATTGTTATAGTCAAGTGTATCCCCCCCCCCCCTGCAACCTAAATGGTTGTACTTTGATGTGTGAAAAAATTCACAGCAGTAGTATATATAACGAAATTAAAAGGAAAACTATCAGAGCTAAGTAGGCTGTACAGGTTAACGAGTAATAATCACCCAACTAACATTTGTAGTTTCAAAAACATGATGTCCCATACATTCCGTATGGGAGAACATGTGTTTCAACTACAATGTTAAGTTTGTTCTTGGGATAAATTCATCCCAACTACGGAACCCTTCATTGTGCGTGATCCGACACGCACTTGGCCGGTTTTTTTAAATTTATCTTTTAGTATCGATCTGTGAACGGAGAAGTATCATCGAATTACCTGACCATTTACTAAAACGAGTGTACTGTAAAAAGACTAGAAGGTTTCAGAGAAAAAAATAATTATGTAAATTATGGAAGCAAGTGCAGTGATAAGTTACCTTATCTATGATCCTCCTAGCGAGCAGCGAGATGTTATGAGCTAGTGGCACGTCGCCCAGGCAGCACGG
The DNA here is from genome assembly GCA_914767755.1 of Agrochola circellaris. Taxonomy (NCBI): domain Eukaryota; kingdom Metazoa; phylum Arthropoda; class Insecta; order Lepidoptera; family Noctuidae; genus Agrochola; species Agrochola circellaris. Next base: position 20,510,948 of record OU611839.1, on the reverse strand, counting down.
CAGCAGCGCTAGAAGTGGAGGGCTTCGATGAAGTGACTCCTCTGTCACGTCTACCCAAATGTCGTCCTGATAACATCAAGGAAGGAATAACATATAACTTTGTGCAGTAATGAGAGACGCGCTTTTTCATGTCGATTAATATGATCATTTAGTAGTTCCATTAACTAAAAACATTCACATATTGTAAAAAATTCTCAGAAAACCGGACAAACTATGATACATAAAACTTTAAGAAGATCACTTGAATTACTTGGAGACGAAGGCCTCTCCTTTTCTTGAGAGGCCTTCGCCCTCATATTAGTAACTAACTATCAGTATTGAATAACTCACCTCCAGTTGATCCTCGAGCGGCACGTCGCACTTGGTGAGCAGAGCTGCGCACGCGCTCGCCAGTTCCCACGAACCCTCGTATAGCGATATCTGTGGGTTTAGTTCTTAGTTCAGCAGTGCTATTCTGTAACCATCTCACCGTGAAAACTTAGGTGAAGTGAGCGTGGAGTGAGCTGTCATTCCACAGGGATTGACACTATTGACAGCTCACTTCACCCAAGTTTTCACGGTGAGATGTTTACAGAATAGCATGGCAGTTGTAGTCATGTGCATGTTAATACGTTGCCCCGATATTCTAAAACAGTTTCCTTGAAATTTTATTTTATTTTAATTATTTAGGAACAAAGGTTTCATTATTTTATTAGATAGTTGTTCTTCTTAAACAGGAATATAATGTTACAAAATGTAAATAGACACTTACTTTGTAATATTGCTGCTTGCAAAAATATTAGTTAAGCTTTTATATCAATAATCAACATCAGAAATACACAATGAAACAGCATTGTTTTACAAACTCCATATTGACAACAGTGAAAGAGGTATCAAGATGAAACCATAGCTATATTCGCGCTAATGCTCGCTCTACGTGCGGGGTGGAGTGTCAGCGCGCACCTGGTTGGCCAGGTGGATGTAGTAGTGCTGCAGCTGCAGGCGCCGCGCCACGTCGGGCGCGGCGCGGCGCGCGAGCCCGCCCAGCGCGCGCACGGCGGCGGCGCGGGCGCGCGCCTGGCGCTGGTTGCTCAGCACCACCAGGCTCTCCGCACATACCGCGCCAGATATCGCCTGCAAATGTTATATTGTGAACTTACTAACCATATTGTCATCATATTAGATTCAAGGCGCTCACTGGAACTAGAGGTGGTATCTGGTATTTTTGTCTAAGCATCCATTTATATAATGGATGTTTAGACAAAAATACCAGATACCGTGTCAGGATAAGCCACAACTTACATTGCCTTCAAAATAACAATACTACATTACGACCAAGAGCAAAAACCTTATTAACAATAAATCAGACTAATCATTTTATTTATCTGCGATTACACTGTAAAGTGTAGATGTAAGTTATGCAACTTAATTAGTCGTCGTTTTCATTTGTTCAAATTGAACTGGCATCGCATGGAGAATTCTAAGGGGGACGGCGCGTACGCAGTCCCCACTACCAAAAATAACGCATCCGAGTTATCCACATTAGGGATAATCGCAGGGGTCAACCCAACCGCAGTGCAATGGGAAGGCCTCGCCCTGGGGGAACCGCCTGAGTGATCACGGTATCCCCTATGCCAGGTAAGTATGAATATTTTACAAAAATTCACGAGGGTCGTTCAACGGCGGAGAATCTTAACACCGCGATACAGAAATGTGACGTAAATGTTCAACGCCATCTATCGAAGCTATTGGAACTAAACTGCCATGCCCGACGAGGACAATAATCAGCATCCGTAAAGCGTGGATAAATGACATCTGCTAGTATGCTATCCCACTCACACTTAACAGAAAATAGCACCGTTAGAGCAACATAACAACAGAATGGTTACCATTCAGTTCAGAAACGCGCTTTGTTGAAGTGGTTTATAGAAAGTGACATTTTGTTTGTTTACTTTGCACAAGATACAGTCCATTAAAATATGAATGGGCATAATATAAGCCTCTAGCAAAACGCAAAAGTTTTTATATTACTTATCATAAATATTAAAATGATCCGATCTCTCAGACTCTTGTTTAAATGCCATGCGTCAGCTGCGTGCTTGAATGTTAAAACAGAGATTTATTTTTAAGATATTTGTATGATAATTATAGTGACCGTAAAAGTTATGTTTAGCCGGTTCCAAGTTATTATCATTGGCAAAAAATAAATATGTGGTAAATTAAATTAATTCTACATGAGACTTTGTTTAGCATTTTAGGGTTAAGTATGTATCCCGTAGCGTGAGCAAGGTTAAGGAATTTGACAAAGATTTTGTGAAAATGTTTAAAAAATTTAATAGATTGGTTGGAAAGCTTGTGTTATTATTTAGATAGTTGCAGTGTTTATTAAATTTCCAAAGAACACAATAAAATACACTAGACAAAAACGAAATAAATAGGTAGGTACATGAATGAAACCAAAACCTGCACGATTTTCCTGCAAGATAATATTATGAACCGTTTGCTGCTAAGCTGATGATCCTGGGTATCCCGACCTCTAAAACGAGCATGCAGTCCTACAGCACATAAGCATATTACAGCCGCATCGGGCCGCAGCGCAACGCAATCCTATACTAAAAAACCGGGTACTGCCCGTCTGTAGTGTGCGAAGTTCATACAAAGTGTTCGAAAGAGATATACGAGGATTTTACGTTGTGCGGCCTGCCTTTTTACGGTTCCGTACGCGAAGGGTGCCAAACGGAACCCTATTACGCCTCCGCTGTCCGTCTGTCTGTCTGTCAGCGAGCTTTATCTCATGAACCGTAATAGGTAAATAGTTGAAAATTTCACAGATTATGCATTTCTATTGCCGCTATAGCAACAAATAATAAAAATGAAATAAATTTCATTCCTAAAAGGGGTCTCAAAAAAAAAAATACTAACCCGCCATGTAGGGTGTCACTGTCTAGAACTCATCGAGTAGAAAACAATTTATTTATTTTGTGTCTTCAAAAATGATGAAATAGGGGGCCGTGAAAGTAGTCAGTTTAAGACCATTTTTATACAAGCTCTATCTCAACAACAAGTTAGGAATTTGAAACTATTAATATCTGTTCAAGAAGTACCCTGTCACTTAGACTAGGATAGCCTGTATTCTAAGAGATAGTGTTCGGCCAAATAATTATTTAAACATGATTTATTACAACAAATGAACGGTGTTGATGTTATGTTGATGGATGATAAATTTGTATTTCATATTGATACTATGAATTATAGTTATCTTTGCGATTTTCATTAAAGTGAAAAATAATAATATTCTTCATTTAGTTTTTTTTGTTAAATAATGTACGGTGGTACGGAACCCTTCGTGTGCCAGTCTGACTCGCACTTGGCCGGTTTTATTTATGAATGGCATCTCGCAGGCCAATCTAGGAGGTTGTCGGTTGCTTAACCGGGCTATCCTATGGATGCCTCAATAAATTCGACTACACGCTAGGGGCACTGACGCGGCGTCGCTGAGGGAGGGCAGATTGATATATAATATACCGCATGACTTTTTTTACCGTCTCGAAAAAAATAGGGTATAATAGGTGAACGGAGTAGAAGCCTATGGCATAGAAATTTTAATGTTTTAATTTTTTTCAATAACCTAGAATGAAATTGATTTATCGATAAATACCAAGCATATAAAGTGAACTTTTCATTCCAGAACATTAAAAATAGAAAATAAAAAAGAACCCTACCCTCATACGCACCCTACTAGATGCGCGGAATTTATGATGAATAGTTTTCATGTTTTTTTAAGGATATTTGGAACTTTTTTTTTTTTTTTTTTTATTGAAAAAAATTAAAACATTAAAATTTCTATGCCATAGGCTTCTACTCCGTTCACCTATTATACCCTATTTTTTTCGAGACAGTAAAAAAAGTCATGCGGTATACGGTACGTTACCTGTTGGTGCGCGTGGTCCGGCAGCAATGCTAGCGCGTGTCGCAGCAGCAGGAGAAGCCCCTCACACGCTGACCAGCCCGATGCAGCGCCCGCTCGGACTCGACGCTACAGGGGAATTAACTTGAGTTAATATTATTATTACGCATCATTTGTGTGGTTGTCTTGCGACAAGTGAATAAGGATTGTGCAGGCTAATAAAACGATTGATAAGAGGTGCCAATTTAATTACAATAATTCGCTTTACTTTTAAAGAATAAACTAAAAACTGATGTGATTGAATGCTCACTGAAATAAAAAAGTCAATTCAATCACTTGATATGAGTTCAACGGTTTGTTAGGATTTGTATTTTGGTGTTCATTAGCCTATCAGAAATCTCGGGGTGTTAGCACTGTTAGGGCCGTATTATAGACCGAAAAGGAAAGAAAATTAGTTTGGGTCGCTGTCACCGGATACGGCGAAGAGAACAATATATATTTTCCCAAAAATAAGCTTGTATTTCAATCAAAAACGGGCAGAATGAATGTTTTGAGATTCATGGTCTAACATCATTCTAGGATACGGAACTAAGTGTAAAATGTTTGCTGCTCACCTGGTGGTAGATCCCGCTGGTGTACATCTCGACGGTGGTGTGGTTGACGTCGTCGGAGTCTACAACAACGTACTCGGTGAGCTCGGCCGGCGAGCTCGTGAGCTCAGCCGGCGAGCTCGTGACCTCGGCCGGCGAGCTCATGGCCTCGGCCTCCCTCGCCGCGGTGCTGGCTGGAACCACCACCACTACTAAGCAAGTGCATGAATATGCACATAGTTCGTGCCGGTACGAAAAAATAAGACTACCTACTGAGATAGCTAATTACTACACTGGTGCCAGCTATACTACTTGCAGCGGTTATTGTCAATGTGCACATGTGTACGAAAAAGTAGTTACTGATAGACCTCAGTTTATTCACAAGAGTGATGTTGCCGTACGCATAATACGCACTAGGACGTGGAGTTCCGGTCACCAGCCCTTCTTACTACTAAGAGTGTGCTGCCCAGCTCCAGAGACCATAATCACAGCTACTGGAAATATGCCTCCCTTGTAGATTGAGTGAACAGTTTTGAAGACTGTGATGTGGCAATGATGTTCATTTATGCAACATACTACTGCCACATGTGCGGGGTTACTTTTTATAACAAACATACCAGTGCAAATCTACATTAGCGTGTCTGATGGCACCGCGTGCAATCTCTATATACTAAAGCGGGTAAATTATTTAGCTTTTACATGCGGTGCATTATATGGTGTTTTTTATAGTGCTACAGAAGATTCGATCACATTATTGAAGTTTCATGGCCATATTTTTTCTTTGTTTTAATACAATGCAGATGCTATTAACAAAATGGTATGTGGTAATGGTATGGATAGTCCATCTAAAAGATAGTTTAGTCGCCTCCATGAATGCCACGATATGACGGTAGCAAGAGCCCCCGCTACACAGCTATTGACAGCATCATTATTAAAACTTATAATTTCCTCCCTTCTACTTGACACACTTACCGGCTACTGGACTATCTGAATTTTCTGACGTAGATGACGCGGTTTGTATCCTAAAATGAAAAGATTCAAGATTTATTTATTGTTTGTCACAGGTGGAAATTCAGCTCTTAAAATTAGTATTATAACAAAGTATCACTGTAACATACCCATGGGGTGTACAATCTTTAAAATTTACAATTACATGTCAAAAGAAAAGAAAGAGTAATACTTTGTTATCGAGTATATACCATTACACTATTAACGAGTATTTTTAAGCAAACATAGAGGATACTTCTACTCAATGTATAGGACAACAATATGCCAAGAAAAAAAAAAACAAAACACTGAATGCAGATCAAAATGTTTCAAAAAGTTAGTACAGTCTCCTAAGACCGTTTTCCTGTAGCTACAACGGTTAAGGTAGCTGCTCTTACTGCCCCATCTCAAAAATCCATCCTGTATAAAATATAATAAAGAAGTATTCGTGAGTTCGTATGTAGGGGGTAATCTTCGGAACTACTGATTCGATTCCGAAAATTATTTCCTAATGTCAAGCTACAGTATTGTCGAGTGTCATAGGATATATATTATGTTAGAACCAGAAACTTCACGCGGACGAAGTCGCGGGCAGAAGCTTTGTATAAATAAAGCGCATTACCTGCCTTCCTTAATCTGCGTATTGATCAAAGACTTCATTTGTTTAGTCGACTCAGTACTGCCGCAGCTACTGTCTATCCGGTCATCATGATCCTGAGCCTTATCCTTCAGGGAATTAAGACTATTATCGTTCAACACTTCTTCGGTGGAGGTACTGGACACGCTTGGTCTTTCTTCGACTTTCTTCTTGACTCGTTTGGAAGGTCTTCTCTTGGTGAAGCTAGACGAGAACTCGCTCATCTCTTGTGTCTCTGACGTAAGTAGAAAGTAGAAGTTTGCTCGGGAGTGGGTGACGAAAGTGTCGCTAGCCTGGTAAACAGAAAATATTTTTATATGTCGATGTAATAATATTTTTGAGTGAGCAACCAGTCGTAACACGAGTTATAAGGACTCGTGCCTATCGGTAAAGTGTTGTCTTTACTAGGCGATGACAACATACCTGTTTGCTCGATATTTAGTAAGATAAACCTGTACAACATTACACAAAGATATCCAAGGCGTTGGTGTTATGAGGGCAGAAGCGCCTCGCGACATAATGTATGAAGGCACCGCCAATATCCTAGGACGGTTATTTTAGTCACATCACTTATCACTACGTACCTGATGCATGAGCAGTAGAAAGTCACAGAGGAGGGCAAGGCGGTGCAGAAGTGGCGGAGCGCCGACCAGTCCTCGCACCACCTCCACCAGCGCACTGCTGGCCACGGCGTCTAGTGGACCGCACTCGGAGTTCAGGAATCGCTCCTGTTGGAAATAAAACGTAATCAGAGCGTCTCTACATACTTTACATTGAGCGCAGCAGAGCGCAACTAAAAGGAAGGCAGTGCTACAGAGCAGGCGACGGCACTGAGCATACTGCTGCGAGCGTGTCGCGTGGACAACAGACTGCACGCCATGCTGTACGCGGCCGACGCGCCCGACATGCTGCTCACTGTACTGGCGGCGCCCAAGTGCATCGTGTCGCATCATGCGCTCAAGGTATATCTGATGATTTCGCCAAATACAATGACAGATGGCTGGCTGCCATGCGGTTCATCTAGTAGTGATTGAAGGATGACATGACCAAGACGAATATACCTTGCAGGCCAGCAGCAGATGGCTGAGCAGCCCCGTGCGGTTCATCTGGTAGTGGTTGAAGGATGACATGAACAAGACGAATATACCTTGCAGGCCAGCAGCAGATGGCTGAGCAGCCCCGTGCGGTTCATCTGGTAGTGGTTGAAGGATGACATGAACAAGACGAATATACCTTGCAGGCCAGCAGCAGATGGCTGAGCAGCCCCGTGCGGTTCATCTGGTAGTGGTTGAAGGATGACATGAACAAGACGAATATACCTTGCAGGCCAGCAGCAGATGGCTGAGCAGCCCCGTGCGGTTCATCTGGTAGTGGTTGAAGGATGACATGAACAAGACGAATATACCTTGCAGGCCAGCAGCAGATGGCTGAGCAGCCCCGTGCGGTTCATCTGGTAGTGGTTGAAGGATGACATGAACAAGACGAATATACCTTGCAGGCCAGCAGCAGATGGCTGAGCAGCCCCGTGCGGTTCATCTGGTAGTGGTTGAAGGATGACATGAACAAGACGAATATACCTTGCAGGCCAGCAGCAGATGGCTGAGCAGCCCCGTGCGGTTCATCTGGTAGTGGTTGAAGGATGACATGAACAAGACGAATATACCTTGCAGGCCAGCAGCAGATGGCTGAGCAGCCCCATGCGGTTCATCTGGTAGTGGTTGAAGGATGACATGAACAAGACGAATATACCTTGCAGGCCAGCAGCAGATGGCTGAGCAGCCCCGTGCGGTTCATCTGGTAGTGGTTGAAGGATGACATGAACAAGACGAATATACCTTGCAGGCCAGCAGCAGATGGCTGAGCAGCCCCGTGCGGTTCATCTGGTAGTGGTTGAAGGATGACATGAACAAGACGAATATACCTTGCAGGCCAGCAGCAGATGGCTGAGCAGCCCCGTGCGGTTCATCTGGTAGTGGTTGAAGGATGACATGAACAAGACGAATATACCTTGCAGGCCAGCAGCAGATGGCTGAGCAGCCCCGTGCGGTTCATCTGGTAGTGGTTGAAGGATGACATGAACAAGACGAATATACCTTGCAGGCCAGCAGCAGATGGCTGAGCAGCCCCGTGCGGTTCATCTGGTAGTGGTTGAAGGATGACATGAACAAGACGAATATACCTTGCAGGCCAGCAGCAGATGGCTGAGCAGCCCCGTGCGGTTCATCTGGTAGTGGTTGAAGGATGACATGAACAAGACGAATATACCTTGCAGGCCAGCAGCAGATGGCTGAGCAGCCCCGTGCGGTTCATCTGGTAGTGGTTGAAGGATGACATGAACAAGACGAATATACCTTGCAGGCCAGCAGCAGATGGCTGAGCAGCCCCGTGCGGTTCATCTGGTAGTGGTTGAAGGATGACATGAACAAGACGAATATACCTTGCAGGCCAGCAGCAGATGGCTGAGCAGCCCCGTGCGGTTCATCTGGTAGTGGTTGAAGGATGACATGAACAAGACGAATATACCTTGCAGGCCAGCAGCAGATGGCTGAGCAGCCCCGTGCGGTTCATCTGGTAGTGGTTGAAGGATGACATGAACAAGACGAATATACCTTGCAGGCCAGCAGCAGATGGCTGAGCAGCCCCGTGCGGTTCATCTGGTAGTGGTTGAAGGATGACATGAACAAGACGAATATACCTTGCAGGCCAGCAGCAGATGGCTGAGCAGCCCCGTGCGGTTCATCTGGTAGTGGTTGAAGGATGACATGAACAAGACGAATATACCTTGCAGGCCAGCAGCAGATGGCTGAGCAGCCCCGTGCGGTTCATCTGGTAGTGGTTGAAGGCGCGGCGCGGGTGCGAGTCTCTCAACAGCGCGCGCACGCAACATAAGGTGAGCGCCCACGCCGAGCCCCGCTGTAGTTCGCGTGTGCCGTTCATGTTCTCTACTTCCCAGGTTAACTCCTGGAAGAAATGTGGATGTTACGTTTTATACAATGCCGCCCATGGGCATGTGACATGTGTATTTTTCGGAATATTCAAGAAAAATGATTGATTATTTACTTTAAAAGGGGGGTCTATCTTAATTTTCTTTTTCTTATATTTTTTTATTCAGTTTCCCCGTATGATTTTATGGACGTACACGGACGGTCACATGGCCATAGGCGACATTGTATAAAAAATCTAGAAATGCCTAGTCATGTGGAGGGCTCGCAGAAATGCATTTGATGATGCGCGACGATTGTGGCAGGTACTTCTATCACTATTATTGCACAATTTATTTGCATGTAGGAAATGACTAGGAAGCTCTATTTTTTTTTCTGTTGTGTTTCCAAACGGCAGCGAATGGGATACTTCATTCATTTGATTTTGGAATAGTTGGAGAATATTTTTTTTTTGCATAACGAACATGAGTCAAGGCAGCTGAGTTTTTTTACATTACTTTTATGTACATATGTATTTTAAATAATATAGCTTTATCGAGATATATGCTGAATTTTATTTGCCCTACCATTCCCACATATAAACATATAATAACGGTGTTTTAAAATGATTGTAGTTGGTTATTAAACGTTTTAAATAAATAAAAACGGCAGCATCACCAATGCGCCACAAAAGCACAGGTTCACGAACCTGTTCAGTATCCAGGTGTCTCCACGCCTTAGCCAGCAAGACCAGCAGTTCCGGCTGCAGCAGCACGGCGTCAGTGCGCGCCGCGAGCTGTACGCTGTCCCCGCACGCGCTCAGTAGCGGGCTGCTGCAGGCCTCGTCCAGGATCACCTGAACGGACACACATTATATTGTTAACAAGGAGGTCCAATATGCTTTTTTATTTATTTCAAAGATTACCAACGAGGTACATTACATTATGTTCTACAAAATAAAAACTCAACATTACGTTGATAGCTGCGTCACAGTATTTTACTTTTGCAGCTATCTTCATGTCTTTTGTTAAGTTATACCTAAATTGATCCTAATAAACTTTTAACAAACTTCCGAAAAGCTTGTACAGTATCCATAATTCTGTAATGCACGGTCAATTACAGGCAACCGCAGCTCACACGTTATCGAATACATTATATGCATACAGAAGAGCCTGTAAAATAAAATAAAACCGGCCAAGTACGAGTCGGACTCGCACACGAAGGGTTCCGTACTACCGTACATTATTTAGCAAATAACTGGAAATATTAAACGAAAAATATTATTATTTTCACAACAATTTTTAAAATCGTCTTGTATCTCATAATGATACTAATTACAACGGTATTTTTGCCGTTGCAGAAAATCACCCATATTTAAATAAAGAATCGGCGTTTTTAGTATTTGTTGATTATATACAGTACTAGCGACCCGCCCCGGCTTCGCACGGGTATGTATTATAATTATATATAAACCTTCCTCTTGAATCACTCTACCTATTGCTGAAAAAAAACTGCATTAAAATCCGTTGAGTAGTTTAAAAGATCTAAGCGAACAGACAGCGGAAGCAACTTCATTTTATACTATGTAAAGATATGGTATATGATATACCGAAGTTTCAAATTCATAACTTGTTTAGTTGTTCAGATAGAGGTCGTACAAAAATGGTCTAAAACTGACAACTTTTACGGCCCCCTATTTCATCATTTTCGAAGATAAATAAAAAAATTAATGTATTTGTCCTCTACTCAATGAGATCTAGACAATGATATCCCACATGCCAGGGTTGGTTTTTTTTATTCAAAAGCTTATTGTATGGAGTATTTCATTTTTATTATTTGTTGCTATAGCGGCAATAGAAATGCATAATCTGTGAAATTTTCAACTGTCTCCCTATTACGGTTCATGACATACAGCTCGCTGACAGACAGACAGACAAACAGCGGAGTCTTAGTAATAGGGTTCCGTTTGGCACCCTTCGGGTACGGAACCCTAAAAAACAAAAAACAACAACTTCATTCTCTATCTATTAAGCATTAGGTCATGCATTTTATAGATGTGTTGCCACTATCCAGTTATTAAATGCTAGCGTTTCTCCGCACGTACAATGGGCATGACAAAAAGGTACAAAGTGTATTGTTTATTTATTGGCTTGTATTGTATTTGGCGAAATCATCAGATATACCTTGAGCGCATGATGCGACACGATGCACTTGGGCGCCGCCAGTACAGTGAGCAGCATGTCGGGCGCGTCGGCCGCGTACAGCATGGCGTGCAGTCTGTTGTCCACGCGACACGCTCGCAGCAGTATGCTCAGTGCCGTCGCCTGCTCTGTAGCACTGCCTTCTAGTTCTACCACCTGGGAAACAGAAGAACACGCGTTAGGTAGATACAAGTTCAATAATTGCCTTCTTCGAGATCGATTATGAGTACATTTTATTCAGCAAACTAAGACAGGTTAGAATTTTAGGCAAGGCAGGCAGGTTAGGCTTGAGAAGCTCACAATTTAGGACTCAAGTCGAGGTAACGGACATGTACTGCCGTTATAGACACATAATTTTTAACTATAAATAGATGACTATTACTATACTTGTGGCTAAGTAATAACAGCCGCACAGATCGATCGATCAGGTTAAGCTACGCTTGCCGCGGTTGGTCCGTGGATGGGTGACCATCTTTACATACCAAGACCCCTCCGTGTCTCGGAAAGCGTGTTAAGCCGTTGGTCCCGGCTGTCATTTGTAGATCTTTGACAGTCGTTACAGCAGTGCTATTCTGTAACCATCTCACCGTGAAAACTTAAGTGAAGTGAGCGTGGAGTGAGCTGTCATTCCACAGGGATTGACACTATTGACAGCTCGCTTCACCCAAGTTTTCACGGTGAGATGTTTACAGAATAGCATGGCAGGTAGTTAGAAGCCCAAGTCCGACAACCAGTTTTACCAAGGAGTATCGTGTAACCTAGTAACTAGGTTGTGGAGGTCAGATAGGCAGTCGCTCCATGTTAAATACTGGTATTCAGTTGCATCCACTTAAGACTGGAAGACGACCCCAACATAGTAGGGAAAAGGCTAGACAGATGATGAAATAGAAAACAATTCAGTTTATGAATCAACGAACACTGCTTTTAGTAGTATTACAAACAGGATTAGCTTACTCACATAAATATGAAGCGTGATTTGTAACTCACCCTAGCATATAAATACAGCAGGATGTCAGCGCCCCCCAGCATGTAGAGGGCGGGCGTGACGCCGCGGTGGCGGCTGGCCAGCGCGGCGCCGGCCCAGCGCGGGAACAGCGCCTCCGGGACGGGCGCCGCCGGCCCGCCCGGCGCCGGCGCCAGCAGCGGGGCCGAGGACGCCACGCGCCCCGCGAATACTGGGCCCAATTATAGTCATATCAGTTATCAGACTTATTTTAAGTCGATAGCACAAAGTTGCTCGATGCGGTATCGTTTCGGTATAAGTAATACCGGAACGATACTGCTTTTGTTTCCCCATTGGTCGGTAAGCAGCAGTCCGGTTGCTCTGTACTGAAACGATATCGCTCTACTTTCATTTAGAATTCCAAATTCAAATTAATGATATTTTTACGAGAGTACTTGAACAAAATGTTTGCCTTTTCGTTTCACGGACTAAACCGTATAAGATCGACAGATTTGGTTATACTGAATCCAAAATCTTAATTTCAGAAATTTTCCGCTTCACATCAGGCCTGACAGCATTTTTAAATATGTTGTTAAAAAAATACCGAACTGTTTCATAACAATCTGTTTGATTTTCAGAATGTAGTAGAACAATAAATTTTAGATACCGAAAACACAATTTTTAGTAACCAGTAGCGTCACACGTACCCAGGAAACCATTTGAGATAATTTAAAATGAGGCAAAAATTAAAACCCATAGGCTACCTATAGCTACCCGTCTGAAATTCTTGTTTTGAGGTGAACATTGGTCAGTTGATGCGAATAAATCATTTTTCAGAAGAAAATGTGAACATCTTATGTGTTAAAACCATTTTAAACGTGTTGAAATATTTTACCGATGAAATATTTTGCCAAGATGTAGAAAAAAAAAATATCAGACTAATTGAGTGTCTCTCGTTACTAATCAGACAACTTCTCGATAGTCAGAAATTAATAATAAATCGTATGGCGGCGTTTTTGCGTACGATTAATAAGGAGCTTACTCGAAACCATCGAACTGAAATTATAATAATAAAAAGGATGTTTTTAATAAATTGGACGAAGAGAAACTGAAACGTTTGAAAAATACTGTTTATTGAAAAAAAAAACACCATCATTTTTAATCAATGTCGGACTCATCATCGGTATTGTGAGGGATAGGAGTGTAAAAAGCACCGCGCGTTTGTCGGGCGGCTCCGAAAAGTTCTTTTGGTTTTTGTAATTATAATTGACGTTTAAAATGTCTGAAAACAGGTTTTTAGTAGCCCTCGGTATCTTACACAAGAGATTTAAAAAAAAATACCTGGTTACTATGAGACAGATCGGTTAAATTTTATGGCATTTTTGAAAACGTGCTCAGGCCACATGTCATACGCAAAACGTCTGAAAACAAACTAGTTCGTAATAAAATTGCAAAACATATGTACATTTTTAATATCAAAGATATTGTGATGAAACCGTCTGCCTATTTTTTTGAAGTAGCAGAAATTGATTCCCATAAAACTGTGACGTTTCTGACCGGTACTGCCCACCGAGTAGGGTTTAGAATCATCTAAACTAACGATTTTATACGGTTTTGGCCGTAAAACGACGGTCAACCAGCGAGATAAATTTCAAAAATTTGGCATATGACACCGGCACGCGGTACCGAAACGATCCCGCCCTGCTCCGGCGTATACCGAGCCAATCAGGAAACGCTCATTGAAATATAGGCGCTCGGTAAGCTTTCGATTCGACGTACCGACCAGTGAGGAAAGGACCAAAGAAAGAAAGAAGAGGAACTTACGCCAGAAGGCGTTCAAGTGTGTTTGCATGATTCAATTGCCAATTCGGTCCACAGTTCTCAAGTGATGCGCTTACCAACGAACAGCATTTCATTTATATTTATATAGACAGATTATTACGAATGTATTCTGAATATGATTGTTAGACAAAAACGACAACAATCAATAACAAAGTCACGCACACAACCAATAATGTGAATATATTCATATTGTTAATTAACTAAGATAACACAAAACTAACCTGTGGGTAATGCGACAGTTTGATGGTACAAGTTCATAATGTTGGGCGCGCTCGCAGAGAACGTCAGTAGCAAGTTGTCGTGCATCTCACGGAGCGTCGACGATGGTATCTCGAATACCTGCACAATTTGTATGTATTACAGTATACTAACGATGGGCTAGATAGTAATATGATTATTATGTAGTTACTAGTTTTCGCCCGCGTGGAGGTCGGTAATTATCCCACGGGAACATGCTACTGGGATAAAAAGTATGTGTTGACTCAGGTTATAAACTATCTGTGTGCCAAATTTCATCAACATCCGTTCAGCCGTTTTTGTGTGATTGAGTAACGAGAACAAACAACCAAACACAAACACAAAAACTTTTTTTAATAAGTAGGATTTACCTGATCCCAATCGATATTAGAGTCGAGTACGTTCGGCGTTAGTAACAACGGGAAGTTGGGCGATTCGCACCGCACCTGTAGCAAAGAAACATTATTATTAGTGGAAGTCACCGAAAAAGAATAGTATCACCATTATCACAGCAACAGTTACACAATAGAACAGGTGACTGATAAAAAAAAAATCGGGATTGAAAATTATAAAATAGGATTTCCACGGCGTACCAACAAACAGTAGTCGTAAGATTTCCTACATATAGTCATTATGAATAATTTACTTTTCGTATAGTTTTACTCTTGTAGGAAATATGAACGTCGGCAGTACCAGTAGTTGGCACTATTAAATGCTTTTACCTGGCACGCGTGGTCGGGCCCGTGCGCGGTGACGTGCAGAGCGCAGTAGGCGCCCAGCACGGGCGCGCGGTACACGTGCACGGCCGACAGATGGTACGCGCCCGCGCGCGCGCCGCCCGCGCACGCGTGCCCGAGCAGCACGTTGGTGGGAGTCACTTTGCGGACTAGTATGCCTGGGGAGTGTAAATAATTTCTTATAGTATTCACCGAGTGAGTTTAAAAGCTGCAAAAAATATCTATCAAATTGTGAACTTATTCAGAGGCGGTGAAACAGACTATGAATTAATGAATTAGGATAAGAGATATTTACCTTGTACTGGTAGGGTTACTGTCTCGCACTCGTATCCGTTGACGTAAAGCGTCACCTGTAAGTCAAAGCAGAAACATTTTAAACCTGAAAATACAATTCTATTAATAACGTTAATAAGGCTGATTTCATGTTTTGAAAAAAGATGTTGGGAAACCATGTTCACGATATTTGATATAGATAGTACCATCCACGAACACGCGCCCCGCTCCGCCCCGTACTAAAGTACAGCCGTGCTATTCTGTAACCATCTCACCGTGAAAACTTAGGTGAAGTGAGCGTGGAGTGAGCTGTCATTCCACAGGGGTTGACACTATTGACAGCTCACTTCACCCAAGTTTTCACGGTGAGATGTTTACAGAATCGCATGGCAGCTTACAGTACAGTCACCGCGGAGTGCGGCGCGACCTCGTGGATGGCACTATCTGTAATGTCTCCATCATGTCTCGCAGCCTGCCCGCAACGACGACCAAATTACTTTGAAATCGGCATACCCACAATACAGGAAAAGATTCATCACATAGCCGTTATGCAAAAGCAGCATTTTCGATGGAAAAGCGACCTAATTTTGATGTGAAAAATTGCAGTTTACGGCCCGCAATGTAGCGCACGCAAAACATTGTACTTATAAATGGATGCAACGGTACAGAAGTTGTGGAGGTATATATTCAAAACTAAGTTATAACATTTAAAACTTGTTTTCGTGAATAAAAGCAAGAAAATATTGTAACTTTGTCCATCAACATCTCCATAACCAGAAGGTTCCCAGGTATGATCCTGTACAAATACAAAAAAAATGGTGTATAAGTGTGTCCATGTACGAAAAAACATTATCACAATGATGATGTATAATTGACTCGGCTTCGGCAAGCATTTTTTTACACCCGTTTGATTTATAAGGCTGGATTATTGAGTAACCTGCACATAGATATGTCTCTTATAGACCATCTCCTTCACGTTGAGCGCGACGCAGCTCCACGTGCGCGCCGGCATGTTGCTGTGCACGCGCGCCTCGCTCAGCACGCGGTTCAGGCCCACTTCGGGACGAGACAGGCGGATGGTGAACATGCCTGGAAATATAATTAGTGGTTTAGACGCAAAAGTCTGTTTTTAAATCACTTGGAAAAGATAAAAATTAATCTCTCGGCACCACAAAAAATATCAACAATGAGACTCTAGTTGGGACTTTCATCCACCGTATGTCCAATGGCCCGACGTCGGTCCATAAGCATCCTACGATGAAAGGTCAAACTCAAACCCAAACTTAAGCAGCATTAATTTCAATTAAACCATTACAGGCACTTTTGAATTGTCAAATATTCGGTCAGTTAGTCAGAAAGTTGAAGTTAGTTGCCCAGTTCCAAAACGTAGATCTCCGTGGAGAAGAACAGGCAAGAAACTCCAAGGACACTCTTTTAAAAATAGAAAATTACAAAATCCTGGGTACATTATTCTTGTTGTTTCTATATGTGAGAACAATGTACAAAAAATAATCAAAACAATTCAAAATATAAGATTAAAAATAAGCCAGGGCAGATAAGAGATGACCAGTCTCAACTGACGGCGCCCGTTCACGAACATGACGCGTGGTTCAGCACCATCCAGCTCAACCATTTTGTAGGGAACCGAATGATCCAACACACTCGCCACCATCAGCGAGACATTTAAGTGAGCATGACATATTCTCAACTGCTGTGCTCTTTCAAGTCACCATACATCTTAATAACATAATAAACGGCTCCATGATAGTCACATTTACAAAAATTTAAAAATGCTTCTAAATTATACAAAACTATAGTTTGCAATGTATTTGAGAGATTAATAGAATGTGACTACCAAAAAGAAAGAAAATCATTATCCATTGGAGTATTCAACAATTAAAACTTGTTTAAATAAAAAATAAACATTAAGTTCGTAATGTCAGAAAAAATTAAAAGGGGAAGCAACTCTTCCAAATCATTTATTTATACTCATACTGTGGTACACCCATTTTGACTTTTAAACCCAATGAATTAACACCGTTTATTTGAACTTGCTGCAGTCAAATATGATTTTACTAAGCTAAGCGCAAGTTTATCCAGTCCGTAATGCTCAAGTTTCAAGAGCAGTGTTTCGTCATTCACGTAATCAAATGCCTTGGATAGGTCGCAAAAGATGTCTATTGCATCTTGTGCTATGATGCCTAGTGCATCTTGGTAAAGTAACAGTTTATTTATTGAGAAATTCTGTGACAATACCTGTGTTAGTATCGAGCCACAGCTCCAACATGAGCGACTCATGTCCCACCGACAGTACGTGCGACAGTTCAGTTGGCTTGCTAGGAACTTCCTTCTTAGGAGACTTTTTCTTGTTAGTTTCTGTATCCGAGGGTTCGTCGTTGAACTCGTCTATGCCATCTGAAAATAATTGAAAGTCTATTGTTAATGAGAGATGCTACCAATGTTGATGTTATTAACCTCCCGTCTTGGTTGATCTTTCTGTTCTAAGTTCGAAAACTATGTCATGATAATGTCAAATGAGTTAGCTCGAGGGGGAATAAACGTTAACTGTGAAAAGCCTACTTCTCTTTAGTATAACATTTTGTGTGTCTTGGCGATACTGTTGGAATTGTCAACACTTTGGCAGGTTAGGTAACGTTGGTAAGGTAGGTGAACCGTAGTGAGTGAGAGGAGAGATAAGAGTTTGTTTTTTGGCGCAATTGTCCAGGCACATTAGAGAACTTTGATGAAGACTCATGTGAACAACGACGATAGTACACTCACCCCAGTGGTCAGTATCGCAGCTAGTGGCGTGCTGCGAGTGCAGCCAGGCGGTGAGCGCGAAGCCGCCCAGCCAGGGCGCCCAGCCCGCGCCCTCCACGCCGCAGCGGACCGCGTGGCACGCCCACGGGGAGCGGATACCTGCAAACATATTACACTATCAAAAAACCAAAAACTAACTTGCACACATCGCGTTATATCATATAACACACAGCGTACACATACAAACACACACACACATACACATAAACGCGCGTTCGCACCCACACTCACAAGTATAACCTTATATGCTATAATAAAATGCATTTGACAAAACGTTCGTGGTCGCCACGCTCATGAAACGAAAGAGGCAAGAGACGAGACTCAAATGTTCTCCATTCTACTCGCACATTTTAAGAACGCGACTGCCGGGAGTTTTGCTATTTAGTATAATTTTGCATAATATAGTACATTCAAGTGTTACGTCACATTCTCATTGCCCAGAAATGGGACAAAAAGGTTGAATAAAAAAAAAGTTCTTTAGAATTCAGTGACATACCAGCCCTGGTGTGTGCCTCGTGGAACCTCTTGGCGCAGTTCTCTGCGTGGTGGCTCTGTGACGTCGTGGTGTTCACCACCAGGTAACTGAGCTCCTCCGCCAGGGACTGGGTGCCATCTGTCGACAACCATCACACAATTTATCAAAGTAAAAATTAAACACCACTGTTGGAGACAACACGTGACCACCGCCACTGCGACTACGGGGGGCAGGGGTGGGGGAGGGCGAGGGACGCGGGGCGAGGTGCCGCGCGCGGCCGACCTGGCCCACTACTCGCTTGAGCTTCACGGACCAAGAGGCGCGCGTTTTTACGTCCAATAAACGAACCAACCCAATAATTACAGTCCGCTATTTTATTGATGTGAAACATCTATAGCCGCACGTAAAACCGATTTCTGGCGTGGCGACGCATACCGTGGCGACGCGTCGCCACGCTATATGATGGTATATATATACAGTCTATATGCAGTAGTGTGTACGGTGTGGCGACGTAATTAAGTAGTCACGATTTAAAATAAATTCGTAAATTTTTGTATTTAATAAAAATAAATGTTTATTCAATAAATAGTCATCGTTATCTGGAAAAAAAATCGTAATATTTTATTTTATCATTATGACATATTTAGTTCCTATCACAATCTGTTCTTTTCTGCATATTACTTTTACAAAATAATGTCGATGTTCCACATCTGCCAGGCCAGCCGTGTGTGCCAGCCGTGACGGCTCACATTTTATCTAACACCTCGAGGAATCCTCAACAAACACTCTTTTGCACATTTTTTTTAATTAATTAACGCCATAACCTATCTCGTCATTAAAAAAGACGTTATAACCACAAATATCACAAGCTGCAATTTTAATCAATTATTTAAAATCAAAAGACTGACGATGTAGTCCATAACGAAGATACAGGTTTTTGCAAATGGAGATCCTTTCACAAAATAAGAAGGACATACTACATCACAATCTTCAACACTGAGGGAACCATTGAGAAGGAGGTTCATCTAAATAACAGTACACTATTTACCAGTATTATCACTATCGACCGGGAAGGTAAGTATGCAGTCAGGAGTGTTGTACGTAGCCGTAGCCACCAGTCTATGTAGCGAGTTGAGCAGCATGGTGAGTGGAGGCTGCTCCGCATTGAAGAGTTTGAGGAAGGCGGCCAGCTCGGTCGGCTCTATGCTCTGGGAGGCCAGCACGTGGATCAGCTCTAAGATGCTGCGCTGAAGATCTGGGGAGCAAGGAGGGGTTAGTGGGTTGTGATTGGTTAAGCAGTTGTCATTTTAGTAAAGCAATCCTGCAAATATTTCCTGTTCTGGAAATTGCCTAGACTTCTATAAATTGGAGACGGTGTAATAATTTAGATTTTTAAGAGGTGCTATACCACCATTTTTACACACGAAGTATTTGAAGATGTTGTATCATCAAGCTTGTCATTCTACATAATTTAGACTTTGTTAAAGAGTTTCTCTAGAGCATTTTGTTTTATGTAACAAATATTTTGATTTAAAAAAGTGTCCATTCTTGCTTGTTTTTAACCGACTTTAAAAGGAGGATGTTTTTCTTTTTGTATGTTTGTTACGCGATTACTCCGCCAATTATGAATTGATTTTGATGCAATTTTTTGTTTGGTAGGATATATTTCATAGGTGTTCCCATAGAAATTGTATTCATTTTGCTTGGGTAGTTTTTGAGTTAGCTTCAATAATACGTATTTTTCCCACTTATTCTATATGGATTATGTTATAATAACTTCTTGTCACTGTTATTTACATAGTAGGTAGTGGTATTCGAATCAGTGTAGGGTAGGTACCACAACTAAACCGAAAAATTAAAACTTTTTAATAAAATGAAATAAATGTCCATATGAACTTACTTCATCTTTCTGACTGATCGCCCCCTTGAAAGATCAAAGTGCCTGTAATTGGTTTCATTTAAACGAATGCTTTGAGATGGGTTTAAATGTAGATATAGTTGCTATGGCGAGTAGACGTACCTTCGAGCCGCTCGTCCCGCATGGCCAGCAGCAGCGCGGGCGCGGGCGCCAGCAGGCGGCGCAGCAGCGGCGGCGGCGCGGCGCGCGCGCGGGCCAGCGCCGCGCCCACGCGCGCGCACCACGCGCGCGCCACGCACACGCCCTGGCGCCACGACGCGCCGTTGCACGAGCCTTCCTCCTTGCAGCGGACTAGTCTGGGGAAACAATTGTCTCTACATCATCTGCCTACATTTTTCCCAACTATTTTAGAGTCAGAGTCTAGTCTAACCGAAATCAGCGACTCCCTATGACCTCCACGACCCAGTTGCTGAATAACACGATACCGCTTGGTACACTGATTGTCAGACTTTCAGGTTTCTGTTTGAGAAGAGATCGTTTGCCCTGCAATGGGACAGTAACAGGGTAGTATTATTAAAGTACATACTTGTGTATAAGCTGCGTGAGTATATCGACGACGATGACACACAGCTCCGGGTGCGCCAGCTCGCCGCTCTTGGTGTACTCGCCGCATTCTGTGCTCAACTCACCCGGCGGCGACGATATGCCTGGGAAAATACCAATTTATTTATTTCTTTAATGTATACAAGCAGCACATCACATAACTTACACTTATGCTAACAATCTTAATAACTAAAGGACTAACATTGCACGTGACAATTAAGGCGTGTTTAGCGTTCGCAATATACTTCTGCCTTGAGATTTAATTAACTTAGTAAACTTTAAACAGTCCAGCGTAATTAAGCTGGGCTGTAAAGTGAAAAAAGAAAGTAGAAATTAAAAACAACTTGGCAAGGACGGTGTCTTTTTTCTATATGTCTGTAACTTGTGATTGAATATGTCTAACTCTGGCATGTCTTAGACTGTATTATTATATTCATTACTAATTCTTATAATAGGAAACTGTAAGTATATTGGTTGTAACCATACTATTGAAGACGACTCCAAAATACAACAAGATTGCTGAAGAAGGTCGACTCGATGCACCGAGCAGAAACGCACGCACACATAAACAGAATAGTCACGTGTTTACGTAGAGCGAGTGCAAGCGCACTCGAGTCGCGAGACTGGCACTAAGCACTCGCTGGCGCGTGCGCTTGTTTTCACTTGTTGTATGGAGCCGGCCTTCCGTAGTAGTACTTATTTATCAATTTTGTGCTTCTTAAATCAAGATTTATTTCGGTGAGGAGGCTACATTATTCCGCATTTATTAAGGCCAGTGCGGACCACGGACAACCCACGTCTAGAACTGCATAACATATCGCTCACGAAGGATTAGTCATTTTTAAATTCTCATGGACAAAAATACACCGAGTATTTCTCCTCCTCTGCACCGGCCAGCATTAATATACAACAAGTTCCATACACCATAGTGGAACAGAGTTGGTTTATAGGTGAGTTCATTACACTGAGCTTTTTCCCACAATGTTTGTTTTATTTTTGTTTACGCGTTTGGCCACGTAGACGTAACACTACTATAATAAAGTATTAACTATAACCGCTGTACAGCTTAAACAATTGTCCAAGATTGATAGATACGTAGATAGCAAAATAAAGTTAAAATATACAAAACTAAAACAACAACACGTGGGTCGCACTAGTCACATATTAGGAAGAATCGTTAACGATAACGAGTTTTTTTACCTTCAAAAAGGTTTTCACAATCAAAACTGGTTGAACTATCCTTTAGGCCCACTTCCGGATCCATAGTTCTATCACAAAACACCGAACTAAAAAGTTTTATTCTAAACTTATTAACACATCTTATACTTAGTGTTACTACTTTCGAAAGTCGCCACGAAATTAATGATAGATACCGGTATGTCGGTATCGGTATGCGGGCGGAGAGTCACTGACCACGCACAACGAAAAATAGGCGCGGGAAAAACTAGTAGGTATCTCGTAAGTTTTATATTATGTAAATTATACTATGCTACAACTGACAAGGTACGACGAGCCTTTAGTTTATACGCCATAGAAACAAAAGCACTCAACTTGTTACTTTATTACAAGTAAAAAAAAAAAATTGTAGTCAAGTCGCTAATCGCATTCAGATAATATTAGTTGTATTACAAAAAAAAGACTTTCAGCAAGGTAAAAATCTGAACAATTTATATAAATGAAGTCGAAAAAAACAAATAACATTCAAATGTTGCAATGCGTAGCAATGCCATCGACAGATAACTATTGAAAATATTAATAAACAAAGTTATCAACTCAGCACCGTATCCAAAAAATAATACTTATTAATTTCAAAATATAAATAATTTTAATTCCCCTAATCTAATTCCTCCTTATTTATGGCTTCTAGTTTAAAGGGGTTTTATCCTCTCATACATAAGCGACAAGTGTTCTACGACTAACTGTGCCATCGCTCAACATTTGGATACAATACCCTGACATTAGTATTGCAAGATTCGCCGCAACCGGGCTAGATATTTATGCTCATAATACAAACCTGAAGGTATTGGAGACATGGATCCGGAGAGCTTCCTTGTTCTGTAGAGCGGGGGCACATCCAGTTTTCCCACTTCGACATCAGCCTGCAAAGAGAAAGACAGGAAAATTGATTGTATCGATGTGTATCGCAAACGCGAAAACAAAAAGGTCTACAGCAGCGTTTTCGTGTTTAGTGGGCATGCCTAATGCAATTCAGTTAAATCAAATTTACTTTTTAGCTACGTCCGACGGCTTATATTAGGCACTGTATGCCTGTACAACAATAAATAAAAAACCCCCAGAAGATGACTAAAAAACTTTATTAAACTAGAGTTTTTTGTTTCACAACGTGAACTGTGTGAGTTTTTTGTTGTACATGTTAGCAAATAAATAAATAAATAAATAACTTACTCTTAATTTTAATACAATAAGATATCTATTTATGTTTAAGCAGCAGATAGCCACTAGGTGTGACCGTCGGACTGCCAAATATGATAGGTCTCGAGTTTGAACCCAAGACACGCACCTCTGACTTTTCGGATGCATGTGCGTACCTATTGTAAAATGATCACTTGTTTAAAAAACGGTGAAGGAAAACATCGTGAGGTAACCGGCATGCTTGAGAGATATTTCTGGTTAGTCACTAACCACACATAAAAGGAAAAAAATCGATACAGTTCAACGGGCGCCCACCATTAGGTACCTTTAAAAACACGTGGGACGGACAGCACAATTTATTTTTACTTTTTTTACTATCGTCTACTTAGTCGAGCCGAAAATTAAAATGATAATGGTATCGGTGAGTTATTTTATTAGCTACTCTGAGATACTAATACCTTAATCAATTAGTTAGTGTAGCCGAAATGCAGGTATGTATTTGAATTTATTTATTAAAAATATGTTAGTTTCACTCCCCGGATCTAAACTAGATTTAATCTAGTTTTCTATGAAGGCTTTAAACTATTAAATGCGGCATTATTATAAAATATTGCCGTCGCTGGGGCCCACGCCGTACTAATCGACTTGTCATTTAATTCATTTCCATTTGATTAAGTGATTCTGAATTTATACAAAATTGCAAAC
This sequence comes from Agrochola circellaris, assembly GCA_914767755.1. Taxonomy (NCBI): domain Eukaryota; kingdom Metazoa; phylum Arthropoda; class Insecta; order Lepidoptera; family Noctuidae; genus Agrochola; species Agrochola circellaris. The sequence goes on along the minus strand of OU611839.1, from coordinate 20,486,860 downwards.
ACTTTCCCAAGTACAGTATACAAGATAGCGTATGAAGGTGGAGCCGATGAAGGTTTTCGAGTATCAAAAATTCTAGGCATCAACTCAGCATATCGCAGTCCTCTGATGGACATGGCGTTGCGTCCTAGCACCCAGTTCCAAATACATGTAGCAACATCTCTTCCTCTCTCCTACTTTGCTGTGCCCGACAGGGACCACAATGACCATTTCTTTGTAATACTTACCTGGGTTCACATGGTTGAATGCAATAAATATTTGAGTATTGAGTATAAAATTTGTTTGTTAGCCCGCTAAACACGGCATGGACTGTTGTCGTGAGGACAGTTAGCTGAATATCAGTGTACCCACCTCGTAGCCCTCATCCGGCCTGGTGGCATAGGGCTCGCTATGCTCGCTGGCGTAGGGCCCGGCCACGCTGTCCTCGCTGGACGAGCAGTCGGCGGAACTGCTGCCGGACGCGCACAGCAGCGGCGGCACCTGTCCACACACTGCACTTTATCAATATCACAAGTCACACAGATTAACACCAGGCGTCAGGGTACGAATGGTACCACGTTACTAAAGGCCACCAGGCATTTAAACGGTAACATGGCAAAAAATATTCTGACGCTTCCTGAGCTTCGCCATCTTCCGAGGTCAAACTCTTGCCTAAGAGCAGTCAGTGAACTTTGAACTTTGTAATTATTTTTGGGATGATATAGCTACGTATAGTGGTTCGGTTTACGGTCTGAACTCAATAAAATTAGGAGGGCTATTATTCAATTTAGTTAGAGTATTGTGGGACCTGTCAAGTCTACTTGAATTCTTTGAGAGGCTTTTGTTCGTTCCTTAGTGCTCCTAGCTAGGAGGTCTTTCACACTGTTTATTAAGAAACCTGATGAAGAGGCACAGACCTTTTCTATTAGCAACTCGAGGAACTTAAAAATCAAGAAAAGCAACCACAAAATAAACAAAAACAACAGACATCGACTGTAGTGTCGTAACAAACACCCCAGAAGCCTTCAAATATTAGGAACGTGAGCGAAGCCATGCAAGTTTAGCTGAACTTGACAAACAACACGATTATATAAAGCATATCCATGTATACAGGTATGGTAATAGATATTTTCGAATTCGACTAATATAACATTATCATAAAGTCTATTATTAGGAAGCACCAATGAGTACCTATTTCTTTTAAAATGCTAGTGTCAATGTGCAGTCCAAAGTTAGTGGCTGTGATCAGGGTTTTTATGATTCTAAATGTCTTAATTATAATAATAATTATTCATATTAAAATTATCACCAATTATTTGTAATACCTACTCTAGTGCCGCCATTGGCTACGTAATAACTGCATGTTTGAAAGGTTATTATATCGCTTTATATTGTAATAACTTTTGATTGAGTGGGCTGATTTGAATCAAATAAAGACTAAATGTTACTTCAAGATACGGACTGCGACTATATTTCCAATCCGGTAAATCTCTTGAAAAAAGAGTGCAAAAAAGATTCAATATTACATGTAAATTTTAAAATTGTCACCTATTTTACCGTTTTTGGGGGATGATTTTACAAAAACGACACACACAAAAACATCTTATTCTTTATTTCTTATCAAAAGCATTAATTTGATAACTTAAGGAATGCTGGGTTTCCGATACAAACTTTCATCCCCCTATATCACCCCCTTAAGGATTATTTTTGAGACAAAAACTAGCCTATGTCCTCCAGGATGCCATCTATCTCCTTGTCAAATTTTATCGAAATCCGGTCAGTGGTTTAGGCGTGAAAGGTAACATACAGAGTTACTTTCGAATTTATAATATTAGTAAGTAAGTATGGATACTAATTTAAGCAGTTTTTTATTGGTTTGTTTGTTAGTCAGTTGAAGGATTCTTGAATGTTACCTATTAAAAATGCAATGAAGTTGTTCTTGGATGAACCTTAAAAACATTTTAATAGAGCTTTTGTTTATCTGTTGCATTAAGAGAGCAGCTAATATGTTTAATTTTATTTCTTGTACAATTTTATCGGAAGCTATTAGGTATTTATCATCCTCAATCCTAACATAGCATATCCTCATTACTAACATAGTTTTAAGATAATGTAATAAGTACTAACAAAATATGGGCATTTACGAGTAAATAGTCTGAAATAAACGCTTTTTTATTATTTAATTAAACGAGGTAAGTATGAAAGTAGTTTTCGTACGCAAATCAACAGTTAGATCTCGTTCAAATATGTCCATTAGACTGTAGAACACACAGGGCCGCAGCACAAACAGCCTTACTGTTCTCTGGTATCTTATAATTGAGGTGAACAAAGCCGCAGGAAATCCGATACTTTTCACCTACATCAAACTTGAACCTTACGTCGATGTGATAGTTAGTTCAAGTTGCGTCGATGAGTTAGTTCCAGTTCGATAAACGTGATCGGTTCATGGGTGGACGGGTTTTGTGTCATACCAGAGCCATCTCTGTTATGTAATATTCAATAGTCTACTCTAGGAAGCCCACCCCCTACTATAGGCCCTCATTTTTTTACCTAAAGCTTTGGCATTTCCTATCGGAAAAATTACAAACTTCCATACAAACTTTTATGTTCTATTTAAACCCGTTAGTTAGAAGATGAATTTTCAAAAATCCTTCATAAGTGCTCAATTTCGTTATAAAATTAAAGAAAAAAAAGCATGAAGTTTTGCACACAAACTTCATGCTTTTTGACCCAGCGTTTTAGGTTGTGCGTTGTCTGTCAGTGAATTTAAGATTTTTATTATGTAGATTTGTTTTACTTTAACATAACACGGCTAAATGCCAACTAGGTGAATTAGTTTAAGACATGTTATAGTTTTTATTTATTTAAAAGCATTAGTTTATTTTATTTATTTTTTATATGTATGCTATTCTTTTAGGCAAATATAAACTTTTAAGGGTCTTTGTTAACTCAAGTAAATTAATAATTAAAAGATTTTTTCTTTCAAGTTTGTTACGTTCATGATTATGGCGTTCGATTTTTGTATGAGAAATAAATATTGTATGCAATAAATTTTGTCAAAACCTCGAGGGTGTGGGTACTATAGGTGAATAAGGCACTGCTTTCCTGAATGCTGAACTTTCAGGAAAGTAGACTGACTGGGAGACTGACTTACAGGGAATAAGGTCTAATTTAAATAGGAAAAGATGGTATACCTGATGTTAAGCAGTCGCTAGTTGTAGACAACTCCATAGTTGTCTTTTTGTCAATTTGTAAAACACACACATGCACACAAATCTGCAGTCAAGCACACATGCACTACTGAGTCATAAATTGCATTATTTAAAAAAAATACATTAATATAAAATGTTGTATGCACCCAAGTCCAAGCGTGTCGCGTCGATACACGAATGATCTCCGCATGTGAGCGACCGCACTGTTAAGTTATTCCGCATTCTGATATTTTGATACCAACCGGTCAAGTGCGAGTCGCGACGCAGGGATTAGACATTTATGTATGTATCTATTTTGGTTTATTTGGCATAGGTATACATATTAATCACCCCGACAAAGTGGCAAAATAAAAGAATGAAAAATATTTTTTTTAGTGTACCTCGCCCCCACGTAAAGTGGGGATGTTTTTTTTTTCTCATCTATCCCATGGTGTGGGTTATCGTTAGAAAGGTCGTTCAAAAGTTATTTAATTGTGGTAACTTTAAATTTATCGCTAACAATTAAATCGTTTTGATTGTGCTGAAACCGGTCAGGTGGTAATATTATACAACATACAACAGACATAGCTATCATTTTTGGTTTGGGTAACATATAAGAATAATACTTGTTTACAAAAAACAAGCAGCAAACGAAGCAGTTGTTTTATGAAGGTAATACTGAAGTTTCAACTTTAAATCCATCAAGTATTTCTAATCGGTAATACTGATTAGAAATAGCTGAGGAATATGTAAATGTGCATGCATTTAATGAACATGTCGGTACTTTCCATAGAGCATGGCATGTATTGAAAGTCGTTATCATCATAACTTGGAAATGGGCAACGAAAACGAACCTTATTCGTGCCTCTAATCTCTGTACTACGTAAAGACGAGTTTGTAGGTCAAGGTTAACGAAACCTTTCCCTGAGCTCGTGCGACTTACCTACACGTGAGTTTTAAGACCAGCGCACACAAAAGGATTTTATCAGTGAATATTAATACATATTTTGACTGAGGTTAAAGATTGTAGAAAAAAAAAACACTAAAACATGAAATGCAAGAAGCAGCGCCGTACTTTTAATCGTTTTGCGCTTTTGTATGAAACAGCTGTTTTTTTTTGTTTTTTAATATTATATTTTATATAAACATTTAGGGCTAAGTATTGTATTTATTCATTTTATTTTTGTCTTATTTTGTTATTTCACTATATGCTGCACCGGTTGACGTCATCACGTCAACGCCGGCTGTCGCTGAAAACCAGCGTTGGGGCTCTGTCTCGCATAAGGTCGCAGCATTAAGCTGAGCGATGGCCGTTTTGCGTGGATGTGATGCATATTTTCCCCCAAATTGTTTATTTTTGTGTTTTGTTCTTTCATTGCGTCATGTGTAAGTACCGCAAATAAACGTATTTTCTTTCTTTTCCATTTATCAATTTTATTTAACTTTAATTAACGCGGTTAAAAACCAATTACAATAATTAAAACTGAGACATAAAAAATTATACTGATTTAGACTGAGAGACATAAAAAATAATAATATATCTTTCATGAATCCTTCTCACAGTACTTCTGACATGCCAATAAAATCTTCGTCCATTCATCCGCAAACAGATCGTTTGTTGGATTAAAGCGTTATCACACCGACGATTTGCCAGCGTTTTTCCAGCGAGGCGATTCGTGAGCGTGCTCTCCGCGGGTGCAAAGCGAGCAAACCGCGACTATACGACGTGTTCTCCGCGTTTTCACAAAATAATACACTCGCTCTTGTACACTCTCGCTACGCTCTCGCAGCGAGCGCGTTGAAAAATCGTCTCCTGGAAAAACGCTCGCAAATCGCCAGTGCGATAAGGCCCTTAGAATCCAAGAGATCATCAAGTGCGGCCAGAGTGCGTGGTACTGGGGACTTAGCACGCGCAACGGTGCGGCGCGGAGGCACAGCAAACAGCCTGCGCTTTCTGCCGCGGCAGTAATTGTCTGGGACAAAGAATCAAGCCAGCATAGCATGCAGATGAGGTGCGTCAATAGTGCCACGGAGCGTCTTACAGGCTATGAAGTCTGAGTTGGACCTGTAGTCAAAGTTGTTCTTATTCATAAGTACTGTGGACTTAAATTATTTAGTACGTTACCTTGACATGCGGGCGGCGCGGCATGGTGTGCTGCCGGCTGGGCCGCGCGGCCGCGACCCGGATGAGCGCCTCGCACAGCGCGCGCAGCCCGCCGCCGCCCTCCAGCGCGGCCGCCGGGGCCCCGAGCGCCACGCGCACCAGTGCACAACTCGTGTCTTTTGATCGCCCTGATGTCACATCTGGGTGGAGAAGCCAAATTTTTTTTCAGTAAAATAGCCCTCTAAAGTTATTATGCCTCCGAGTTCTCGAACCCCGATTGCGTACCTAATAGTAGATTATTCACCAAGGAGATAGAGCAGTGTATATCCGGGTCGCTATATTGAATCCCGAGCATAACGAAGGATTTTTGTGCTCTCGAGCGAAACGAGGGAGTTAAGATTAGAATCCTGAGTGCAGCGACGGATTCAAGCTCGCCCAAAACGAAGATCCCTTTATCCCGGAGGAGAATTCTGTACTTTTCACACCTTCTCCGAGGTAATAAAACGTAATTCGATATTCTATTATAATTTTTTTTGCAATTTTTTTCATATGAATACCTATTTAGTGGATCCAAATTCAGATCACATTATTGAAAAGCGGGTAAAAATGAAATTCAGTACAATATTTTTACCCGGCTAGTACCTAGAGCAAGGATCACCAATTAGTTTAATTGGGGGTCTGTTTATATTACTGTTGCTATCCGTTTGGTAGACGATTACTAGCAACTAAGATTAAAAATATCAATTATGAAAGAAAAAAAAAACGAAAGGAAGCCCGAATCATTGTTTATTCAGTAATGAACAAATATTACGTAATGAACAAAGTAAGTTATTAATATTAATGTGAAAATTTTAATTTTTTTCTTTGCACTATCTGTCTGACGACAAAGCGCGGCCTAAAAATTACAATATATTAAATATTTTTTAGAGTTTTTAGTTATATATTTTACTGTTTATTTAAAGTTTGCACAAAATAGCTTGCTGGTCCGGATCCAGACCGCGGTCCGCCATTTGGTGACTCCTGCCCTAGGGCTATAATTACCCAGTTTAGGTTAGGTTTGTATGACATATAATTTGACATTATCGAGCTAATTATATCAGTGGTTCCAGGTCTCAAAGTCATGTTTTTAAAACCCGAAACCCACCCATACAATTTTACGCCATTTATATGGAATGGTTGGAACTCATTTTCTAAAACAAATCGACTAAGCACACTGCACAAGTGCAAAGTAAAGATCGACCTGAATTATCAGTAGATAAATAGCAATTTCCATACGACGACATTAAACGTTGCCGATATCTTCCATTTGTGTCAATATCAATGCATTGATGTCCCACTATTTCTAATCAAATCTACTGTGTGCGAAATGACCGGCCTGCGAGCGTGATGTGATGTCAAACTGGGAGTAACCAAACAGACAACCAATTTAAACTTTTAGCACTTACAATAGAAAATCTTTTGTGACATCTACCAATGTTTAGAATGAATCTTAGTCCTTACAATTTAAAGTGCGGTATTGCTTGCATTTTCCGCTAGCAACATTTCATACTATATGAAACTCTATAGGGCTTCTGCTCTTGAGCTTGGGATATCGCCTTACTGCGGGTTATTGTACAGTCAACCGCACGTCTATGGTACCAGTTTAACATAGACACCGCCTTTATGTCGTAGCAGTAAGAGCTGTATAGGTAGTTGAAATAATGTGACTTTTGACGTGCGATTGACTGTATCGCTAGTCTATATTAGTTATGTGATTAGTCGGATCAGTTGATGGGCTTACACGGTCATCATACGTGATTCATTCTAATGCAATTAACAGAAATGCACTAATGTACTTATTTAATTATGTTTTTATGACTCTCGTTTAAACTGTAACGGTTTTGAAACCACAGATAATGATTAAATACGTTAGGAAGTTATACATTCTTCACATTCCTAGATGGTATCTAATTTAGTGTTTCCCAAGAGCAAAAGTTCGTGCCCGAGTTCAATTTTACGTTTGATTCGGCCTTTTTAGCAAAGGAATGACAGGATATAAATAAGAAAAAGTATAGATTAAATCACTCACCAGATGCAGAAAGTTGCACAGTCAGCAATGCCTCAGTGATCTTGATAAGTACCCTCATCTCCGCCACGCCACACTCGCAGTTACACAGATAATATAACAACACTTTCAGTAAAGCATAACTGTCCAGGAACACACTCTCACTGACCACGTACTCTCTGAACATAGGACTGTACAGGCATAGACTCGCACAAGTCTTCCAAAAGGTCCACACGTTCTTCAAAATCTCTATGTGATCTGCAATTGTTTCTTCCACTACTCTCTCGTTTGATGCGAAATTAGACTTTATTGACTGTGGCGAAGAGTGCTTACTTGATGGCCGCTCTGTAGGATGAATGAATGCTAACATATCACGTTCTTTACTGATGTCACATAATTCTCCGAATTTGTCCTCGGGAAGTTTGAGTTTGTATACCTTGAAGCATTTGTCAGTAACTTCCGCCAAAGATTTGAACAGCATCTGTAGGGATGCTAAGGAACTCATCTCTCTAAAGTAAGTCAGTTCGGAATTTTCCTTGATTAGTTTAAAAACCTCTACGATTATTGCTATCTCTAATATAGAGCAGCACTGGTTGGAAAATTCCGATAATGAGACCAATTCTAATACATAACTGAGTCCACCTTTTTGTATGAACTGTTCGGCGAATGATACCGTGTTAAGAAGACTTGCGAAGATGTTTAGGCAGGATACGGTGAGGAAATAAGCCGAGTCTTCCATTCGTATGATGTACCTATGTTTGGCGACGATGAAAGTTGGGTATATTACGCTGAAGAGTAGTTCACACTTCATTTCCATCCTACATGTAGGTGTCACCCTCAGCAAGTGACTGACCGTTGCGTGCAGTACATTATGATGGTTGTCTAGCTGTAGCAAAGAGTTGTAATGGTACAGGAACGACCACACACTCTTCCTCTCCATGGGACTGATGCCGTGGGAGCAGGTCTTTCTGCCTACTTCCTTCCTCTCATCACACGGCTCACAGATCGAGCACGGCAGTTGATCCGTCTCCTTTTGTATGAGTATACTCGCTCCTAACTCTCCGTATACAGTATGTTCTAAGACTTGCAGACATAGGAGGGCGACGCTGCTGTGTGTTAACATCAGTCTTACAATGCTTTCCATTAACAGTCCTGGTGAGAAGCAGCAACATACTCCACAGTTTAACATCACCTTTAAAATCTTGTTCCTTAATACACTTTGCGCTGATACTTCCTCATCAGTGAGCAGTGACGTCAGAGTTCCGTATAAAACTGAAACACAACACGTAGAAGACATCGGTAGACCAGCGCTGGCTTCTCCGAGAATGTCGTGATGATGGTGCATGCCTGCGGCGACGCGCTGCCGACACACTTTGTGCCTCGTCCGAGGACATGCGGCGGAATGTATCACCTCACTGCGCACGCGTTTCATTCCAACCACCAACTTCCCGACGGTCTCTATTAACTTTTTTATTAACACAACGCTCTCTTCTTTCTCCGCTGGTATCCTAATCATTAACTCGATACATTCCTTCAAGAGCCCCCCTTTCAAACACTCTCCGTACAACTTGAACTGATCTGTAAACTCCCGTAGTTTGTCCACACTGCGGCATTGCATCAGCAAACAATGGAAGAACGCTGTTATTGAATACGCGATTCCAAATACGAATTTGAGCAAATTTTCCGATTCAGTCTTATCCTCTTTACGATTCTGGTATTCGAGTTTGTTTTGTCGGCACTTCGAGATGATGTCTTCGAGTATTCGGAGCAACATTGGCAGTATTCCGTTGTTGATCAGTTTGGCACATAAGTCCGAGTGGATTAGGACCTGGTCTAGTGAGACCATTAGCAGTTCTGTTAAGGCTACTTTGATTCGCGATACTTCTTGAGTATTTTCTTGTTGTGACTGAGGCAGTGAACTAAATTGTAACGTGCATAGATTACGTAAGGAAAAGTTTATACATTGCATGGAGATTTGCGATCCTTCTGATCCGGACAAACTGCTCTCAGCCTTGCACAACTCCTGCAGTAAATCGGTTATAATTAAAGTAAATTGGAATGTTGTTATTTCAGAGTTGATGATTTCTCTGTGTTTATCGTTGATATAATCATCTGCTTTTGGCTTGGCTTTTCTAGGGGTGTAAAAGGGGTCGTAGTACGAGTCGTTAGGATACTCGTTGGAGGACCGCGTGCTGTTGAAGTACTCAAAGTCATCGTTTGGCTTGCACACCTTGATGGTTAGAGAGCGGTTCAGGATCTGCAGTTCATCGTTGGAGTCTCCCGACTCTGATGACTGGTCTGTATGCTTAGAAAGCCTTTTCTTTGGCCGTTCTAGGGACTCGAGTTTGGGCTGCGTTGAGTGCCTCGACCTGTAGACACGACAACATTATACAATAAAAATGAGGAACAAATACATAATCAAAACGTGTTTTGTACATCGCCTCCAAATGTCGGGTAAAGAAAAAAAAAACATCTAATTGACTAATAATTCTTCAAAAACATTGGATGCACCTTAATTATGAAAGTTATAATGTTTTAGAACATTAAACAAACAAACAACAGTTTTTAAAACAATTCGTAGGAAGGTAGAATTTAGAAAAATTTAATGGACAATTCTTGTTTTACATGAAATCGAGGGACAAATCATGATTTGAATGCAATCAAGGTTGTTTCATTCAAATGTAGTTTTGAATGAAACAACCTCTACGCTTGGCTGTCAAATGATATAGTTTTCGTTCAAAAAGTGATTTGTCGTGAAGAGCTAACTTGATTGGAGGAATGGACAAATCATTTTATGAACGAAACTGAAGCTTTTGTTTTCAAGAAATGTATGGGATAAAACACATTAAGGTTAAAAATAAATACACTAAACGGTTTTCAAATCAAGTATCTTGACTTGGCTCGCGAGGTTGTCGACATGTGGGATGTGGACTCAGCGATCATTGTGCCGATAGTCGTATCAACCAATGGCTTAATTGCCAAGAGCCTCGACCAACACCTAAGGAGGCTCTCGTTGGGCGGCTGGATCAAGGGCTTGATTCAGAAAGCGGTACTCCTGGACACGGCCCGCATTGTCAGGAGCTTCCTCTCTCTGGAGCCCTGACAGCCGGTAGCTTGGACCCTGTTACCAATACCGGTGGGCTACTATTTTTTATATTTTTAAACGTTGTTTTAATAAAAATAATAAAAAAATGTAAATTATATGTATAAAGATAAAATGAAAGGACATACACTAAACGGTTTGATTTATTATAATGGAGGAAATGGCTACCATTGAAAATATTTAGTTTTTTTGTGACACACGGCTTGAATATTTGCTCCTCAAATATGTCTACCTATACAAAATATCTAGGTAAGTATGTTATGTTATTATTGTATTTTCCAACGTGAGCTCATCATTTAGTTCCTGTTAAAAACACGGCAAAGTTCATTATGGAGATAAATTGATTTCACAACATTGCTCTGTTGCAAACCGATCTTAACCTACTATGAAAAGTATTTTTAAGCGATAACAGTAACAGGACGTTGTTAACTAAACTAATATCCTAAAGGTAATGATGTCAGTTACCTCCCAGTGACTGATCCTCTATCAGAAGAGGCTGCGGAGTGCACCTTGGACGTCTGCCCACCGATCGGCTTCTGTTTTGACCATATTCTGAAACAGAACGCATAATTTAGTTTAAAGTAGGGATGTAACGATTCCGATTCCGATGCCGATATATCGGCATCGCCGATTATATACAACCGATATCAAACAGATCAAAAAGCGCGCGAAATGACGACGCGCGCGCAACATTGTTGCTCCGTGCAGGCGGGGCTGGCGGGAGAGCCGCGCAGCGCATGCTTAGCGACATGGCTACGCAAAGGGTAGTGTTTGCAGTTTGCTAAGCTTTGTCTGAACGATGTTTTGTTTCGTGCCTGTTTCACGTCACCGCTATTCATGATTCTGTTAATTCACACGTGAACTAAGGACTATAACGCACTAATAAACAGTTGTGCCCAAAATTCAAAAGACATACAAACGCCCGAGGTTCATACTTCATTATTTATTTGATTTATTATAATTACTAAGCCACCGATATCGGCATCGGTTTTGCCTATTATTTACTACAATAATCAGTATCGGTATCGTATCGGGGAAATTATGGATCGTTACATCCCTAGTTTAAAGTGTCTTAAATTTATGAAATACAGCCCTAGTCACAATTCGTATTGAAGATCGTAGGAACACGCATCTTCTGCATGGACTGTTTCAACAAACGATACTAATGTGACAATCGGAGATTGCATAGGAAGTTGCTGGCACTTATTTACCGCATGTAATCTTATATCGAACCTACCGCAACAAATGTGCTCAATTTACTAATGTACCCATTAGACAAGATATTATAGGCAATTACAATCTAAAAAAATACATTTTTATAAAACTTCGATAGATGAAATTAAGTAATAAAATACTTTATCAATTGAAGTAAACAGGCAATAAAATATATTAATAGTTGGGTGTTGAAGGTATTCCGTCTATTTTCGATATGTGTCGCGGTGTCAAGGGCAGACAAGGTCTGTTTGTTCAAGCTTCTCCCGTTAAGATTACATTTGATACTTATTTACATTGTAGCAGTGTTTATCACTGTAGGCATAGAATAACAAGTAGAAGTGAAACTTTAGTTAAGTCAAACTAGTAGTTCTGTGAACAGTAGACCTCGCGAGCACAAACTTTGTGGCAACAATTAACCTTTAGATAGTCGCGCCAAAATAATCACACATTTAGTCGCGTGGGGACTGTGCGGACCCCAGAGTTTATTTGTGAAAAAGAAACATAAAATACAACAACAACACACACACACACCACAACTACAACTACAACTTGGTAGCTATAGTAGCCGACAGGATGGACAGTCCAATTATGTGGCAATGGATGACCACTCATCGTGCGTCATTTCATTATTTAAAATAAGTTGTTTTATTGTATTTTTTGTGTAGGTATGTGTTTTCATGTATGTATGTATGTTTTTGTGTATCAAATTGTAATGTGTGTTGTTTATGGACTTATGGTCTGAAATAAATTTATTATTATTTTATAAAATAAGTGCAAATATTTATTTTAAATAGGAACTTAAGTACATCTTAAAATAACAAAAATATAAGGCTTCTAGAAAACAACATATTATAAACTCGTAAAACAGTATAGGGATGTTGACTGGGAGAAAAAAAACTATTTAGTCCGTCAGTCAAATAATAAAAAACTGGCCAAGTGCGTGCAGGACCACGCAGAATAAAGGGTTCCGTAGTTGGGATGAATTAATCCCAAGAACAAACTTATCGTCGTAGTTGAAAAACATGTTGTCCCATACATTCCAACTGCAAATGTGAGTTTGTACGGACAATATTGAGTACCAAATGTGTACCAAATTTCAACTTAATCGGTCCATTAGATTCGGAGACAATTTGGCTGTGACAAACGGACAGACAGACAGACAGACACACGAGTGATCCTATAAGGGTTCCGTTTTTCCTTTTGAGGTACGGAACCCTAAAAATATTAGACATGTATTTTTAGCTTTAAAAAAATAATAAAAATGGTTTAGATAAAACGCATCAAAGTCGGGGAGTGGGGGCTCGCTACGTCACAAGTCAGTATAAAATTTACCGGCCAGTGACGTCATGCAACATTTTAACGCATCGCCTACTCAATGTATTGCCGTAATCTTTTGATTAGGTATGTAAAAAAAGAAAAAAATACGAGTCCAATATTTTTTAATAATCTACATGACGGACAATTTTTTTTTTTTTGTCAATATCCCGATTAAAATATTCTTATCAATTAATTGGCACAATACATGAATCACAAAGTTTAGTATAAATTTGTTGCACACTTGGTTTTCGTTTTTCTATTATTAGACCTCACACACAAATGTAAGTGAACCTAATTAAAATTGTATTTTTTTGTAATATGGTCTTATTTACTCGGAGTAAATAAGACATTACAAACAGACATGACCTCTCATGTCATGTCTGTAGCAATAATAATAATTTTTAAAGAATCGATCGGCAGGGCTACTGAGGTTGACATTTCAAACTGATCAGTCAGTGATCACTGCTGACTTAAAGCCGTGCTCAAAATCGACTGATTTTTATCAATTTTGTTCATTCGTTGTGAAAAAGGGAAACAGAATTTAAACAAAATTATTTGTGATTTGGAAAGTCGAGTTCTTTGTCTTGCATGTGGCTGAAAGAATTTTATCAAATAAATTACGTATTCATGGAAAATCACTAATATTCGCAACAAGTTTTCCGAAAAATGACGCGACACTGACGTTTGATCGTTTGGTTAAATTATTATTACGCTATCGTAGATCATTATGATAGTAGTTTTAAGGCTACGATCAGATCTGGTAAATGCTTCCAGGTAGTACTTCATTCAGGGTCTTTTGCCGACTGACCGGTCTGATTCTACGTTACACAGTATATTTTTTATTTATTTATTTTTATTTATTTATTTATTTTCATACATACATCTATCTTTACAGTTTCCCCAATGCGATAGAGTAGTAAATTACACAATCAATAAAAAATAATAACAATAAACATAAAACATTCATAACACTAAACTAAACTTAATAACACTTTTTAATACTTAAACAATAATCTCGATTCTCTATAGATAACATATGACATATGTTCCGTCCCATCATTCAATGAGCATGCATCATTCAATGAGCATGCATCATTCAATGAGCATGCATCATTGTAATGAGTTTAGATTTTCTTTTAAAAACCATAAACCAGATTTTACATACCTATGTGAGAAGAGCTGGTGTATAGGAGTACGCGGCGTGGCCGGCTGTACTGCATCTGTGCTAGCATCACTGCTGGCTCCGCTCAGCTCGCCAAACAACCAGATGAGCACGGAGCTCAATTGCCGACAGCATGATAAACCCTTTACATAGAAAGAAAGAACAATAATCATTTGTAAGAAGGATGTTAAGCTGTCCTTAAGTCATGGAGACCAAAAATTCGTAAGAAAGGATAAATTGGAGTTTAATTAGTACGTGATGTTAAATGTTGTGTATAAAGTGTAACAGGCTGTACATATATACCTTAAATAATCAGAGTTAAGTAAACAGACCGATAAAGGGGTCTCCTAACATGTTAATTGCATACGTGAATAACAACACGTTTGTATCACTAATTGTCTGACAAGCAGTTGTTGAACAGTTTCAATTAGTAGTAAACATTAAGATTATAATTTGATAACGCGCCCAAAGCACTGTTATCACATTATCAATCAAACAACTCAGATTCTATGTTCCGTTATCCATGGAGTTATTATTTAGAGTAAAGGTATTCCCCGGTTATCTGCTTTTTTTTACAAAATAGCTTTGATTAGAGTGGTGCTGGCATTTGGTGTGAGTATGAGATCCTGGGTTCGATTCCACGTTACATTTTTCTGTTAGAGCCCTGAGTTCGGAAGTTTGCCCGGTAATGTTATGAATGAATAAAATTCGCTAGTGTATAATATCTTGTTGATAAGTGTGTAGAAACAAATATTTACAGCTAATTCATAAAACAACGGAAGTGTATAGAGTGCCGCTAGTGGCAATTTATCCGCTGCGGATAAAGTGCCGCTAATACGGCATACTAGTAGCGCGGCCTCGGCCCAGCATTGCATTGTCAATGTCATTGTCACTGTCACTTGTTATTTTGTTTGATTGTTGAGGTTAGTTCGCTGCCCGTTGTATTGATTGATCGTATTTGTTTTTGATAAATTAACAAAAGTCACTACAATGACACGATTTAGTGTCAATAATGAAGAGTATGAAAATCAACATTTCATACAGTTGTGGAAGCGTGATACTCATAACATAGAATCAATGAAAAAGTATATCCACATAAATTGATCAATTATTGTAATGCAGAATTATAATACTATAGTGGATATAGATAAGGAGACAGTTGGTGAAAATGTAACATTAAAACACAATGAAAATGGCTGAAAGGTAGGTTGGGTTATGTTAGAACTGTGACCACACAACGCCAGGGTCCATTTAGGCACAAGAGAATGTAATGTTTTGGGAATGTGGTGTTTTACATTCTCTTGTGCCTAAACTGACCCGTTAATGCGTTGTGTGGTCACAGTTCTAACTTAACCTAACCTACCTTTCAGCCATTTTCATTTGTTACTCCATTTTTAGCCAAGGGGTTACGACACTTAAGTTCCCTGTCGTAACGTTCTATGTTACCCCTTGCGTCTTTTAAAAATAATGTAGGTACTAGTATGTCGCAAACTGACGGCACTTAACACACTGCCGAGATAAAGTGCCGTTAGCGGCACTCTCTACACTGACTAAAACAAATGTCTAGACTAGACCAATTTTTTCATTGCGAATATTATTCTAAGATTTTTTTTTCCTTAGAATTATTAGTTATCACACCAAGTGTAAGAAGATAGCTACTGCTGCGTCAGCTATAGTTTTAGTAAAAACTGTGATACAAAATATTCGCTATTTTCTATTTTAAAATGGGCGAATTTTATCACAATTATTATATATATGCTTCCCCCGATATTACCCAGAAGATAATTTGGCTAGTAGTGGGAGGTAATGATTTCCGCACCGGCTTGTGTTTGCAATGCTACATCGAATCGTATCGCCGTGCAAACTATGTTGTTTATTAATATGTGATACCGTTCTTGTGCATTTGATTGTGAAATGCATTAACTTATTAAGTCGATCGTGCACTGCTAGGTAGAGTGCACGGAGAGGCTTGCTATGTCAGCTGCGTGGTTCATTCGTTTGCCGGCCAAGCATTCGCGCACAGTGTGGCCGTGGGTCGCAGTAGAAGACTCCGTCTTTTGATACGAAGCGAACCGATGGCTATTTTGCACGGATGTGACACACATTTTCCCAGTCTATTTTAATTCTTTTGTATTTTATTTTTACTTTTTTATGCGTCATGTCGTGGCGCAAATAAAAGAATGTCCTTTTTTTTTTCTTACAAATGTGAGAGTGAATCGATAAGTTTATTTCGTTAAAAGTGTGTCATTGCATTTGTGTCGTCTTCTGTTATGATTTTTGGAATGTTCCAGGCAAAATTTACCTCATGTGCAACCTACGTCAGACGCATGCACAATCGGCCCGCTACCGCACCATGGTGCTGACTGTGCCGATACATAAAAAGTAGATTCGCATCTCGTAGCTCCATATTTGTATCTACACACTATCATAAAGGCTTATATTGTAATGTACAGCTAAAGACAGTTGAGATCTAGCAATGATACTCATAATACTTGAGTTGCGTCGTTGATCGCGCCGGTTCCTGATAACATGTATGTTTCCGTCGAGGGTGCCGACCTGCCGATAACTGTTTACGACGTCACACGAGTTGCGATGCGACTTATTGTCGGTACACTACTATCTTAGCAAGACCTATCCCAAGATTATCTAGTAATGCATGAGTATCAGTGCCCTGTTAAACTATGTCCAGGTATATGGACCTTATCATCATCATCTGCTTAGCTTTTTCCCAACAATGTTGGGGTCGACTTCCAGTCTAACCGGATGCAGCTGAATAACAATATTTTACATGGAGCGACTACCATCTGACTTCCACAACCCAGAAACTGGGTAACACGATAGCCCTTGGCAAAACTGGTTGTCAGAATTTTGGGCTTCTGACTGCCCGGAACGACTGTCAAATACAGCTGCATTCGGTTAGACTGGCAGCCGACCTGAATATAGTTGGGAAAAGGCTAGGTAGATTGATTTTACTTAGTCCTTAGTAGAAAGTACTGTGGGTAATTTATAAGATCTGACCTATAATCTAGTAAAATATAGTAATTCAGCTGTATACACGACGAATCATTGTACACATGTTTGTTTGCGACACAGTTTATAGTACGTGGTATTATTATTATTTAAATGGGGGCACTCAGTGCTTTTCTGTTCGTAACTTTGAATAGAAGGAACTACAGTCTACAATACCAACGTCCCGTACGTTTGATTACTTGCGAAATGCTCATGTATTCGACAAGATTAGCGTTAGGTACTTATCTCAGTTTAGAGGAACATTTAGAAGCTTTCATATTTTTTATTACTAAACTTTTTACAATAGTTCGTTGCACTAAAGAAAATAAATTAACAGAACGGCTATGTTAGCATCGGCAATGAGTGGCCTTGCGATAGAGATGCACAATGTCAATGTCAGAGTAGAGATGAGTATCAATATAATATTTTAATGACTTTTTTAATGGAAAAATGATAGAGGGGCAATAGCCAAGGAAAAAGTCTGCGTCTGGATTGAGGAGCCATGTCTCATATTTATTATTGTCGAACGAGGATACTACCAATATTTAGTAGTAAATTAGCCGATTTTGTAGACCGGATCCTGGAATTCGTAGTAAAACCCTTAAAAAGTTATACGATGTTAAAGGTGGCTCCTCAATCCTGACGTCTGGATTGAGGAGCCACCTTAGAACTCGAAAACTAGCCAAAAGATATTTTTGAAAATATTGGAGGATTTAGTAGTACTTATGCGTAGCCTGTACAAAACAAAAATGGGTTTTGTAGGGCTGAATTTGAGATAGCTACAATGATTTGATCTTTCATAAAAATTCATAAATTTCACCGCGCTGTTTCTCGGAAACTAATCAACCAATTACAACAGATTTTTTATATAATTTAGTAGCAAATGTGTTTTAATTTTTACAGTAAAAATAAAATGGAAAACTACATAACTTCGCTGATACAACCATTTTATGTGGCCAATAATATTTTATATTAGCATCTCTTGATGGGAGACTAATTTAAAGATAGTTAATTAAGTTCACATGTGCTGAGTAATACAGCCGTCCGAAAGAGTGCCATAGTAATCGAAGCAGAATATAAATTAATTACGTTCGTAATAAAAATCAATAAAACGTAGTAATAAACAATTATAATTATCTCAGGTCAACAATTAAGACCGGATGTCTCAACCTTGTCAATTGTTGCTAGATTTGTTTGAATTATTACAAAAAGATTAAATAGATTTTTATTCAGTTTTCCACTGATAACTACATAACTTTCTTCTTATTTGCTTATTTTATCTAATAAAAGTCGTCACCAAATTGAGAAACAGGACGAAAAGTGCCAAAAGAAAAATATTAAAATTACGAATTTTGTTTTTGATACGGTCGGACAACGTACGGCCGAGTAAATACGATTTACGTATCACACTCGATCAAACGAGCTCACATCTATACAAATTATAAATTAAAGTCGCTCTTCGTATCTGTTTGTCTGACCGCATTGTTTTTATAAACTACGCAACGAATGATTTTGATGCGGTTTTCACAGTGATTTAGAGAATTTCTGTGTATAATACATTCATGTTAACCTAAAATATAATAAAGAAATTTCGATATTTGTCAAGTCGTACAAACCGTGCGACGGCGGGTCGCTAGTTCTTAATAACAGTTCCTCACCTCAACTCCTAGAGCTTTGAGCAGCACGAGGCATCTCCAGGCCACGCCGCCCAGCAGGTACTTCCTGAGGATCTGTTCCGAAGACTGCATGTTGATGCGCGTGAACAAACTCGTTGGAGCCGTTTTCTGCTCTTCAAGTTTTTGTTCTGCACCTTTACAAGTAAGTAGAAGGTTAGAAGCAGCTTTGGTAGAACAAGTCGCGAATTACAATTTCTAAAGTCGGAATAAGCAGTGGTCAAAATTGCAGTAGAGGTGACTTCACCTATTTAGTTAGCCCAGTATCTATGAAAAAAAATACACAGCATTGATTCGACAACATATTTTTGCGTTGCGAAAAACGGCGCTGGCAACATTTGCGTGTAACCGTACTATGTTGCCAGCAACATAGAACGGTGTTACTGCAACTACTTTCGTTTAACACGTAACAGCTAGCCTTTTGATAAAGAGCCACATCGTGAAGAGTAAGTGGTATAATTCCGGATACAGATTGGTGAAACGTAACATGAAATGTAACACATATTGAAAAAAAATCACCTAGTTATTGTGTAGCCAGCTTTAGGCTCCTTTGACACTCGAACTTTTGCATAAAGCGATATCTAGGCAATTATTTCCTTCTTTGAATTCTACAGTACAGAATCTGTATCTATACTTACACCCGGCATCATTGTGTGTCTCAATATTTGGAAGTGCATTATCAAGGAGCGGCGCATGCGTGTCGAGGCACGGCAGCGGCACGGAGTATTGCGTGTTGATGGATGACGTCACGCGATGGATGCCGCACAGAAGCTCGCAGCCCACCAGCGTCACCACGCCACTCACTGGACTGTAGTGGAACAAACAGGCTGGATATAATAACATAGACACAACCAAAAAGAAGATAATTAACGTGGTTTCTATTTTATGGGAAACAGATCATCTTTTGTCTAACAGACGCAAGACAAGATGTGCAGTGTGCTGTCTTTGTTTTGTTTGATAATTAATGATAATTACATGCAATGCGAACGTGTAGTAAATCCAAATCGAGATACAGTCGCCGCGACGCACCACACCCCTCACTCCTTGGTGTGATTCTACTCTTATTTTTAGCACGAATAATGTAACCAATATTTTTTATTTTATTTAAAAGAGTATCCGTGGAGTTTCTTGCCTGTTCTTTTCCATAGTAACCTATTAAGCTTTGGGATGGGCTTCATCGCTTCATCTTTTTGACTTAAGTTTGAATAATAGGTAACTCATATTGATATTATATGAATGCTATCAGATGGATAAATATTATGAATACCTTAAAGATATCAAGCTTAACTCAAACTCGTATCGTGGGAATTTACTTCCAAACACGAGTCAGACGGTGTGGCACTGCCACCCAGACACAATTCATAATGTTTATCATTGATCGATCAAACATAATGTTATCGTTTCCTCACCAGAACTTGATCAATTCCTTGGGATTGGCGCCGTCGTTGACGCGGATCAGGAACTCGGCCAGGAACAGATCCAGCCATGTCGTTTTCTGAGAAAAATCTTTATTATGAACGGTATATGGACAAGATTTTCGCTTCTATTTATGTTTGCAATTTGGTAAAAAATCACATTTTGAGGTGCCTATTGGTTTTTGGTTTTAGTATTACCGTGTATAATGTTTCTAATGTGAGTTTTATTTGTGCAGAATAAACTATTTTTCTTTCTTTCCTATCCACAATAGAACCAATAGATAGTTGCATTATAGCCCTGGATCACCTGGAAGGGACTTGCTCGCCGAGCTACATTGTACCAGAGATTTTTTGGTTGATCGAAATTGTCCTATTTGACATTAAAAAAAACAGACTGTGGTGGCTTCTTGTTGCTCCGTATCGTACATGATACGCCAGTTTTCATAAAGCCGATCTACGCAAAATTCGCTTTGGTTTCTGCCAACTCGCAAAGGAGAATAGTGTAATGTTGCAATAGATCATTTGAGTGTAGCTAGTCAAGCGTGACCACGACTCAATTGGATAATAGCTCTGCTGCTTTCGTATTTCGTGGTCTACGAGCTGTGCGCTACAATTGCATTAACTCGAATGATGTATTAGCGAGTTTATCGATCTAACTGTATCAATGTACATAGGTTGTGAAGCTATTTAGTATATTGACTCAAGGAGAGATAATACTAGACATTATATTGGTGTCGATTGATCAATGGGCATACCTACATAGTAAGTTGCTCTTATGTCTGGGTTTTTTCAAGGGTCCATCAAAATTGTCTCAACGACTTATGATACTCGTATGTTAAAGTATTTGGGCATACTCGTAAGCTTTTTTCTTGTCTCAACAGTTATTGTAGATAACTGTTGAGGCAAGAAAATAGCTGTTCTAAGACAAGCGTTCCTCTATCCTAACAACTGTGCCGTCGTGATATAAGCGACCAAGGCCATAGATTAGCCTTACCTATATAGGTTTAATGGCCGTTGGCACAAGGAAGTTCCTGAGTGGCCCTAAATAACATATCGCAGATTACGACGTAGCAGTAGGTACAAATGCCAACCTTACCGTTTCCCCGAGGATAGCGACTCTGTGTTTAAGGCGTACCTAACTGGAGCAGCTTAATTCTCTATTTCTTACCTCATAAGTGCCAGTCTCCGCTTTGAAGAAGTGATCCCAGTATAGTTTGAGGGTGTCGATGTCCTCGTCCGCCGCCATTCGCGCTGTTTTCCGACCTATGACACGATGATAACGATCAATTATACTCTCAATCTATGACGATTGATCGAATCCATACATATGTACGTAAGTAGTAAGTACATTTATGTACAAGCTTTAGCGTCGGGTCGGATCGTACGATCAATTTATGCGCATTATAAACATCGTCAACCGGTCTTATAGGCGGGAAAAGGAGTCTAGCGCCTGAAACTAGGATTACCGGGTCCTTTTCTGGCTGTTTTTAAATTATTGTTGATGAGAACCAAATTAAGGTTTCTTTAAGGGGAAAGCTGTTTTAAGTAAAGTTGTTCAATGTTTACATTTTATTTAATCTTTCGTCACCCTTATTTTAAGTTAATAGCGTGTCTGTGTTAGTAGGTATAAAGTAATCTCCAGATTTGAAAGTAGGACTGGCTATGGTATAGGCAGGGACTGAATAACCCAAAAAATAAGGTCTTTAAATTTCATTATGACGTCATACCGTTAAATAAGGGTTACCAAAATATTTCGATACCGTTCTTTTTTTCAGTACCGGAATTTTGAGGTTGGAAATGCATACCGGTATATTTCGGTAGAAATATCGGTACCTTTATAAATGTATCGGTAGCAGTGCCTAAAACTTCATAAATACACAAGTTCTAACGTGTTCGACACCCCCGCTTACCCGCGCCGTGCCATCTCACATGTTTTTCGGTACCCAAATCGTGTAAAGGTTAAATAACAGTTTAGTCCAACCTTTATTTAAAAAGGTATCGGTATAGCTCAACCCTTATTTTAAACCGGTACCGGTATATTTTTGAGGTATCTTAACCTTTAACCGTAACCGCATTGAGTCCCTGGGTATAGGTAGGTATCATTTATTCAAGTTCAAGTTCAAAATATTTTATTTCACATAAACCTACATGGGCACTTATGAAACGTCGGAAGCTAGGTGCACGGTTCCAATTGGTCGTTTCCTATGGAGAACAGCCCGCAAGAAACTCCACGGTTACTATTTTAAAAATAATTGGCCTTTATAATATTTTCAAATAACAGTATTAATAGGTATCGGAGGACAGTGTAGGTCTTTTACCAGGTACTTAACAAAATAGAAGATGGTCAATAAATCTACAGTCCACTAACCCTACAGCGTCCTCACATTCACAAAATAGAAAAGAATCTATATGTATAAAATATGAATAAATTAATAAAAATAAAAACCTATTTTAAACGAAATGACATGATTGCTATTACAACTGTAACAAATCTGAATAATTATCATGTACACAGAAGCCACTAATAAAGTGTTGAAATTAAATTGTAGGTAGGTATATAATGTCAACTTCGACTACAACTATTAGTGAACTTCGTTCCAATTCGTTTCAGTTTTATAACTCTTGAAACTTTGGTTCATCCTTGACTGAAAGTGTGTCAGTACCTATGGCTTTTTGTGTTGCGTTTTTCCATTAGTTACCTACCGATTAGGAAGCTACCTACCACCTTGTTAACACTTCAACTGAATTATTGCCCTTCAAGACACACAAGTAACAATAGTCATGTTTAATCCTTTCACTGTAAATCCAAATTATCCGAGAATCAACACTACCCCAACACTGTTTGTCCACATTCGCGTAAAATACGTAAGTACATAGTGACCGTCGAGTATTGACTGACGACTGGCCACAGAAGCCTTATCAGTGCGGTCACTATTTATTGGAGACGAGAAGAAATTGATAACAGCTAAGTACTGTTGTCGTACGGTATAACTTTATCTGTCGCGAGATTCACTTGTAGTTCACGATGTACAAGTAATTATATTAAACAAATGTACGAATCTAATCAGGACTGATAGGTTTGGTAAAAAACTTCTGTTTGATACGGAGTGTTGATAGTTCACTGACTGACTTGAGATAGTGGCTCGAATTGTACGGTTTTGTAATAGTTGTTGTTTGCTTTTATATGTGACACTGTTTTCAGTTAAGTAGGTACTTATGTGTTTTTGATACGTCTGTAGGGACGCTACAAACAGGAGTAATTGACGCTACAGGTGGTTAGCAGGAGTTACTTTAACCCAACATTATGATCTTTTGGCATGCTTAAGTAATATACTGAATACATTGATATACTAAAAAACCCAAGATACACATTCAGCGTCTCAAAACCGTCCACTAGAAAAGAGCGCAAAATTGAGAATTGTGCGCTCATTTCAAATAGTATCACGTCGCTCGCGTCACTGAACGCACGTTAAAAATGCCGAAGTGTTGCTTGGAAAATTGTAAAAATATTACGTCAAGAACGTTAAAAAAGGATGGCATATCGTACTTTCGGTCAGTTAAAGAGTTTGTTGATTTGTTTATGTTGTTTTTTGACTAAATATAGGGAACAATAGGTGATTTTGATTAAGTTTGTCTTAAAATTCCACTCAACAGTCCAAGTATAATACGGCAAATTTCAATGGCCGCTTTTTCAGCGTAAGAAACCAGCATAAACAGCATTACAACCTCCTTTAATTTAGTCGTACAATACAAATTGACCCTGTTCTTTTCAATAGAGTCGATTTTTTTTTATTATGTTTGTATTTTTTTAAATTATTTATTAACTTTTGTACTTTTTTTAGAATTAAATTAATATTCTTGTATAATTTTTAACCGACTTCCAAAAGGAGAAGAGGTCATCAATTCGAAGATTTTTTAAAATGTTTTTATATTGATTTCCTACTTATTTTATGGGTACAAACTGAGTAATTATTTTTATGGTGTTTGTAAGAATAGTCTCTGGTTTTAACCTAAGTGTTATGATAATTGTAACTTTTAAGTTTTAACCTAATTAGTTATTTAGTTTCGATAAAAACAATACTTATTATTATAAAAGTATAAATATGTATTTGGAACACACATTTATATAAATTTAAAAAAATCTTATAATACTAAGTAAATGCATAAAAAATTAAAAGTATTAAAATATACTCGACTCCATGCCTTGTCCTACCGGCAAACTTCGGTCATAAATTTTATTGCTTTATAAACATTGCTTTGTAAAAACAACTTTAAAACATGGGCGTAAGGTTGAATTTCCAAACAAGTATGTTTATATCATGACTATAACTACCTACGTATAGTTGGGGACGGTTTTGAGTATTAATTTTGTTCGAGACTGTGCATCTTGGGTTTTTATACCGACTATATGACTGAATAAGAAAATTTTGAATATAAGAATTAAAGAACCCTATATTATGAACTATATCATATAGGTACTATGGTACGATACCGACTGGGTTCTAGATACCTGGTACTATAAGTAGGTATACCTAGGATTGCTAGTAGTTCAGGGATGAACATAATTTATTGGTCATAATTGGCTGATTCGAAAAGGACATGATTTAAAAAAGAAAACATGTGCTAATAGTGCAACCCAAGGTTACAATAGGTTTTTCATGCTACTCTAATAAGGTATATCTACCTATAAATGGCTGTACGCGATTCCTGCTTAAATATGAACACAAACAGCATTTGAGAAACAATGAATGGATATATTGAAGCAGCCAGACTGACACAATAAGCGATATAGTTAGTTACAGTTATACATAATGTCTATTGTCCAATACCAAAATTATCATTATGATATCAGCCAGATGTCCTTATTGTTTGTTTTTAAATATAAATAAATACCTACTTTGGCATGCAGTTAGGGGCTTGTAGCTAAGTAATAACAGACGCACGGATCGATCAATCAGGTTAAGTTACGCTTGCCGCGGTTGGTCCGTGGATGGGTGAACATCTTTAGATACCAAGACCTCTCCATGCTTCGGAAAGCACGTACAGCCGATGGTCCCGGCTGTCATTTATGGATCTTTGACAGTTGTTAATCGAAATACTGAAAAGGCTGGGCAAATGATGATGACGGATGCAGTAATCATACTCTAAAACTTTCTAAATCTTAGACAATTAAGTATTCCAGTATAACTTGCTTTTAGCTTGGAACTGTTTATCAATTAGGTTACAGATAGAAGGAGTCAGCTGCCGCCAGCCGGGAGTCTGCTGCGCCACTTCTTCTCAGCTAAAGCACTAGGAAGTGGTGAAGGGCGGGCGTTTTTGGGGGACTATCTTATGTAATTTTGACGTTCAAAAAGTGCTGATTCTCAGGCTAGTTTGAATAAATGACTTTTGATTTTGAGTTATGTTTTAAAAGTACCTATCTCAATAATAGTAACCATACTGAATAGTGAATGGAATAATTAGATACAACACGACATTACACAATTGTGTTATCTATATAATAATAGTTTCATTAACAATTTAATTGCCCTGTAGTCTGGGGATTTGTGCTATTATTAAATAAATAACACAGACTGATAGCAGAAGCGGGAAAGTTTTGATTGTAGCAGAAATTAATTTATAACTGATATGTCTAGTTCTGGTGAAATGTGGGTGTACTATATGTGTGATGTTATGTTATATATGTATAGTTCTGCAAAATATTTTATTGTTTTACAGTGTAATTATTCAAACACAAAAATAATTTATTTAAAATAGGCTGAAATTCAAAATTACATAAAACAATCCCTTAGCACAGTGGTCGGCAAACTAATACTATAACAACAAAAATTTCTTATGAGACCTAATCCGTTCTGTGTCCAAATCATCTCAATACAGTTTTCTTAATCCTTAAAACTCCCATCCTCTTTCGATCCACAGTGCTTCCTAAAATTAACCAGCTAAGAATTAGGATGTCGGCTGATTATAATATGATGAAGGCATCTTACTTATTAACAAGTTAACCTTGGAAAACTTTGAAAGGTAAATGAAATGAAATTACAGTAAATGATTATTTTCGATGTCCTGTTAATTTTTGGTGAAAATACTTCGTAAATAAATCTTCGAAATATAGTTTGAATTTTGAATAAAACTTGATATCTTGCTTAATTACCGAAACCCGATCCCAGCGTGATCTGCGCTCGCACTCATCGACATTTCAACTGAGCCGCACTCTATAATAGGACAAAGGGCCGCGTTCGGCTCGAGCCGCGGTTAGCCGACCGCTGCCCTAATTAGCTAGTAGTTTTTAAATAAGTTCTATGAACTTAATTGATTTTTGGCATTGGATTCAGCAATTGATAAATTATTTTATTTCTGTAGCTAGGTTCGTACAAACCCTTTTACACATCAATCATATTTTATTTGATTGATGTGTTTGTGTGTGATGATGAGGTTGGTATTCCCTATTCAAGTACTCTGAGAAGAAAGACCGAATCAAACTCAGAATTATACTATGTAATTTAATTAAATACATAGTATAATTAGTAGAATTTTTTTATTTATTTATTGAATTACATAAAAAACATTAATTTTTGGAGTTGTAGAAATACTTACTTAAAAAACCAGATTAACTAGTTATAAATTGACTGGTTACTCTTAGCCTGCATCTTCTCACTGCTGCTATTTCATTAGTGGTAAATGTTTAATGCTTAAAATGGCAAGGCATTTATTAGTTTTGTGCATTTTTAAATTTCATTAACTGTAACAGAAATCGGAGGTTTTCATGTTTTTAACGCTCCAGGCACTCCTCACTATGCTTGCAGAATTAGGCAAATGTAAATAAACTTTTAAGTAGTAACATTAAGACCTTTTAAAATATTGCTACACCTTTTAGAGTAAAATTTACATATTTCATTTGTTTAATGGGTTGCATAAAATAAAGTGATAGACTCAAATTATCAGCATAAATTTTAACAAATTCAGTTATGAAATGATTATTTGGTCAGTGGGTCGTCTTAGGGGCGGATTTTGTTAAAAATATATCCAATGAGATTCTAATAATTACAACAAACCAATCCTTCATGAGCAAACACTGTAAATCAGTAAGCTCTAATTAAACAATTTTACAATTGTTAGAATAGATAAACACTTAATAAAATATTCAGTTAAAGAATAACAAAGTCATAACTCACATGAAACACCTGCTCAAAATCACGAATCTACTTACAGCTCGATTACAAAAAACTGGCGAACAACAAATTATAGTTATTAACTATCTTAAAAGTTAATTCATTGCTAATAACTTCGAAAAAATAATATTTGCGGGTCAAACAACCTCTCTCACTCGGGTAAAACTTTTTGACAAGTCTGACATTTGTAGTGATGTCTCTGATCAGCTGTTAACTAAATTGAAACGATAACGTTTCATAAAAAAAATAGTCTGTTAATTATTAATTGGGTCATTAGCTTCATATCTATTTGCAATACTAAAATGAGTGCATTGAATTTATCACTTGTTTTCTTCTTAACAAACTTTTAAAGAATTGACGAAACCTAATCGACGGTCATCATTTCCATGTGGGCAATAATTTTCTAAACGTCACTATCATGAGCTTGTCAGCTCAGCTGTCTATCTGACTTCTGACTTATCATCTGTCATTGAAAACTTCATAAAACGCGAGAAACTGGCGATTTGATTCCAGCGTTGCCAACTCAGCACTTAAAGTGCCAGATTTGGCACTATTTTCATGTGTCTAGCACTGAAATTTAAGAAACAGCACCTATCGCAAAATCTAGCACTAATTTTGATATGTTTGCTTACTCACAAAATGCAATAACAAAACGCAAATTATAGTCCTCTGCACTTCGGTAGGGGATTCCCGTAAACATAAAAATAAAAGCGATTATGGCGGACGGCGCGGACTCTGCTATATTTGTCTCTTTCTCATAAGATAACTCCTTCTTTGTCTTACCTTGCTTGTTTTTCATTCGTTTGTGTTTTTGATTTATTATGTCATAGTCTCTTTTGCGCTGCAGAATAATTACCTTATTATTCCTTTACTTACATAGATTTGTGTTTTATACGGTGACAGTGAGACGAAAATAAAGTTATGGAAAAAGGTAGTTATGTTCAAAGTTATAGAAAAGAATGGGAGGACGATCCAAAACTCAAAAAATGGCTTAGGCCTGTTCTTGGGAAAAGCTCAAAAGCAATGTGTTCCTTGTGTAAAATAGAATTTAATGCAAGAATATTTGAAATTAAACGGCATTCGGAATCAAAAAAACATATTGATAAAATGAAACCATTTTCTTCGGGGCAGACTACACTAATTGTTGAAAAAGTTGATACCGACGCAAACCCAGACATACATCACGCAGAGGGTCTATTATCAATGTTCGTTGCAGAACACACAGCTGTCATGCCGATCGACCACCTTAGCCAAGTGTGTGCAAAAGCTTTCGCAGACTCAAAAGCCGCCTGTAATATGAAGCTCCATCGTTCAAAATGTGGTGAGATTTTAAAAAATGTTTTGGGGCCGCATTTTAAATCTGTCTTAAAACAGGACCATGGTGATAGTAAATATAGTCTCATAATTGACGAATCAACAGACATAACCGTACACAAGTACTTAGGCATCGTTATACGGTATTTCAGTTCTTCTATGAAGAAAATAACGTCGACGTTTTTAGCTTTGAGTCCACTAGAGACGTCCGATGCAAGAGGTATTGTAAATACTATTATTAAGACAGTGCAAGGTGAAATGGAGTTAAACCTTCAAAATTTAGTAGGATTGGGCACCGATAATGCCAGTGTCATGATTGGTATTAATAACGGCGTATATAAAATTATGAAAGAAGAATACGGTTTGCCACATTTAATTCTAGTTAAATGTGTTTGCCATTCACTCCAATTGGCCGTTTCTCACGCTTCAGAAGAAACTATCCCTCGTAACATCGAATTCCTCCTAAGGGAAACATTTAATTGGTTTTCCATGTCACCAAATCGACGTCAAGAATATGCAGACATATACGCAACTATAAATTGTGGACGACAACCACTGAAAATATTACAAAAATGTGCTACTAGATGGCTCTCAATCGAGCCAGCAGTGCAAAGAATTTTGGACCAGTGGTTGGAGCTGAAACTGTTTTTTGAGATTGCCAGAAGAAAAAATAACTGTTACGTGACGGCTGAACTCTTATACGAAGCGTATTCTGATTTGCAAAATAAAGTTTATTTAATTTACATAAAATCAATACTTGGTCAGGTACAATCGGCGCTAAAAGCATTCGAAGGCGAAAATTCAGATCCAACAAGATTATTAGAAACTTTGATAAAATTGCTCGAGTCGTTTTGTGATTAAGTAGTGATCCCGGGAAGACGTCACTCTTTTAACATTTTTGAAGATAATGTTGCAGATTACCTGGATCCGTCTCCTTATCTTGGCTACAGTTTTGAGAACGCTATGCAATCCTTAGAAGATACCAAAAAGCAAGCATTAAGAAAACGTTGCGTAAATTTTACGGTAAAACTAATAAAACAATTGCAACAGCGGCTTCCTGAAAATGTAACCCTCCTGAAAGATATGAATGTCATGAGCGTCACTATGGCTTTAAAACCAAATAAAGGGCTCGTCGAAGTTGTGAAGTTAGCGGAACACTTTGTACAGAATCCAGAAACTATTGATAAAATTGTTGCCCAATGGAAAAGCCTAACTAGCAACACTTGGGAAAATGTGACTGATACAGTAAAATTTTGGGTTGAAGTGTCAGATTTTAAGGACGCAAGCAATGAAAATTCGTATAGCGAACTGGTTTCGTTGGCTTTTACAGTGCTCACATTGCCACATTCAAATGCGGACGTTGAGAGGGTTTTTAGCGTAATGAACATCGTAAAAAATAAATTGAGGAACAAAATTAACTTGGACTCCCTAAATTCAATTATTCGTATACGAACTGGACTCAAACATTTGAACAAAACTTGTTATACATATGATATACCTCAAGATATCCTTAAAAAAATAGGCAAGAAAGATATGTACACATTTAAATTTAAAAAGTCTGCTATAAGTGTAAATGAGCCACAGCCCTCCACTTCAACAGCTGTACAAGGAACCGCAGCAGAGACAGACGGTACAAGTAGTGAGGATGATGATTGGATTTAACGATAATAAGATTTTTAAAATTTCGATTTTTTTAAATTTTGATGGTCACATCCTCCAATTTAACTACTTATATATTTTTTTTATTTTTGTTTAAATGTAACATAACATAACTTTGATACTAATGTCATGACAATTTGAAAATTAAAACTTTTTATTCTACACGTTATTTTTCTTATTTCATATATTTGGCACTATTGTTAAAATTTTATACCAATTTAGCACTTTTTGAGATGTTACTTAGCACCCAACCGTGGCATTGAGTTGGCAACCCTGTTTGATTCGCGTTTAGAGACTATGAAGTGTGTTGTGCACATATCTTGAGACTTGGTTATAAAACGCATAGCTCCATCATGTGGGAACAGATAATAGAATATTTGAAAGATCCACTATTAGTGATTAAAGTGCAAAAGTTTTTCGGTGTTACTTACAAAAGTAATGAAAGCACGTATCAAAATGATTCATCTGAAGTGTTACATTCAGATAGAGTGGAGCGTGTGAACGAGGAGTCTGATATCAAGCAGCACAAGAGGATTCCTAGTAACATATCGAGTAGTTCTCAGTCGTCGTACGACACGGATAGTTCTGGCGATAGCGGCGGGAAGGAGGCGGCAGAGTGCAGTATAAACAACAAGTTCTGGTACTACCTGTTTATGCTGGGCACTGAGCTGGGTGACGAGATCTTCTACGCGACGTTTATTCCCTTCTGGTTCTGGAACATAGATGGAGCTGTTGGCCGCAGAGTGGTGCTGGTCTGGACTGTAGTCATGTATATTGGTGAGTATATTAATTTATACTTAGGTAAATATTAAAAGTTTACCCTGAAGACATTTGGTGTGCTATTTCTCATTAACTGTTGTTTAAAAACCCTTCTGTTAGTAATATAAATACTGAAAGGCACCCAGACAGTTGCCTAGCAAATGGAGATTGTTTATTTTCAAATAATATAAAAGTACCTACTTATTTTCAAGAAATTTATACCTAAGCCTATGGAGTGCAATATTCATTTTGAACAGCATCTAAGGCCTGTATTACCAGACTCAAGCATTACTTATGTAAAACTAGT
This sequence comes from Agrochola circellaris, assembly GCA_914767755.1. NCBI lineage: Eukaryota > Metazoa > Arthropoda > Insecta > Lepidoptera > Noctuidae > Agrochola > Agrochola circellaris. The sequence continues at coordinate 20,455,443 of OU611839.1, read as the reverse complement.
TTCAACCAATCAAAAGGCTTTAAACGAGTTTTAAGTAATGCTCGAGTTTTGAGTGAGGTTCTGTAATACGGGCCTAAGTCGTCCACAATCCTGATTCTCTTTGGTTGAGTAAGTAAATATTCAATATTGTAAACAATAAAAATATTCAATAAACTTATCAAAGAAAAACGAATGAGGAATTCATTTTTGTATATTTGTATTAGCATCAATAATTAACCTATGATGAATTCAATTAATTCTTTCATTTTGAAATAAAACATGTGTTGCAGCTATTTAAATGAACAAGTAATAATTTTTATTCATTCTAATTGTATGTTCGGACATGAGTAATTAATGTGAATTAATAGCAGTGACCTCCCTAAACAAATTCATAGCATACAATATGAATAGTTAAATATACAGTGCATAATTTATTGTCCCTTCTGCAGAGGACTGTGAAACCTGATCTTACTCAATGAGTAATGCAAACAATCACATTTGGAATGTTTGATAATATCAATGAACAAACACTTGGCGTCACAACACATATATACATACATAAGCATTCACTTATGTATAGCCACATCTGTACAGGAGCTTCAATTTTATTCATGACTTGTTTTCCCTATAAAATAGGAATACATTATTAACTTCCAGCAGTTCAGTTGCAATTGGCATTATTAATTATTTCTAATAATGTAGGAACCTGTTGATGCAGTAAGTAGTTACATTACAATAAAAGTATTCTATCAATAAGTCTGCATTGAGATAAACTTGTTATCATGCCATCCATTTCTGTTTAATCTGATAATGTTCTGTTTTACTGAGAAAATTGTATGAAAACAAATCATCTTTAGTCATCGCAAGCCATATTATATTTATTTTTTATTATTATTACTTATTTATTCTTTTTGAAAGATGTACATTGTACAGCTAAACAAAATCATAAAAATAGTACCTATGTGTAACTGCCAGCCTATTAAAAATTTTCACTCATAAAAACAGAACAGTGAACAACACAGCACCGCCCACAAAAACAATCATCAAAGCAAAAATTTATAAAAAATACATACATAATATACCATAGAAACAAACACTAAAAAGCCAGCTCTATAATTATTGCAGTAATAAATTGTGTATACAATCATGTAATATCTACAATACTTGAATACTAATCATTATCCTGTTCTGTAAATGTGTATTATATGACATGATTCTAAAACATACCCACATTTTAAAGGCATGGATGTAATACAAATGGTTCATTATGATGTCATATGGCCCTGAACTTCAAAATATTAGCCTGTGGAAGTAAGACAAGCCTAACTTTATTGGCCACAAATGCTGGGCTTGGGAAAGGTCATAAAATTTACTGGATGTCAATTAAATGTCACATTGTAAATATTTCATAGTATCAAATTATATTCTTTGATCATTACTTTAATTTTAAAATCAGGAATTTAATTGTACAAAATAAGTGATCGTAAATATTGCATAAAATTATCACAAATCATTTATGTTATTCTGATAGTGTCTTACAATTTTTTTTTAATGCAATATGCGTTTGCTCTTTCCGATATGATTTATTCAATATAATATTAAATTTATTATTTATACAATTCATTGCGGCTATTTTTACAAGAAAAATTTAATCACTATATTTTTTTACTCATGTTTTAGTAAAAAAATATAGTGAATAAATTTTTTACTTAACTTTTTCGGAATAAGATTAGTAATCACTATAATAAAGTATTCACTTTTAGATTACTATTGATATTTTTTTGTGTGAACTAAGTATTTAAACAAAACAAGGCCATTTTAGTTAGTAACGAGAGTGCATGGGAGGCCGTCACTTCCTTCTGCGAAGCAGTAATGCTCGCGAAGGAGGAGGCGGAGCGCGCGAGGGAGAGGCAGGATTCGCGCCCTCGCGCCCCTATTCGCCGCAGGAGACGCCCCGGGCGTCGGGAGTCGCGAACCGACTTCCGTCCACCGTAGGCGCGGGCTTGCGGACGGTGAGCAATGGGTAGCTCGCCGTCCGATAGGGACCAGGCCCGGGACGACGCGACGGCGCGTTGTGTTCCACGCGCGCCTCAAAGAGATGTCAGCACCAACTGATGGGGTCCGTAAGGGCCAATGCTTGCCAGGGTTGCGAGTTTGTCCGAAAGGGATATCGCGACCCCGGCACACAGGCAACGGAAGGAACACGGGTCGGTTTTAGTCAGTTAAAGTCTGACATACCCTTTCGTCATAGCATATCCACATACATACACGTCAAAATCATATCCCTCCTTTTTGCTTCGCTGTAGTCTGGTAAAAATATGGACAAAATACTTATGATATTTTTTTTTTTTGTATTAGTTTAATACACCTAGGTATGATTAGGCAGATAAAGAATGTGTGAGTAAATTACAGAATTGATAACAGACATCAAATCATGCTATGTTAATACTTTACAAAATAAAATTATAAAATCATATCATGATTGATGCCGAAGTAATGATGACTCATGTTGATCTAATAAAGTAATAATATAATGTTCTAATAATTTGCTACAAGTGTGATTATCAAAAATCTTAGAGTATATAACACTGGAGAAGTCTTACGAACACTTCCCCTCTGTAAAAGTACAAGACAAATATATGTACGTTCATAAAGGCGCGCGGAGCTCCGTGAAAATGCCTAGCTGTGCTGTTAAATTCTGTAAAAAGCGTTCAAACACGTCAAACTTACATAAAGAACTGAATAACCTTCCATGCTTATCAGATATAATTCTATTTGCTGTTGACACTTCTATTATTTTTTAAATAGATAGAAAAGATACGGATGATGATAGAGATGGAATGTTGGGTATCCAATAAATTCACATTAATTTTTTTCATTTCTTTCAGTCAAGTTATAATAAAAACAAGTTCTGACAAAAAAGTCAACTAAAAAGGTTTATACAACACATCGCAGACAGACAAATAAAAAATCCAGTAAACTGTTCGCTTTAAGCCCGACGTGTGACTCCGTATTTTTAATTTGTCTGTCTGTGATGTCTTGTTTATACCTTTTTGTCGTAGTTGGGTTTTAGTTTTAATCAATTTTATGTTTAATTTTGTCTATCTGTGATTTCTTGTTTATACCTATATATCTTTTTAGTTTTAGAAAAAACAATGTTTGATATTATTTGTACCTATAACTGAACACTGGTTGAAAGATTATGAAATGCTAATTAATTTTGAGAATTATAGTGTGGGCAGTTGTTTTAACCGAAAATCCATGCTACGTGGAGGTTCACTAATCTTGATTATAAATTGTATGAAATCTAAGACTCGTAATGACATAGTTGAACTATCGGTGGAACATAGCATTGAACTGTCCTGTGTTGAGCTAGATAAGCATTTTATAGTGTGCGTTTACAGACCTTCAAATTATCAAAACTACTCTATATTTGAGTCAGTAATGGAAGTTGTTTTAAATCTAAACTTGCTAGTGGTAATAAATCGGTAATTATTTGTGGTGATTTTAATATTAATATTTTAGAAAATAATTCAAATACCACTAGATTATTAAGCCTCTTCAAATCATTCAATCTGTCGAATGTGTTTTTAGAACCCACGCGAATAACTTCGACTACTGCTACATGTATTGATAATGTCTTTTGTTGCTGCGACTATTTAGATAAAGCCATTGTAAATTATCTCCCTTCTGATCACAGCGGTCAAACCGTTATTTTTGAGTCCAGCACACCAATACAAGGACGGTGAGCAATGGGTAGCTCGCCGTCCGATAGGGACCAGGCCCGGGTCGACGGCGCGTTGTGTTCCACGCGCGCCTCAAAGAGATGTCAGCACCAACTGACGGGGTCCGGAAGGGCCAATGCCTGCCGGGGTTGCGGGTTTGTTTGAAAGGGATATCGCGACCTCGGCACACAGGCAACGGAAGGAACACGGGTGGGTTCACGCCCTCCCGCTCCACCCAGAGCGGGAGAAGTTATTTGATAATTTCCCAACCAAAAAAAAAAAAAAAAAGCACACCAATACAAAAAGTGCAGATTCAAATTAGACCAATAACATCAGGTAATTTAAATAAGTTTAACAACAATTTAATTAGCAAGTCAAGCTCAGGGCCTAAATGTTTCCAATGGCAATATTTTGTATGAACAATTATTTTCCAATAATTCTTTTAAGAAAAAATCTAAAACTATTTGCCCTAAATTTTTATTCAGTGACTGGGCAACTAAAGGGATCAGGAAAAGTAGGGAAAGATTATTTGAACTGTATGGCCTTAAGCCGTATATTTGCACGGAAACTTTTAATAAGTATGTTGCTACTTACTCTAAAACCTTTAAAAATATCTGCAAAGCTGCTAAAGCTTCTTTCATTAGCAACAAGGTTAAATCAGCCGACAATAAAATAAAGACAGTTTGGAAAATTATTAACAATGAAACGAACAAGAACAAAAGACATAATACTGATTACGCACTTGACTCTTCCCGCGGTCTCATTAGCGATAACATCGATGTTGCTCAGGAATTTGCAACTTTCTTTACCAATATTCCAATTAAAAATTACAGAAACTTTAAATGCCTAATCAATAGCAAGTGCTATTGATTTATTAAGAGCGAATTTTTCAGCCTTTCCCGTGGCATTTAAATTTAAACATATAAACCCAGTGGTCGTTGTAAAGGCTTTTAAGCAACTTAAGATCAAAATTACCGAAGATTTGTGGGGTATGTCTACTAAAGTTTGTCAATCAATTATTGAGACAATTGCACCCTATTTAGCTTTAATATTTAATTTGTGTGTAGATCAAGGGGTATTCCCGGATTTAATGAAGTACAGTAAAATTATTCCACTATTCAAATCCGGGGACAGCAAGGACACTAATAATTATAGACCCGTATCGGTTTTGCCGGTTTTCAGCAAGTTGTTTGAAAAAGTAATGTTAAATCAAATGCTCCATCATTTTAATCGTAATAATATCCTACACGATCAACAGTATGGTTTCACCAAAGGACGTTGCACAACCGACGCCGGTGTCACCTTATTAAAACACATCTTTAACGCATGGGAATAGGCACAAGATGCAATAGGCATCTTTTGCGACCTATCCAAGGCATTTGATTGCGTGAATCACGAAACACTGCTCTTGAAACTTGAGCATTACGGACTGGTTAAACTTGCACTTAGCTTAGTAAAATCTTATTTGAATGATAGAATGCAGCAAGTTCAAATAAATGGAGTTAATTCATTGGGTTTAAAAGTCAAAATGGGTGTACCACAGGGCTCGATTTTGGGTCCATTCCTCTTTTTAGTATATATAAATGATTTACCGCATTTACTGAAAAACCGACCACAAATGGTGTTATTTGCTGATGACACATCACTGATTTTTAAGGTAACCCGCGCGAGGCCCCGCTCTCGTCCTGAAGGACGAGAACGGGGCCTCGCGCGGGTTAGCGGGAGGGGAGTCGAGTTTCGAGCCAGGTGTCAAGTTATTGCGCCCGGGTTGTAAATAGATATGCACAGGAGCTTGACGAAGTAAATAACGCTATGCTTAAGGTCCATAATTGGTTTACTGTAAATAATTTGGTATTAAATGAGAAGAAAACTAAATGCATAAGATTCGCGTTACCAAATGTTAGAAGTAGTGAATGTCATGTTGTACTGAATAGGGAGACACTAGAATTCGTCGAAAAAACGGTTTTCCTGGGGATCACGCTTGACTCAAAACTACAGTGGGGTCCTCACTTAACATCACTTGCAGGGCGGCTAAGTTCAGCCGCTTATGCTGTTTGGAAAATCCGCCAACTAACAGACGTGGATACCGCGAGACTGGTCTATTTTAGTTACTTTCATAGCATCATGTCTTACGGTATTTTGCTGTATAACCTCCGCAGACGCGAATCTCTAAGGGAACTGTTTAAGAAAATTAACATCATGACGGTACCTTGTCAGTATATATATGAAAACATTATGTACGAGTATGTTCGAAAAAATCGACATCTTTTTAGTAAGATAAGTGACAGGCATAATTTTAAAACTAGAAATAGGAACAAATTAGATCAACCACGTTTCAGATTGTCTAAAGTGCACACTTCTTTTATGGGGTACTGTGTAAAATGTTATAATAAAATACCACTCGATATTCTTCAACTGAATGAGAAGAAATTTAAAACATGCATTAAACGCACACTATGTAGACAAGCATATTATAAGTTGGATGATTATATCGATGATAAAAATACTTGGCTTAATGCTGGTCCTGCTCCACAGCCACTTGGGCTCACTAGTTAAAAAATTTAATGTTTGAAATAGTTGCTTCCCCTTTTTATTTTTCTGACATTACGAACTTAATGTTTATTTTTTATTTAAACAAGTTTATTGTTGAATGTTCCAATGGATAATGATTTTCTTTCTTTTTAGTAGTAACATTCTATTAATCTCTCAAATACATTGCAAACTATAGTTTTGTATAATTTAGAAGCATTTTTTCAATTTTTGTAAATGTGAGTACCATGGAGCCGTATTTTATGTTGACTTGTAAGAGCACGGCAGTTGAGAGTTTGTCATGCTCACTTAAATGTCTCGCTGATGGTGGCGAGTGTGTTGGATCATTCGGTTCCCTACAAAATGGTTGAGCTGGATGGTGCTGATGCACGCGTCATGTTCGTGAACGGGCACCGTCAGTTGTGACTGGTCATCTCTTATCTGCCAGGGTTTATTTTTAATCTTATATTTTGAATTGCTTTAATTATTTTTTTTGTACATTGTTCTCACATAAAAAATCTCACAACAAGAATAATGTACCCAGGATTGTGTAATTTTCTATATTTAAAAGAGTGTCCTTGGAGTTTCTTGCCCGTTCTTCTCCATGAAGATCTACGTTTTGGAACTGGGCAACTAGCTTCAACTTTCTGACTAACTGACCGACTATTTGACAATTCAAAAGTGCCTGTAAATGGTTTAATTGAAATAAATGCTTTGACTTTGAGTTTGATGTCTTACTGTCAACAATAGTCTAGCAGTTCTTTCGAAATGGTTCGCAGCTAATAATCTTTTACGAACAAAACTAAAAGTCGCAGGTCTAAATTTAAAACTTGACGGCAAGAAACTAGATGCTATTACGGAAACTGTATTTCTAGGAATTACTTTAGATTCGAGATTGTTAGAGCTCTTTCAGGTAGATTAAGTTCAGCTGCATATGCAGTAAGAAAAATAAGGCAGTTGACTGATGTAGCCACAGCTAGGTTAGTATACTTTGCTTATTTCCACAGTATTATGTCTTATGGCGTTCTGCTGTGGGGATCGGCAGCTAATGTAGATTCAGTTTTCATCTTACAAAAGAGGGCAATTCGCGCGATCTATAAAATGGCTCCTCGTGAGTCGCTTAGAGATAAATTCAAAGAAATTGATATACTTACTCAGCCTTCTCTTTATATTTTACAAAGTATTTTGTATGTTCGCAAAAACTTAGGTCTTTTCAAAATAAGGAACGATTTCCATAATATAAATACACGTAGTAAACATGAAATTGTGATACCTAAAATTAGTAAGTCATTTCTTATAAGTAAACAGTATTCGCTTTTATTACAAGTTGCCAAAGTCAGTTACAGAACTTAGCGATGGAAAGTTCAAAGCCCACATAAAATGTGTCCTTATCAAAAAAGCATAATAATATTATAAGATTAAAGACTACGTTGAAGACAAGGAAGTTTGGCAATAATTCCTTCTGCACATGTGGCTTCCCTGGTGCCTCATTAACGGCATAACTATGTAAATGTCTATTAACTGCTCCCAAATTACGATAATTATTTTAATTTACTTTTTATTTTTATTTTAATTTACAAATTTCCTTAAGAGGCTTACAACAGCTAAAGCGCGGTCACTGTCGGACTGCATAGAAATGAAAGAGAAGCGCGATGACACGACGCAGGTAATTTATTGCAAAATATGAAGCAGTTAGCGATTTACAAAAAATCTATTGATTGGACTGGAAAATTAAAACACTATTATGCTAATATGTAGCTTGTAGAATAATCTGACAAAAATCAGAATGATTGCATGTAAATTAATATGATTTTTAATCGTTAAAATAAATTTTTAGAGGTATCTTCATGATTTTTTTATATCGTATCAAATTAGTTGTATTATGTTTTCAACACACTATCATACTAGCATATATCCTGAAGAATATCATATATTTTTCTGATTTTGTTTACTGCAGTGGGTCATATACTTTTACGCATTATAAAACTTGCGTTTAGGCACGTTTAGGTCCTGTAGTCCCCTTAACATAATCTTTTTATTATTTGACATTGTATACTTACAATATTCTATATTTTTTTTTAAATTTGATTTGTTACAGCTGTAGTGGCAACCATTATCATTTGGTTTAAATAGGTTTCTATTTTTATTATTTCATTTATCTTTTATATAGATTATTTTCTTTTAAATTTTGTGAATGAGAGAATGTTGTAAACATAAAAGACTGTAGATCTGTGGACCATTTAATATTTTGCTAAGTAAGTACCTGGTACTTGTTGATGGGCCTGCACTGTCCTCTCATACCTTTTAACACTGTAATTAGGAAACATTGTAAAAACCATTTACTTTTAAAAGAGAATCCGTGAGTTTCTTGCCGGCTCTTCTCCATAGAAAACGACCAATTGGAACCGTGCACCTAGCTTCTGACGTTTAATAAGTGCCCTTGTAGGTTTATGTGAAACTAGCTGCCCGCCCGGCTTCGCTCGAGTAGCACTAAGTACTTATCTACGGCGCACCTACCTGCCTACCCTACCTACCCTACCTACCCTACCTACCCTACCTACCCTACCTACCCTACCTACCCTACCTACCCTACCTACCCTACCTACCCTACCTACCCTACCTACCCTACCTACCCTACCTACCCTACCTACCCTACCTACCCTACCTACCCTACCTACCCTACCTACCCTACCTACCCTACCTACCCTACCTACCCTACCTACCCTACCTACCCTACCTACCCTACCTACCCTACCTACCCTACCTACCCTACCTACCCTTCCTACCCTACCTACCCTACCTACCCTACCTCCCTACCTACCCTACTAAAAAGTATCCTAAATTTCAGTTAAAAGCTTAATATTTCGCAAACGCATCCCTGACTCCAAAAATGGTTTTTACAAACTCACAATATTTTTGAACGACCGATATTTTATTTAAAAAAAAACAGCTGCTCCATAGATTTTGACCGCGTAGGTATTGCACTTTTCTATGAAACAGCAGATTTTTTTTTTAATACCGGCTTCGTGTCAATGTCCCTGACAGCCTGTATAAATACTAGCAGCTATTCCCGGAAGCGCTAGACAGGTGTATTAGTAAACACACATTCCTCCAGTTATATTTATGTCCTATGTAATAGAGGGTGAGCCTATTGTCGTTAACTGGGCATAATTCAGGTCTCCGAACTGCATCTGAGAATGTCCGAATGGAGAAATATATTCAAACTTTGCATGAGCTGGGGATTAGTCCAGTACCCCAAGCTCAAAGTTGCATTTGCGCATACTTGACCAACGATGCAATACCTCGCTTCTTAATTGAAATAAGATGTTTCTGATTCCAGGCCAAGGCTTCAAAGATATAATCCGCTGGCCTCGTCCCGGGTTCCCGGTCAAGAAACTGCAAACGAAATGGGCGGTGGAGTACGGGATGCCGTCGACACACGCCATGGTCGGCGTGTCCATACCGTTCTCTGTTCTCCTATACACCATGGACAGGTACCAGTACCCCATTCACTGGGGACTGATCATCGCCGTCTCGTGGTGCACGCTTATCTGTGTCAGCAGGATCTATTTGGGGATGCATAGTGTGTTGGTAAGATTTTATTTTACTTTTTTCAGCGTTCCTTTTTGTGTCCTCAACTCTGATGGTTTTGTTCTTGCATAAAAAGTAAAATAATTAAGATAAGACAAGGTAATTTATTTCAATACTAGCGTACAGATTGTGAATTATTTACGAACTAAATAGTAAGTTGTTAATTCATATTTAAACTTTTCTCTTGAAGGGCAACAGACAGGTGAGAATTCAATTTGAGTTTCTTACGCGTGAATTGTTAGACATTACCTTTACAATAGTATATTTTTCTTGGATCTATTGTTGCGGAAGGAAAATCATACAAGAAATAGTCATGTTTTAGCCAACACGTATAATGTTGGTAAATCCACACAACAACCTGGAAAATGATGCATTGCAGGGTTTTCCTTCGTTGAGGAAGGTTCTAGATTATGTATCGGTAAAAGACGTACTTAGTAACAAGAGCGTGCATTCTGCAAGTGGGCAACGTCGCAAATAGGTGTCAAATATTTCGCTGTTTTGATTAATTTGACAATATTACTGTATGGAAATAAGAAATGTGGCCACGAACTAGAATATTGATTATGAAATGCAATAATTAATATCGTACACCGAATATTTAGTTTTAGATGTATTTGGAAATTTTCCAAATGATTTTACACTTAAAACGGGTACTACATCAAATTCAATGTTATAATTGCAATTCATTATTAATATTCTAGTTCGCTAGTTAGCCAAATTTCTTATTTCCATACAGTAATGTTGCCAAATTAATCAAAACAGGTAATTTTTTGATAACTATTTGCGATGTTGCCAACTTTTAGGACAAACGCTCATAAATACGTATATTAGAGAAAGTGTAGCTCTGAGTAATTGCGGCAATTACCCTGTGAATATCAAACAGTAACTGCACATGAATAGTGGGTCAACTTCCCAAAAATCTTTCTGTGATGTTTTTAATATTTTGGACGTGTTTATATCGAATGTAGCTCGTCTATGATTTCAGCATACGAGTGAGATACAATCGTGGGCACAATATCAACTGGTTCGTCTAGTTCAAGTGTATTAGTGGCCAGGGGGGGCTGCAGGGGGGGGCAGCTGCGGCCTCTAGAAAAAAAAATAGTTATGGGCGCGGCATAAGATTAAATCTTTCTTATTCGTTTGTTAGTGAATATTAACTCGTAATTAAATAAATTCCCAGTCTAGACAGTTACTGGGTCCACATTCATCAATGTGGACATCAGAAAGTTTTTTGCTGAGTTATAGGTACTGTGTTTAGCTTTCGTATTTTCCGTACAATCACGTCAATTGTTTTTGTAAAATATAAATAACTGAGAAAATCAATATTCCCATGAAAAATTTATCTATACTAAAAGTTGTTCTATGGGGCAAAGGGAACTGCTGTCCCACCCCAGACATCCAAAAAATGTATTTATTCGGATGACCGTTATTTGGTCTTTTTAAAGTTCCATATCTAAACGGGGTCTAATCCGGAGTCCGGGGACGTAATTCGTATTTATGTGTTGGTGGTATACCTATTAGGTTTCAGCTCTACAGTTCTAAATAGTTTTGGGAAAAACGACCCGAAAGGTCCGTTTCCAATCCATACATTGAAAATGGAAATTATTATTTTTCTCAGTTCTTATCGGGACTACCGAGTTGAAAATGGTTTGTCAAAAATCAAATGTCCACCAGCGTAGATTCTGGCCCCATTGTGCGCCGTAGAGGTAAGATTCGCACTACAAGTGTAAAGCTTCATGGACTCTTGACTGTACCTACAAATCATACTGTTCCAAACCTCCATTATCAACTTGCCCCCCCCCCCCTCCCCCTGTACCATCGGATGGCGACGCCCTTGTTAGTGGGCCTTTTACCAGATGCAGCCGTATGTCCGTATTCACAAAGTATGTCCCAGTTATAAAGGAGACCGAAAAGCGGACAACCACTCAGACTTAATCTACTATTAATTGGGTTGCGGAGGTCAAATAGCAGTGGTCCCGTTCCAAAAAACATATTCTCGGCCACGTCTAGTTGGAGTGTTACTTGACCCCATTTATACTTCCGAAAAAGCTAAGCCGTCTCTCGCCGTCATTTTAGAAATTTAATTTTGTCACACGATATGAACACATTGCGGTAATTGCCTCGTTGGCCTTGTGATCTGCGCGACTGCTGAACGGTTCTGGGTTCCCGGGTCGGTAAGGTTTTATGCCCGGTTATGGGCAATAGGCTTGCTGGCGAAATATGGACGTACTACACAGACACACCTCTGCCAGCCCCTTCTGGGAACACATAGGTGATGTGATTGATATGTCCTTCTTTTTTTGTTTTTTAACTGCCTAATGGGCCTACTCTTGACCTGATCGAGGTCGCTTGATAGAAAGCGATAGATGAGGTCTACGATAAAACGGCAATTAGGCTTGCTTTGAAGGCACGGGTATCATCTAATTCTAAACTATCCCTACTATCTAATACTGATATTATAAATTCGAAAGTAAATGTCTGTCTGTCTGTATGTATGTATGTTACCTTTTCACGGTTAAACCACTGAACGGATTTCGATAACATTTGGCAGGGTAGTTTATGTCTCAAAAATAATCCTAAAGGAGGTGATATAGGGGGTGAAAGTTTGTATGCGAAACGCAGCATTTCTTAAGTTAGGAATATGAAAATTCAAATGAATGCTTTTGGAAAGAAATAAAGAATTACGCGTTTCAACGTTTTTGTAAAATTATCCCCAAAGGGGTAAAATAGGGCATGATTTTGAAATTCACATGTAATTTAAGGGATTGAAATACATATAGTCATAGTCCATATCTTGAATGAACACGTAGTTTTTATTTCATTAAACTCGGCGCAATCTGTCAAAAGTTATTACAATTTAAAGACGTAAACTAACCTTTCTACGATGTAGGTATTACGTGGTCAATAGAGTAGTAAGACTTGCGCCCTGAGGGTTCCGTCTCAAAGCTGTTCTTTCTCGGTTGCCCGAATTTCCAAACCCGGATTGAAGGACAAAATTAACTTTTCAATTGAAAAAGAACTTTTAATAGAGTAATGAAATACAGACTAAGTGTTACTTCAAGACACGGCCTATGAATATTTGATCTCAGATTGAAGAACAAACTTAACTTTGCAATTCATTTATAACTAATTATAAATTACCAATTTTCGAATATTTCTCTTCACTTGACCTTGCTTCTCGCCGAACTTCATGCTGCTGGGCCGACGGGAAGTACCAAATCGGCTTTGGTTTATTTGCTAGTGTCAAAATATACTGCATAAATGGCCGTATTTTTTTATTGTGTTGACTTGGAAGTTTGTTTTTTGTTAAAACTCCAAGGGACCGTAGATGTAAGTTTTTGATACCTATCTTGTTCAACTTGATGCCTCCACGCGTTCCTGAGAAAAAGGGTCTTGACAGACAACGAAGTCATACTTTAAGAGTTTTTCATTTTGAGGTACGGAACCTTAAAACAGATCTGCCTGTTATCTGCCTGTTACTTTTTCATGCCGTAACGGCTGAACGGATTTAGATGAAAGACATACGGATAGACCTGGGTCAGGACATAGGATACTCTGAATCCCGGTAGTACGTTCCTGTGGGATATTTTCCGACTCTAACGCGGGCGAAGCTGAGGCGAAAGCTAGTAATATTATAAATGCGAAAGTAAGTTTGTTTGTTTGTTACCCTTTCACGCTAAAACGGCTGAATGGATTTGTATGAAATTTGGCACATAAGTACACCATGACCTGGAGATGGTTATAGGCTACTTTTCAGTCTGGATCGCGGGCAACAGCTAGTAATAGGTATCATAAGGAGATAAGATTTGATATTTTATTTGTTTGTTTGCTACGCTTTGACGCTAAAACGGCTAAAAGGATTTGGATGAAATTTGGCACATGGATCAAAAGTCATTTATTCAAACTAGGCTGAGAATCAGCACTTTTCGAACGTCAAAATTACATAAGACAGTCCCCCAAAAACGCCTCCACCCTTCACGGTAGGCCATGACCTGGGTTAGGACATGGGATACTTTTTATCCCGATATTCCCACGGGATCGAGACTTATGCGGGTGAAACCGCGGGGCGCAGCTAGTTATTCTCCATGTAATAATTCCAGGACATAGCAGCTGGCCTGTTACTAGCCACCGCGCTGGTGTCCGTGCTCATCCCGCTGGTGGACCGGCTGGATGGCGTCCTGCTGACGTCACAAGTGTCGCCGTTCCTCGTCATCGCAGCCTCGATCCTTGTCATCGTGTACCATCCTAATGCGGATAAGTGGACGCCTACAAGGTACGAATATATTTTATTCTTGTTACCCGACGAAAATAAGGAGGAGTTTCACAAGTCGACGAGTATCTTTTTTCTTACATTGGGGCATTTTGATAATTAGATCACGCCATAAATAAAATATTAGCCAGTCAGATGTTTGCCCAAGTCAGCCAGCCGCTCTTGGTTCTAGGTTGTAGTTTTATTTATTGTAATATCCCACAGAAAGCCATGATACTAAAACGCAAATACCATCACTTAAAGACGTGGTTTGATAATGTATACTTCCTTGTAATTACCTACTTAGTACCTATTTAAGAAACTCTTTCGTTATGTATGTATTTCCCAGACAATACAAACAATGACTAATCCTACATAATAGATATAAGTAGCTTGTTATCTATTTGACTATCTCGCTATCATGAGTCATGCAGAGGGTGTTCACAAATGAATCACGGTAATAAGTAGATCCACATTTAATTAGTCACTCTGTAAACATACAGTAAAATGCTTGTATTCACTGCTTTATCCGGGAATTAATGCATCACGTACCTACCTAATGATGCATCTAATAGTACATTATCTAATGTTGCGACCTGCAACAGAGGCATTCACGGACGATCGTGAGATTGTGGGGCGAGGCACACATAAGTGAGGCCATCAATGCCTGGTTGCGGCCAAGGCTTGTATAATACTTTTCTCAAATAATGCGCGGAAATTCAAACTAAGTAAATTAATTATAAAAGTAAATTCTTATCCTTAAACTTATACTACTATAAGTTATACATACCTATTATAAAACAAATTCCCACACAGCGTCTGTCTGTCTGAACGCGATAAACTCAAAAACTACTAAACGGATTTCACCAATGGACGGAGAGATTCATGAGGAAGGTTTTGGTGTATAATTCATTGAGATTTTTTTTTTCACATGGCTGACGTATGACGATTATTGTTGAAGATGTCGGAAAAAATCATGCCGTCTGGGAGCTTTACTGTCGTGCGCTGCGTAAATCGTTAGAGATACCTAAAAAATAATTATGGTTGACGGTAACGCGAGCGCAGCGGTAGCAGTCAATGACCTTTTCCTCGGCTATTATGTATGTAATCCCGGTAGTACGTTCCCAAAGGATATTTTCCGACATCCACGCGGGAGAACGCGGGAAAATGCTAGTTAATTGTAAATTCCAGAATCAATGACTAATAACACGCGCCATGTTAATTTGTTTCTTCTTTACTTTAAACAAAATGGAAATTTAAATAAAATCTTTGATAAGTTAAGTAAAAAGTTCGTGATGCCATGATAAGGTCTGGCCAGATCGTTGAATACTCACCGTTTGACGATATGAACAGTTAAACGCACGACTACTTCACGATGTGGCCAAACATTAGTGATCATATCGCAAAATATTTATAGTATCCACCAGTAGAGGCGTTGATTTCGCTTTTTTTTGTTGTGCATCATGGCGGTGGCATACAAAAAAAGTCGATGGATTTTTATTGAGTTTCCAAATATGATATTATGGAAACCGATCAACTTGGCAGTAACGCTCGCCGGCCGCTGCCGCGGCGTGAAATGCAACAGCAATACTTTTATTGGTTATTCGGTCACTCGTGATGTTATGCTGAATTAAACTTGCCGATCCTAAAGACTGCTTCAATGGTCGCTTACCGTGGTTTGTGAAGCATACAATATAGAAATAATTTTGTGTGAAATCACACCTGCGTTTGAAGCGAATAATTCGTTCAAAATTATCAATTTAACATCTCAAAATCGGTAAACAAAGTATTAATAATTTTAATAATTATCTTGAAAAATTCGAGCGATTTACTTAATCTTCAGCCTGAAGCGGTCTATTGCTATGTATTCAATGCCTCCGTCTGTGTTAAATATCATCAGCCCTAACCTGAGCTTTTTTAACTGTCTTGTCTAAGAAGCCATCTAAAAAAAAGCACAGTACTTAACTGTTTTGCGATACTTGCCAACAATAATCCATGCTAGCTAACAAAGAACTGTTTTTTCGTTTTAGCAGCTAACATTTATCGACCACAAAGTGCTAAGCTCGACGGCTCTCCTCGCTGCGCTGCCGTCACCGCATGACGCTGGCAGAATAGTCGACATCGGCTCAGTTGCCAAAGAGAAAAAAAAGAAGCAAATACTTACTTATTCAGCTTAATGATTATAAAATTACCTCAAGATCGTTCCTTGCACTGGGCTTTTTGATGATGATAAGTAAAATATGTTATTTAATTTCCAGAGGCGACACAACGATGATAGTGAGCGTGTGTGCGGGCATCCTGTTCGGCTCCTGGACAAACTACCAGCTCGGCAACATGGTGGCCAGCCCGCTCGACCCGCCCTACGAGATCATATGGCCCTCCAACGACATGCTGGGCTGCACCATTCTCAGAACCATACTAGGTTTCTGCGGAGTACTCGCCACCAGAGCCATCGGCAAATCTGTGTCATACGCCTTCGTCTGTGCCCTCCTCGGGAAAGACAAAAACGAACTCAGAAATTCCGAAAATAGCTTAGACAACAAAAACAAAATAATAGTCGAACTTTGTTATAAATACTTTACCTACGGCATGATAGGTTTCAACACTACCTATGTGTTCCCCAACGTGTTCAGTTTGCTGAAGATCGACAGGCCTACGTACTATACTGAGATTTAATTTTGTTTTCTAGTCGTTATGGGCTGATTGTTAATACTGCGGAGTCTTATGCGATGGTGCGTGGATATCGCTCGAAGCGATATGGTGCGATAGCGAAGGAATTTGCTATACTTAGGTATAGAATTTCATAAGTTTATATTGTTAAAGTAATTTTACTGAGAATGACTGGAATATAGAAAGAATGAATATTTTTGAATGGAAGTATATTATAAGCAATATCTGAATCGAAGTTCTTAGATTCAGACTTAGCCATACAGTCATCTTTACTCTCCTTAAATTCACACTTTTATATCTGCATGAGATTGCATATATGTGGTGTATTGTGTTGAATGAATGAATAAATAAATACTAAACAAATGATGTTCCTTGAACGATGAATGAATATGTGTGCAATTTTTCTAGTTGATGTATATTTTTACTTTGGCTCGAATTATTCCACGGATCATTCGTCTCTAATATTATTACCGGAATAATGTGGGAGATTACTGAAAGCTTGTCGAGCAGAGGGCGCTATAAGGTTTTTGTCAAAAGAACTGGATTATAAAATAATATAATAGGCCTGCTGGGTATTATTATTACCTATAGTGAATTTTTTTGTCTTCATTTTCTACCTTGTAAGGCGGAGTAGAAAAAAGAGGTAAGCAAGCGAGTTGTAAGCATTTATGTAAGTGCACTTATTTGTTTATAAACAAAAACATGCCATTTATATAGAGGGTGACAGTTCTTGTGTAACAAACTTTTAGCGACATCTAGATGGAATTACTTACAAGTAATCTTCCCCATTGATTGATATTAGTAATCAAGGCGTATGTTCAGCAATGGACTTCTTTCGGTTGAATGGCGATAAATCGAAGCCGCCCTCGGCGTCGTATACTGCGGACTTTATACTTTACTTTATTTATTACAAGTTTCCAGTAATTTTAATTAAGTATATTGTATTTTTGTTGAATATAGTATTATATCTATAATTTGGTACACGTTAGTAAGTTTATAGTTCTACACCGGTAGATGGCACTGCTGTGTTATAGAAAAGTTTACAAAAGCTTTCAAAAAGCTGGATAAATGAAATTATAGTTATAAATAGTATGATTGAACGAAAATAAAGATGGTGAGAACAAAATCGATCTGGTTATACATGATGTTGATTATAAGAGGAAAACATTTTGTAGTAGAGCATAGATATTTTACTTAAATTAAAGTCTATTTTGGTTCACATAAACACATTTGTATATTATAACATCACAAGTAATGTAAAAATAGAAAGTAAAACACGAGCTTGTTAAATTAAAACTTAAACTATTTAAATTAAACGTTAAAAAAAAAAAATGAGGGTTGAGGATAGATAAATATATTTTAAAATATTCAGTTTCTTTAAATTTAAGCGTATATTTTTAACGTGATTAGTATTTATATAGTATTTAAAATAAAATGGCCAATACAAATGGGCCATTTTATTTTAAAACTATGTTTTTTCAAATCTGATAAAGCCGTGTGCAAAAGCTGACTCTGGCATACTTTGGAAAACCCTACTAGGATAATTTAATATTATTGTAATGGTTATTGATTATTCTGAATAATACCTACCTACTGACTTTATTGAACTAAACGTTATTTTAAAAAAGTCAGGTAAATATGTAATATGATATTATACTTATTATTTTTTGTCGAAATAACAATGACGCCATATAATATTTGATGTGTTTTAGCATCGTTGTTAAAGTTCCAATACTAACACAATATACCTAGGTTGTGAGAAGTTTAGGAGGGAATACAAAGTGCCTGCTGACGTGATGAGTAGAATTATGTAATGTATGTTATTTTGCTACGAATATGTCGACAGGCGTCGCGCCCACTCAGAGTAGGGATTATGTTATCGACTAACGACTATTTTGATTTATATAATATTTAACCACATTTTTACTAAAATAAATCTTTATATTTATTCTGTATACAATCTATCATTTAAAACTACATACAATCTATATTACTCTGAGAAAAAAGGCCGAAACAGATGTCACAGTCTCTTAAAATCCAGACATAATCTTGGTCAGATCATCATTGGTGAATACCATTTAAATAGGTGTCTGAAATGGTCTTTTGAGAAAAGAACCAAACAGATTGAGTGGACCTGTCCAATCACTGCACTTATTTGTCATTAATCGTGCAGCTCAACTCAAGGAGCTCAACGATTCGACGAATAGTACCAAAGAAAAGACATTAAGTCGCAAAGCACATTGATCTGGCGTCGGGCACGGACATGGCTCGGATGAGGCGCGGACATGGCTCGGATGGGGCGCAGGCATGGCACCGGTATGGCATGACGATAAAAGGCATGGAGCGAAGGGTTTTCAGAATCATCCATTGCCAGATATCGAGTCAACATGTCGTCGTCCGAAGAAGAAGACGCTCTCGCTCTCGTACAATTAATTATATTACATTTTTATTTTTTGTAATCGCTTCGAAGACATATGCCATACGTGCGCGCCGACGGCGATCTGACGCCGTACTGACGTCGCGTCGGGCGCGAGCGCCGAAATGGCGTTCTATAGCGCGTCCAATGACGTCCGTTGAAGTGTGTTCAAATAACGACTTTATTACCGAACATTGAATACGGTATTCGAATCGAAAAGTAAATGTCCTTGCCACGTCCGTGCCAGACGCCAGACCAATGTGCTTTACGCCTTAGGTAGTTAGGTTACTCAACTGCCAGAAAAAAAACAATGACCCAAATAGTCCTCACATATATGTCACGTAAATCAGTAAAAATTACAATATTAATTATAAAACACATAGTCTAAAATAGTTTGTTGCTTCGGTGTACATTGGAGTAGCTTAACTAGTCCCAAGCTTTTTCTCGTCCAAGTAATCTTTAACTTCATAGAAACCCTTTTGACATAGTTTCTGTTTAATTAATTATTAAAATTTATTGAGGCTCAGCCTTTTAACATGGCTTGGGAGTTTGTTGTAAAAACGTATAGGTACTTTGGCACTTTAACAAATTTTTTGGAGCCTGGTCGTGGGCAGGGCACAATAAATAAATCTTTGTTTCTAGTATTTATGCTATGAATGTCGCTGTGTTTAGAATATAGATTATTCTTTTTTACATAAATCAGGTTCTCATACACATATTGAGATGCGACTGACATTATGTTAAAATCCCTTAGACATTAAGCCTACAACTAAGGTTATAAATTGCTCCAATGGCTCGTTTCTGCAGCAAAGATATAGCCCGAATGTCGGCTGCATTGCCCCACAGCAAAAAGAACTCATCTCCGTTTGAATGTACTGTGTGCAATGTTTCTTTCAGGTGGTACTCCGGGGGGGGGGCAGAGCCCCCCCGGAGTACCACCTGCAATACACGTCGACTTCCAGAATTTGAAAACCGAGAGTAGACGTGTATTGTAGTCGTGAGAGGTAGCTGGGAAGTGAAAGAAGTTAAATTCAATAAAATGTCGTCTCGTAAACGTGATCAGAGTGACGTATGGAAATACTTTGATAAATTACCGAATAAGTAGCTATGTAGTGTGTGTGATTGCTTTGTATTAATAACACGTACGTAATTACTGCGTACCTATACAGGGTGGCAGGGACATCGACGCGAAGCCGGTTACCATGGATTCAGTACATGATTCTGAACCCCCTGCGTTGAAATTTTTCGCCGGTTATTAAAAAAAAAACAGCTGCTCCATACATTTTGACCGCGTAGGTATTGCACTTTTCTATGAAACAGCTGATTTTATTTAATAACCGACGAAAATTTCAACGCAGGGGGTTCAGAATCATGTACTGACCCCATGGTAACCGGCTTCGCGTCGATGTCCCTGACACCCTGTATAATATAATATAATAAATATGTACCTACCTAACGTTTAAATTATTTTAGACAAAGAAAGCAAAGCGAGATGCAGATATTGTGCTTGCGAACTGTCTCGGGGAGGGAAAAATGGGATATAATACGACTGCACTGTGGCCTCGTGAGAAAAGATTTTATGAGAAAAAGCTTGTTGACAGTCGAAATACCGTAGATGAAACTAACATTCAAGTTGACGTAACGCCAGCCAAGGGGGGGCGTGGGTGTTGGTGTGAATTTTAGTTCATGACAGCTAATTTTATAGGTACCACACCTTTTTTTAATCGCGATTAAAAATAGTCAGATTTAGATAGACAATCAAAATTTTAGGTGAAATACGTCAAATTCAGAATAGCAAAATTGCCATTTTCACTCAATTAATAGCTCAGTGCCATTTTAATGCTGTCAACTAAAATATAATTAAGTTGTGTCACTTTAGTCTATTTCAGAATGGAAAATCGTCGTTTGACAGGAATAAACAAAATGTTGGTGATTTTTAGTCTAGTTTAGAGGCATTTGTGACAAGAGAATTGGCATTGGATCCATTTATGGATCTGAGATACTTGCGCGAAAGACATTTCCGCGAAAGACACTTGCGCGAACCCACTTGCGCGAAAAACTTGCAGAAATGACATGTCTTCATAACATGACGCTATTAATTTCAAACGGCTCAACCCTTTGAAATTGATGGCGTGATGCTATGAAGAATAGCGAAAATTTTCGCAGCCACCATCTTGGATTTACATCTTCAGTAGCGTTAAAGAACTTCGTTCCAAAAAATACTTCACTTATTGTTACTACAGCATATCAGCGCGGGCATGTCGGTGACGTGAACCCATAAGTTTTTCCCCAACCTAAAATCACTCAACACTTTTTTTTTAAACTGAGAAACTTACAGTCAACATATAACTAGCGGATCCGGTAGGCAGACGTTGTCCTGCGACAACAGCGCCACCCGGCCCACCCGGGTCCGACTGTAGCTAAGAATCATTGAAGTGACACAAAAATAATTTAAAAAAAAGCATCTATATCAGTCAATCCGTTTGAGATAAGAACAATTACGAACACACGCACACCGGTATTTTATTTATTGCCAGGCATGCAAAAAACAAGTAAAGTAATTAATATAAAATGCAGGTCAAACCTGCGACGCAAAGTGATACGTCCTCCCGCTGGGAAGGCCCGGTCGCTACTGAACTGAAGGGATGGGTTTTTCGCGGCCGTTAATATATACAGCAGTGCTATTCTGTAACCATCTCACCGTGAAAACTTAGGTGAAGTGAGCGTGGAGTGAGCTGTCATTCCACCTAATGCTAGAGATTGACACTAATTACAGCTCACTCCACGCTCACTTCACCTAAGTTTTCACGGTGAGATGGTTACAGAATAGCACTGCTGGTATATAGTTCACTTTGTCATTTATTTACGAAATGAAGTAATTGTTTATTTATAAAATACAATTTAGATTCTATTAAATGGTTGTCTTAAGATTAATATGTTTTTTTAAATTTTAAAAGTGTTTCTATGTATTTAGAAAAAGACTTATTTTTGTCTTGAAGTTTTTAGAAAATTACGTTATTTCAATTTTTTTTTTCTGCTATATTTTGTATGGAAGTTGAAAAAAGTGGTTTAGCCACATGCAAGTAGACCATAAAATGTTGTTGATGAGAGTTTTTAATTTTCAAAATGAAAAGTGTAGTTTCTTGTAACCAAACAATCAAACGTCAGTCTCGCGTCAGTTTTCGGAAAACTTGTTGCGAATATTAGTGATTTTCCCTGAATACTTAATTTATTTGAAAAATCCCTTTCAGCCACATGCAAGACAAAGAATTTGACTTTTCAAATCATAAATAATTTAGTTTGAAATGAAATGAAATTGTTTATTCTGTAAATAGGATATCGGAATCACTTTTACACGTCATATAAAAAAATATTAAAAATAAGCTAGATGAGGTCGGTGTTTCCTATCTGACTACTCTGAGAAGAAAGGCCGAAACAAACTCAGAGGTCGTAGTCTCTTTTAAAGTCCAGACATAATCTTGGTCAAGTCATATGAGGACCATGTGGATTAGTGTCTGAAATGGTCTTTTGAGGAAAGAACCACACAGATTTGAGTGGACCTGTCCAGTCAGTGCAAGCATTTGTCAGTAATCGTGGAGCTCAACTCAAAACTGAAGGAGCTCTACTGAAGAGAAACTGAAGGAGGTTTAAATTCTGTTTCCCTCTCACAACGAATGAACAAAACTGATCAAAATCAGTCGATTTCGTGCACGGCCTCTTAATTAGGTGAATAAAAAGGGATACCATCGTTTGCTCAGTGAATTAGCTCCGAGGTTTGTTTGCTTATGTTTACTTAATAGTTATAGTTTTTCAACCTTTTTGAATTGCTGATTGTTAATTTACAAGTTCGTCGGAATCTATTTTTAAAATTAATGTTCCCCGATTACTCGAAGACGGGTGGAGCGATTTGGAAATAGTTATTTATACCATTCCCCCTCTAAAAAACTTATTTTATTCACTGAAAACAGTGAATAAAAAGCTCCTTTAATCACTATTTTGGTGTTTGAATTTAGAACACACCAATATATTCGACCTCCATCTAAATGCTATACAACCTCCTTGCGAAAAAATACTCGATACACGGGAAATATATAGCGCTTCACAAATTGACCATCCTAATAACAATAATAAGAAAATTACTCTTTATTTTAGTAATTGTTTCAATTGTAATGTACATTTTAATTAATTTAACCTTTCTTTTTAGGGTTCCGTAGTAAACAAGGAACCCTTATAGTTTCGCCATGTCCGTCTGTCTGTCCGCGGCTTAGCTCGGAGACGGTTAGTACTAGAAGCTGTAATTTGGCATAATATGTAGACATATTAATCATGCCGACAAATTGTTAACATAAAATCAAGAAAAATATTTTTTTTTCTCATCTACCCCGTGGTATGGGGTATTGTTGGAAAGGTCGTTCAAAAATATTGGGAGTTTGTGAAAACCATTTTTGGAATAAGGGATCCGTTTGCGAAATATTAAGCTTTTTAACTGAAAATTGTTGTTAGAGTCAAGGGCCCCCTGCCAGCTAAATGGTTGTACTTGGATTTGTGAAAAAAATCACAGCAGTAGGATATTTAACTAAATTAAAAGGAAAACTATCACAGCTAAGTAGGCTTTATATGTTAACGAGTAATAATCGACCAACTTAAATTTGCAGTTTGATAAACATGATCTCCCCATACATTCCGTATGGGAGAAAATGTTTTTCAACTACAATGTTAAGTTTGTTCTTGGGATAAATTCATCCCAACTGCGGAACCCTTCAATGTGCGTGGTCCGACATGCACCTGGCCGGTTTTTTCTTAATTAAATGTCAATTTTCGCTTAAATCTTTCTTTTTCTCGTAGTCTAGTATGGTATAAAGTATAGTATGCAACTCATGAATAAAACGGATTTATATCGAGGGCCATGAATCACTCGCGTCCTTCAGGATTCTAACACTTGAATCACTCCCTTCGGTCGTGATTCAGTCGTTAGAATCCTTCCCTTGCTCGTGATTCATCTATGGCCCTCGCTTTAAATCCCTCTTTTATTCACTAATTGCATAATATACTATTATGCTACTAGTGCGAAAAGTACCTAGGTGATTTCCGATGAGTGGCATTCCGATCAGTATAAGTCAACACGAGTCAGAAATCATCGTACGCACGTGTATCATAATTACAACTTTTTACTACGCATTGTACGAGGAAATAAAACCGAGAAAAACGAGCCTAAGGCTGCCTGTCCATAAGAGCGGAGTTGCGGATGGTGTCTGTCCATTGATGCGGAGTGAGTCAACGGAGAGGAGTTGCGGACTGTGCGGAGCGAGGTAGCGCAGCGGTGTTGCGGACTGTGCGGAGGTAGACCGAGTTCACGTGACGAGTAATTTGTGTGTGTCAAAGTACAACGTGTTACTTTTGTACCCGGTCTCCCCTAAGTCGAAACAAAGAGACCACTCATTCTATTCTGTAAACATCTCACCGTGAAAACTTGGGTGAACTGAGCTGTCAATAGTGGCAATCCCTGTGGAATGACAGCTCACTCCACGCTCACTTCACCTAAGTTTTCACGGTGAGATGGTTACAGAATAGCACAGCACATATATACTAGCCCAGCCGGAGCACGCACGCACTGGCTGAACATCGGTGGCACACTACTCCCCTCCCCCGGGCCCCGAGGCTGCAATACTTCGCGGCCGGTTTTTTTCGCATGTCCTCTCCGCTTCCCTGCTCCGCTTCCCCGCTCTGTTTCTCCACTCCGCTTCTCCACTCCGATTCCCCGCTCCGCTACCCCGCTCCGCTTCACCGCTCCGCTTCCCCGCTCCGCTTCACCGCTCCGCTTCCCCGCTTTGATTCCTGGTTTTGTATGAATTTGTAAACTAGTTCGCAAATCCCTGTCCATTGAAGCGGAGCGGAGATTTTATGCAATTCCATTGGTTAAGGCCGGGTTAACCCGAACGCAGTAGGCATTCAACGCTTACCCCAGCCCCCGCAACGAGTAGCGATACGAAACAAATTACGATGCGCGGGGGGGACCCGCGCGCCAGGCGCACCGCTCATATTCATGAACTCTAGTAGGTCACAGAATAGAGCAATGCAGTAGATCAACTTGTATTGATTATTATAAGTTTATTTTTTTATTAAGTATTTTTTAAGGTTGTAGATAGATTAGGTAGGTATTAAGTATATAAACTTAAACTTAATGAATAATAATTAAAAATAGGTATAAGTAGGTACTTATAATTTTTGTGAATAAGGTGGATTTAAAATCTGACTGACACGAAGATCATGAATACGGGTACGATTCAAAAGTGCGCGCAGCGCGCTATTCGACTTTCGAACTTCGACTTTGATGCGACATCTTCGTGCTACAGTCTATAAAATCAAGTAGTATTTAGGCACATTTAATTTAGGAGAATTGTATTACAATTTTTAAATAACAATATCAAGATTGTATTGGGGTAGGTGGGGCGTGTATTTAATTAATTTATGTATTTTTTATGGTGTTACAATAACGAGTGAGATGATATTTAAAAAACCGGCCAGGTGCATGTCACACATTATTTATTCAGCCTTCGTAGACCCAGCGACGACAACATTTTTTTTTTTTAATTTTGCCCATTTTTTTAAATAAAATAACTAAGAAGTACCTACCTAAAAAAATCACTATTTAAAAATTAAACTATAATTATACAGGTACCTATTATTATTTACAAATTTACAATACATTTTTGGCTCAGCCGGTAACAGAACTTAGCGGGGGTGGCGGGTTCGCAAAAATTGGCATAGGTACGTCCGACCTCCAAGACGTTCCGCTCGGGACTAAATGACACAGGGCGAGCGCATGAAAAGATGAAAACGCTTGATTTTGGAATTAGTGGTATAAGTATTTTCATATTTCACATTATGACGGCCGTTTTCTATCATATTTTTTACGACCTTTATTATGGTATAAGTTTTATTATTCAAAGCCTAATATAACTCAAGTAAAATGATAATTAGACCATAATTTAGACGTGTCTTTGCGATTTAATTGGATGCAGTAAAGTGCACGTAATCGTGTATCGGACGGCCTAAATACCTAGATCGAAATGTGAAATATATCATATGTTTTTTTCAAAATTTTAATCCGTGTTATCTACGAATAAAATACAATATAAAATGACGTTTTTCGGGGTCACCTCGCCTTAATATTGGCACACCTCCGCGCCAGTGGACAGGCAGCCTTACAGTAGTACAGTCGTCGCATATGATGTGTAACATCTGACATATTGGCTGACGTACGAGGGCGGCACTGAAAATTTCGGGAATCAAGGAAGTGACACAACATTACTCAAAAATGTATTTATTGCTTTTCGAAGTATTCTCCGCGAAATTTGACACATTTTTCCATACGATGGAACCAATCATTGAAGCAACCATTCCATTCGGAAGTTGGGGTCTCCAAAATGGCCGTTTTGTAGGCGTCCACAGCTTCTTCAGGTGATGAAAATGATTCAGCAACCGTTCTCCTAAGACCGATTCGCCATTGGACTGTTCGTCGACAGGATGATTCATTTATTTCCGTTTCCCCAGCAGGGTCTTTCACCTATGGACATTTCGCCGACAGTACGGTCGGGGCTGTACGGCGGATGGTCTAATAATTCTATGTTTTCTTGCTCTAAAAACTTTTTTGTTCTGTGCGCGGTGTGAGAACTCGCATTGTCGTGATGGAGGATGATGCGGCGGTTGCAGTTCTCTTTACGGAGTTCAGAAACGACCTGTGGCAAACAAATGCTAGCATACCATTCTGCATTAACCGTTCTTTGTCCCTCAAGAGGAATAGTCGTAACATGGCCGGTTTTGGAGACAAACGTGGCCACCATTTTTTTTGCAACAGTCCGTGAACGAACAATTTTTGTTGGCTTTAACTCATTTTCGAACACCCAAACTCGTGACAGGTTTTTTGTTTCGGGTTCGTATGCGTATATCCAGGATTCGTCACCTGATACAATGTTGTATACAGCATTTGAGGATCCTGCGTGGAATCTTTCGAGAGTTCTGACGCACCAAGTAACGCGAGCCGCTTTTTGCTCTTCACAGAGCGAATGCGGTATCCATCGGGAAAACAACTTTTTTACACCTAATTGTTCATGCAAGATTATTTGTATTTGACTCATGCCAATGTCTACAGTTGCCTGAATTTCGCGGTATGTCACATGTCGATCTTCCTCAATCAGCTTACGCACAGCATCAACGTTTTCTTGGGTGACTGCAGTTTTTGGACGACCTTGACGGGGATCATCACTGAGCTTGACACGTCCACGTTGAAATTCAGCAAACCAGCGATAAATTGTGGTTTTGGATGGGGCTTCATCACCAAATGCAGAAATCATCCGGTCAACACACTGTTTTTCGAAAGTCATAATAAATCATCGCTCTTGAATTTTCTCGAGTCAATTCCATTTGCTCAACGACTAAACAAGTTTGACAAAACCTTGTGACACGACCGAGAATCTTTTTTTAAATAAATAAATGGTATTCGATTTTTAAAACCAAGGAGTTTTCAATTAAAAAGATTTTAATATGACAGGAACAGTGGAAATATTCCATTCCCGATACTTTTAGTGCAGCCCTCGTATATCCTAAATGATATAAACAACATTCATGATTTATCAGAACCGTTGGTTTTGCGGGTTATCATTGTTTTCATAATAATAGTTTACAGATAATAAAAAATATTATGAAAAATATTAAAATATGACAGAATGGGGTTAAATAATGATAACTTAAAAAAAACTGGAATCCCAAGTGCAAAATTTGAGCATATTTATGAAGACAACAGGATAAGATAACACAAGAGTGAGTTTAACATAACTGTTCCAGTAGATATATAGGGTGACTGTAATTAGTGACCGAAACTTCAACACGTTACTTCACTCAGCATTATGAACAACTTTTAGTACCTACTTATGGGACCAAACATAATATCGCGAAAAAAAAATCTGCTGTTCCCAATTTTTTTTTTTTACGGTTTATGTACCTACACACATATAAACAGACAAGAAAAAAAAGTAACAGAAAAATACGTACAAAGGTGACGCTTATTTCTAAAGAAATCTCTTCCAGCATACCTGCGATAGGAAAGTAGTTAAAGAGATGTTGTTTTATGTTCGCATAACTCGTCAAAATGTAGGAAACAGCTGGTTTTCTTTTGCGATTTTAGGTTTGGTCCCATAGGTACTTAAAGTTGTTCATAACGATGAGTGAAGTCACGTGTTGAAGTATCGGTCACTAATTACCAATCACCCTATATAGATTATTTCAGAAGACCTTATCTAGTTTCCTGCAATAACATAATCTGACAGACCATGGGTCTTGCGGAATCGTGATCCTGAATTTGTGTAATTAATCATTTAAAGTAATAAAAAACTTTCAAAACTATCAATGTTAGAGCTTAGAGGAACAGGGTGTAAAGTTCACTCATCCTCTATAGAAAAGGGAGGATCCTCCGACCAGATGGGTGTCGTGGGCAACTGCCCGACGATTGATGTCGGGACGTTGTAAATATACCCGTCGCGTGGTAAACTTGCTTACGCGATGCAGGATTTTTGCGTTGCGTCCATTCGCGTGTGGCGTGGTAGATGCCGCCACAATGTCATTCTAAAGTAAAATTGGTCAAGATCTTGTATTAATCAAGCCAAAAACGCTCACATGGCGCTCTTATAACGGCAGCGGACAATTTTGAAGTAACGCGATAAAATCTCTCTTCACGTGCTAGTTTAAACTAACATAACATAGGTACATAATCAGCCTATAAATTTTCTTGGAATTCTGCTGGGACGCAGGCCTTCTCTCAGTGAGAGGGAGTGGGCTGTAATCTACCACGCGAGCCCAGTGCGGGTTGGTAGATGTCACATGTCTTCGAATTTTTGGTTCTAGAACATGCCGGTTTCCTCACGATGTCTTCCTTCACCGTTTTTAGAGCAGTGTTGATGAAATAATTTACACAAAGTAAAGCGCCTGTCTGGGTTCGAACCTAAGACCTACAACTCGACCTACAAGTCGCGGCCGTTACCACTGGGCCATCATTACTCAGTATATAATTATCTACTACCATATTATTATGGTAAACGACAAATTGCTGGCTATATGCGTAGGACATCGCTTTGTAATCTAATTATAATTTACCCTATGGGTATGTGGGTATTTTACAGCACAAATTCAAGAGGCAAGGTTTTATGTAACTAACCACGGTTAAACAAACTATTTTCATGATGGTTACCATGTGATCACGCTGGTAAACAAATGAGCGCAACGAATGTTTACTAATGCTGTAAGGTCCGCTATCATTATTATTAACACAATCAGTTCCGGAAGCCCTCCTGGAGGGTTCACCTAGTCGCATATATTTCTGCTGGGGAGTTTGTTGCGCCACTTCTTCTTCCCAGCTAAAGCATTAGAAAGTCGTGAAGGGTGGGCGTTTTGGGGGACTGTCTTATCCCAAGTAGCATTGGGGGTTCTATATCGGTTGACAAATGGTACACATTTATTATTTTAATAGTCTAAGTAAACAATATAAGAGCTGTATAGCATGCTATACAGCCTTTATACCACCGGTTTAGGCACACATTATTCAGCCTCAAGTTCACAAAAGATACACAGTAGCAGAATAGTAGCACTTTAATGCCAGTATATGAGACTGCAGTTAGTGGTTTTAAAGGTGATCAATGGCACTATACAACCTTAGTGTTTGTTTACGCTAAACCTCTTAAGGGGCCGATTTCAGCGTCGGTCCCATAAAGTTATTCATAATGATGAGTACAATAACCCCTTAAGAGGTTTAGGGTAAACAAAAACCAAGGTTGTATAAGATTCCTTGTGGCTCTTCATACAGACAAGAGAGCTATAAGAAGTAACGAGTGATCAATTATACCGCCTCTATAGTAACTAAATATCACAAGTGTACCCTAAAAACTGCTAGTAGGCCGCTTTATCTTCAAATTATCACTAGAGAACCACATTTTGTAATAAATATTTATTTTTATGTCGTGTTGTGCGAGGGACTATATCAAAACTGTGATTTTATTATTACTGGTACTTGTGTTTATTATATTCTATTGTGTTAATATTGTGGGTAATTTAAATTGATTGTAAATTATATCCATATTTGGAGTAAAAAATTTGACGCGCCTCAAGAATAATGCATTTTTATTAAAAAAAAACTTTCTATATAAGCAGAGACGAACAAAGCAATTTTTCATATTTGTGTTTTATGGCATCAAAATCAGTATATAGCTTTGTATTTGAACACTTACCACAAAATTTATCACAAATACTCCGTAGTATGTGATAAAATCATAATTAATTTAGAAATATTATAGGTTATTTGTGTGGTCTAAAAGCAAATCCGCCACTGTTGGTCTAAAATTAGACCAACAGTGGTGGATTTGCTTTTGGACCCCACATTTATGAGTGAACAAAATTTCTTAGTTAGCTGTTTTAGGAGAATTTGTAATTTATCCAATACATTTAGGTTAGTTAACCTGGGAACTCTACATATACACACAAGCTAGGACAGTGTTATAGTTAGGTAGCTCTATCGCGCAACATTCAAATAGTCCAGGTTCTGATATGTTGGCTATCTTCTTTAATTCGGTGAAGTGGTGTCCGTTCTTTACTAAGATGCATGCTCCACCTCTCTTCGTTTCTTTTCTGCAGTACGATGCCGCTAGTTGATAATTTGGTATAGTTAAATAAGATTCATATCCTGCCATAACTTCATTATGTTCGGTTACGCACAATATATCCACACTTAAACCCTTTCCTGATAACTCATCTAAACATACTGTTACCATGTCGGATTTGTTTAGTACCTAACCCAGCAATATTCTGATGCATAACACAGACATTATTAGACACGAAAAAATGTTGTCAACTTCTCTTTATTTCCGTCCATAGCTTTTGCCGTGTCATAGTGCTCAATGGTGCCGATTCTCTTGTCACAAATGCCTCTAAACTAAACTAAAAATCACTAAAATTTTGTTTATTCCTGTCAAACGACGATTTCCTATTCTGAAATAGACTAAAGTGACACAACTTAACTATATTTTAGTTTGACAGCGCTAAGATAGTACTGAGTTTTTAGTTTAGTGAAAATGGCAATTTTGCTATTCTGAATATGACGTTTTTCACCTAAAATTTTGGTTGTAAAAGACCAAATCAGACTAAACCTGTCAAATTTTAATCGCGATTAAAATGGTGTGGTATAAAATAAGTTGTTATATGAACTAAAATTCACACCAACATCTCGACTTCACGTGCAAAAACAGTACTGTATTTATTTTTTCTTTTGCTTATATCTCGAAAATGGTGCGTCCTATCGCAAAAATAATGAAAATTTCGACCCCCTTTATGAAACCCTTAAACACCTAACACTCAACACGTAGGTAATATTTTTTTCATATTTTCCATACAAAAAAATAAAAATTCCATATAAAGCACGTCGAGGCTACACCACATACGCACCTCCGGCTCTAAAAAAAATCACCGGTTAGGGCAAACCACGGGTACCACGTGGATTCACGATTGTCAAATTCTATTTTAGTTGTGTCAAAATTATTTTTTAGTTTAGAGAATTTTATTTGCAGAATAGCTCTAAGATTCTCATAGCCAAAAGTAAGTAATTTTAGTCTTAGTTTAAGTTAGTTTAGTTCGGTGTACAAGAGAATCGGCACCAATGTGCAAAATGTTTTCTTTATCTTGGTCAACAAATTTTTGAGTTAGGTTATCTTCATCCTTTTGTGTACATTTACAAGTCACCATGTTTATTTCTGTTGAGTCTGTGTTTGATTGATTGATGTCAAATAAAAGACCATATAAATCTTGCAAAATAGTTCGCATGCCAGTATTATTGAGCTTACCGCTACGTCTATAGAACATCTTGTGATCATAGGACAGGTTCTTGTTAGAATCAAGAAAATAAGCGTGTTCACGAGTCAATATATCAAAACCAACCAAAAGCATGGTATTAACACTTTCGACTCCACCCACTTTTCATAGAACTCATATGCATGCCGTATTACAATAAGTACTCCTTGCTTGTTGCTCAAATAAATTATGAAAGTTCAACAATTTTCTAATTTAAATCTATTGTTTTAGGCCCACATCATGTAAATTAAATATATTTTTTAGCTTTATTTAAGCAGAAATCGCACTTGAGATTTCAAACACTGTAAAGAATAGTTCTTTTTTGTCATTTTGTTTTTACGTCACTTCCGGCATTGTCACAGGCGCGCTTGTTACTCAATACTCAGTTTTTTGTGTTTTTGTTTGTGATCGGTTCCATCAAAAATCACAACATAAACTAATAAATTGTTAAATAAAATATAAGTAAGTAAAGCAATTAAAAATGTAAAAAAAATTGGATGTTGTTTCTTGACTTCTATGCACTGTACCTAAGTATATATTTAAATAATGAATAAGTTTTGAATTTACGTGACTTTAATATTATTTAATAAATTTCTGTGAAGCGCTGGAATAGGTAAATAGAAAGAAAGAAAGAAAGAAAATACGGTTATTTGCGGTACACATGACGCAAAGAAAGAACAAAACACAAAAATAAACAATTTGGGGGAAAATATGCGTCACATCCACGCAAAACGGCCATCGCTCAGCATAATGCTGCGACCCTATGCGAGACAGAGCCCCAACGCTGGTTTTCAGCGACCGCCGGCATTGACGTGATGACGTCAACCGGTGCAGCATATAGAGAAATAACAAAATGAGACAAAAATAAAATGAATAAATACAATACTTAGTCCTAAATGTTTATATAAAATAAAATATTTTAAATGGTAACATTTCATACCGTCGGCGCAGCTGTCATAAAAACTATTTGTTTGACTAAATACTAGGTCAATTAATGTTTCACAATAAATAAATATTATTATGTATCTGCCATTAACGTGATAGGTAATTAAGCGAAGTAGGCTAATCGCTTGCCGGTAACCAACAAAATATGTCCAATAACTGATATTTTCCGAACACCTCTACTTTTGGTAAACCCCAATGCTATAATAAATAGCAACTAACTTACAGATTAAATTTGATTATCATTAAAAAAAGTATTCTGATTTGAATTCTGGAAACCCACCACGGGTTTCCAGCATTCAAATCAGAATATTTTCCTGGAAACTGCTCGTTATTCGTGATAGGGCCAGTTTCCCATACTTACTAAGTTACATCAACCACATACATACAGTTGGAATACCCACAGTACTGCATACTGTACCTACTCCTGAATGGGTTTTAACATTGATTTGTACAGTTTTATAAAAATAATAAGTACCTACCTATCTTCATTATACATAATTATTGATATTGCGCAGGGTTTTCTTTCATTGTTCATTGTACCTCCTGGATGGAATACCTAATTATAACTTAAGATTCTTAGGTTTTTAGTCTCAAACAGTACTTTTATTGACTAGGGTACTTAATGTCTAAGAATATATCGTCGGTCGGAGTCATTACTGGAACATCTCTAAAGTTTTTGTGTTTTGGACTAAGTATGCAGAATGATAAAAAATCAAATGCTTTATCATTCTGCATAAGTACTTAGTCCAAAACACAAAATTTTTAGAGATGTACCTACCAGTAATGACTCCGACCGACGATATTTGAAGATAGTTTAAAAGCTCGTACAGACCAGCGCGACGCGACGCCGCGCCGCGACTCGAACAATACAATTTCTAAGAAAACTTGACGGTATATCAATAATCGGTGTCGCGTCACGCTGGTCTGCACGAAGCTTAAAAAGAAAATTGTTAGTTGGGAGCCTAGCTTCGATGTGGACTTCTGGAGGTTTAGATCCCGCGTTATAATAAAGAAACAAGAAAAATACCGAAGTTACGATATCTATGGCCAGATAGTCTAACCGTGATAAAGTATATTGTTGTTCCTTCTTCGTATGAAGTTATGTGAACAAATTTATGACGGCCAGTAGAAAAAAAAACATGATTACTGAGTGGCTAGCAGAATGGTCTGTATCTACGTAAATAATCGATTAAAGGGAAAACGTAAAGTTGTTTTACCTTGCACTTTATTTCTAAGGAATTACTTAAGTAGTAAAAAAACCTGTGCCCGTAGTATTTCTTAATTACTAGGTAATACGAATACTTAGTTGTGTTATTTCGTGTCAAGTCTAAGTATAAATGGGGTGAGGATAGTAACGGCAGCCATATAAAAAACAGGGCTACGAATGCTGTTTGTCCACACACCTGAAATCAAGTTTAACCACAATATTATATTTAACATAACATAACATCACGCCTATGTCCCCGAAGGGTTAGGCAGAGGTGTACCTATAGTACACCCACATTTCGCCAGTTATGTTTAAGTCCCATGTAATAGGGGGCGAGCCTGTTGCCATCACCCGGGCATAAATCCAGACTCCGGGCTGCTACTGAGAAATTAACAAACAACAATACACGTGGCTAAAACAAAACACACACCAGTACCTACCTAAAACAAAATACATCTTCTATATATATAAAAATGAATTGCTGTTCGTTAGTCTCGCTAAAACTCGAGAACGGCTGAACGGATTTATCTTATCTTGGTCTTGAAATGTCCGTGGAGATCTAGGGAAGGTTTAAAAGGTGAGAAAATTCGCCGGGAAAACCCTAAAAACAGCACTTTTCTTCTTCCCATATAAACGTTTTTCTAAATAAAATTTATAGTCAATTTGAACTTTATTGATATTCAATTAAGTTTTTATTAAATTATAATCACTCACAATCACAGGTAGGGTAGGTAAGGTAGGTAGGGTAGGTAGGGTAGGTAGGGTAAGTAGGGTAGGTAGAGTAGGTAGGGTAGGTAGGGTAGGTAGGGTAGGTAGGGTAGGTAGGGTAGGTAGGGTAGGTAGGGTAGGTAGGGTAGGTAGGGTAGGTAGGGTAGGTAGGGTAGGTAGGGTAGGTAGGGTAGGTAGGTAGGTGCGTCGTAGATAAGTACATAGAGCTACCTGTGCGAAGCCGGGACGGGCAGCTAGTTTTATTATAATATAGGCATAACAATGAGCAGTAGTTGACCACAAAATATTGCTTAATGTTTTGTAAAATATTGTTATCAGAGTCATTTATAAATAGCGGTTTTTAAATTAAGCCAAATTACATGACCACAATGGGTGCCTTTGAAAGCATTATCAATCTATGAAATATATTGATAAGTGATTCGTAAGCCTGTTGGTATTAACAAATAAGTACGTACCTTTACCTAACGTGAATTGGGATTCCCATAGATATAAGAAAGAAGGAGATATGCCCAGTGGTTGAAAATGTATCGGAACCCAATGTCTCCACTTTGTCCCCACCACCTCGCCACAATTACACATGCAGATCAGCCATGCTATTCTGTAAACATCTCACCGTGAAAACTTGGGTGAAGTGAGCTGTCAATAGTGTCAATCCCTGTGGAATGACAGCTCACTCCACGCTCACTTCACCTAAGTTTTCACGGTGAGATGATTACAGAATAGCACTACAGTAAACCCAATAGATACAAGGTCGCGCCCACACTTGCAATTTATAAATCAGAACGTACTACACAATCAATTATAAACCTTATCCCATCAAACACAGTGTACATTTACCATGCACCATACAACTCACTCACACGATAACGATTGATTGATTTGAATGATTGACTAAATCGGAAAGTTATCAATTCTCCTACTCATAATTGTATTAAAAAATTGGGGTGTTCCTGAAAAAATTATAAATAAAAAACGATATAGGTACTTAGTTACATATAATAAGATTACATAAATAAACAACACGTAGCCAAAAAATAAAATACAAGTACCTAAATCAAAAAATTTCAACATTATGAGAAAATCTATATGAGTAAAAACAAGAGTTCACACCGGTCTTCAGTTGACAAATTGAAGTAAAAACTTTAATAGTAATTTAGTAATATAAATTCTTATGACAATCGAAATTGTTATCGATAGCCTACGATGATTTGATGTACTTCATGTGCTTGTGCAGTACAAGCACATCACTAACTCGTCGTCGTAAGATCCAGTGTCCGTACTACGCGACGCAACTGCATATATAAAGTATCGTTTGTGATTTTTACATTGCTTGTCCAGTCACTTAGCGACATACTTAGGTAGTGGTTAGAAGCAATGTAGTTACTGCAAAAATAGTACAGTCGCTGTGATACAAAATGTTGC
Source organism: Agrochola circellaris (assembly GCA_914767755.1). Classification (NCBI taxonomy): domain Eukaryota; kingdom Metazoa; phylum Arthropoda; class Insecta; order Lepidoptera; family Noctuidae; genus Agrochola; species Agrochola circellaris. The sequence goes on along the minus strand of OU611839.1, from coordinate 20,419,093 downwards.
CTATGTGACCGCCCGTATTTTTCTGAATATTAATGTTCTTTTTCGAAAATTAACTTTAAAAGGGGGGTCTACAAACTAAATTAAGTAGTAAAGGTAGGTATGAGGAACGGGGTGTAAAGTTCACTCATCCTCTATAGAAAAGGGAGGATCCTCCGACCAGATGGGTGTCGTATCTGGCGGGCAACTGCCCAACGATTGATGTCGGATAGTCATAAGCCCGCTCTACATTCGCGGCTCGAACCCCCGCGAAAGCCGTGACATACGGTTCGATAAAAGGTTCGCGCTAGGTACACGGCGTGCGAACGCATCTACACTCGCAGCTTTCGCAGTAGCGCATGAGTCGCAGTCGGGACTTGCATGATTTTTTAATAAGCATACCTAGATATTTAATGAGGATTTTCGTCATCCACCATCTTCTCTTTCTCCATCTCTTTTTTATTCGGTTGTTATTTTTAATACAAATATAATTCTAGTATGCTACAGCACATAATGTCACGGCAGCAGCAACAACCTTATAGTCGAGTGTGGAGGAACACGTTTTAATGCGAAGTGCACGGCGCGAACCGCGGCGTCCATTCACAGCAAGATTCGCGCGCGAGTGTATAGCGGGCTTTATAAATGTCGTTCGCACGGTAAACTCTAATTGCGCGATGCCGGATTTGTGTGATGTCAGAATTTTGTGTGACAGTAGGTCTTTGATGCGTAGTTCGCACGTGGCGATGTAGATGCCGCCACAAAGGCAAGACATATTTTACGATTTGTTGTTTTTCATGATTTTCAACACAAATATAGTAAAATAGGTACTTGTGCTGATAATGAGAAGTGATTTTACGATTTATAAAGTTTCTAGTTTGGCTTCGATTTTTACAAGAAACTACTGAACAACGCGGCATTCTTAAATGTTGTCAAGTTCGCGATCGAAAGCGCACTAGTTAGCGGTGACGGCCATTTGCCTATGACATGAGCATCGTGATCACAGCGCGCGGACAACACACGTCCCCTTGCCACTTCTCCTGTTAGTTATATATTCTATGGGGATTCCTATTCACTATTACGATCTCAAAGGGGTATTTTGTTTTTCAAAACCTAGTAATAACTTAAGAAATGAAGACAAATGTGCCTTTTCTACTCTACTTACTCAAAATATACCTACCTCTAGTATGTTTATATTTTGGGGAATATTTGTGTGAGACGCGTAAGGTCATCGCAATCTCGAGCGAAGCGACCCAATAATGTGACCTTTCCTGCTTTATCTACACATAGGTACTTAAAGCTTTTCATACTGAGATCAATAGGTCATGTAGATGGATCGTTCAATATAAATAGCCCCTAAATAGATAAGCTGTCTCATTTGTGCAGTAGGCACCGCACAGCGTCTCTGAAGTATAATAAAAGTTATAATTTAATAAATATGCTTGCCATAAGTAACTATGTATGGATGACTAGGTACCTACCTATGTTTGCTTCTCAAGGCAGTATGCTTATGATTTTGTCTCTAGTTTAGGAAAACAACGAGCAACTCGTAAAATAAAGCGGGGGGCCTACTACCACTAAAGTGGGGGAAAGAAATGGAGCTATACGCCCTGTAGAGCTTCATCTCTTTCCTACACTAAAGTTATATTAAAATAATACTGCTTTAGAGGTGGTGGTAGGTAGGCCCCCACATATCATTCAGAATAGAACCACATTTGAACTAAGTATAAGAACGTAAACTAGGTATAATGTTAGATTTATCATTGAATGTGAATGAGCAGAATTAGCCTAATCTAGTCTACTTATATGAATATAATTAAATCTCAAATCACAATCTCTTTATCATTCCAGTGAGTGCCTGTTTTATGAAATGCTAGCTGCGCCACGCATAAGTCTCGATCCCGTGGGAATATCGGGATAAAAAGTAGGTATTCATGCCCTAACCCAGTGTCATGGTCTACCCATGTGCCAAATGTCATCCAAATAAAGGATTTTGAACTTGAACTTTAAAATATTTACCTACTAAAATCAAACTTAATTCCGTATTCCACTGAAAAGGGGACGGCAGGATTAGAGGAAGTGGCACTATCGTTATTAGATAACAGTGCGAAAGATGCCTATTATTAACTAAATTAATGCCCTGACATCACCTCAGGACTGTACTACATAAAGCTGTGAATCATACTAGCAATTAAATTAAAAAGTTGCGACTATATCTGTTTCTATATTTGACCATACCTTCAAGGAATTGTTTTGATGGGCGACTGAATCATTTTAAACGAACGCGCCATGCGCCAGCGGAATCTTCATCTCTTCTAAGAATTTGCTTACTATCCTCAATAAACAGTAAATGTCGAATTTGTAACTGGGGAGAATCAATGAAACAATAAAATTGTGTTATAATTTGTATTTATCAATACCTATATAAACTGACAACAATATAAAATAATGCGCTTAGTTACGCTACGCTAATTTAAACATTAGATATTTAATATAATATGAAGGGTCTCCGAATATTATACATAGGTATACCTATATTAATTATTTTCTAATAAATTATAGTAGAGCAAATTTCGGATACTGAATGTCTGACTCGACCTTTTGTTACCTCGCACTTAGTGATAAAATAAAAGAAAAAGTTTTATGTAATAAAAGCGTACCACAGCGTCGTTTCTACTTTGGGAGAACCGTTGGGCAGCTTTGAGACTAGCGAAGTTGAGTAAGAGCTGCCAGGCCGAGTTCAAACGTGCGTACTGTCGCCTTCACTACGTGCGTACTGTCGCCTTCACTACGATATACAATATACATAGATACTATACAAAGTGTATAAAGTTACCGAAAGCTAGACTAAAAGCGGTTGTTACCGACGTTACCTGCATTTGCATAACTCGCACCTAACAGTCAGACATTCAGCAGCCGAGTTGCGTAAAATATTGTTTAACGTGTACTCGTCACGGGAGCTAGAGCGTCAAATAGCAGCTCTCGACCTACATCTATTGTCCTTACACCTACGAATATACGCTATCCCTATTTGGCATGTGTTGCTTATTTGACGATCAAGCCTCGTGGAGCCATCACTTCGAACAAGCATAACTAGATAAGATTTGCCTCAAATTCCATAGTAGGGTGGTAGGCAGATACGTTAGAACAGCGATACTCAAACTGTGTGCAATCACGTCATACACGCACTTTGATCAATTATAGTATTGCAGACCGCACAGAAGACCTCAGCTTTACAGCTTCGCGCCACATTGAGTACCACTGGATTACAGTCTAATTAAAAATAAAATATATAATTGTGGTTCTGATAAGGCCTTAAAGTATGTTGATTGTAACATGACCGGTCATTCCGCGGAGTAGAGATAACTATTAGACTTAGCACCTACTTTCACAAGAAAGTTAGGGCAAGACCAAATATTAATGTTTAATAATTGTCTTACATTCAATCTACGCATTATTTTGAACGTAATAATTATACCGTCATGTAATTTTCCTAATTGACGGCCATGTTAATCTAATTGTATAAAAAGTTTATATTTGTAGATTATGAACTTGTTATATTGTTCACGCTACCTTGCCTCTTATGTAAACATCATTGTTTAAGTATATTAAGAATTTTTTTTTTCTGAATGTTTTCTAAAGCTATTCTTTTTGATAGGTCACTCCTTAACAATGTCGAAAAAAAATTGTTAACCAATGGAAGACATTTAAAGTAGCTCGCTCGATGTTCGATAATTTAACTTTAATCTGTTACAATAGTTGTTTTTGGCTCCAAGGGCATCACTAAGCCTGATTGAACACCTTAAGACAAGCTGTATTCTTCAGCTTCACTTAATTAACTAGAGCTGCAATATTCATAATAAACACCATTTCCTCATTTATTAAAGTAGTGCGGCAGTTTTATCAATATAGCAGTGACCTGTTCAGTCGCGGAAAGTACATTAGTAGGTAGTACATAACAATAAAATACCGAAAATAAATTGTAAACAACATTTATTCGACTCTAATAAATATACAAATAACAGATTTTTACAGGTATTAGACTATTTAAATAATTTTCTATACTTAACATTCTTTCCACGACTGTACATGAGTCTTACAAGTAACTTAAAACTATTTTGGGATTCACTGTACACAGTGTCGGGTTATTCCATGTTTTGTTGAACAGTCTAAAATTTCCAATTACATTTGAAATATATTGTCCCGTCAAACAAATAGAGGGCAAATCCGTATAATTATGACTTCATATAATATTTCCCGGAAAATTCCCACCATTGTGTACCGCGGACCGTATTTCCCGTTTCGGCAACATATCTTCTCCTCCCCTCAGTTATATTTACAAATGGGAGTGAAGACTAAATCCTCGCGAAACTGAGCTTAGACCGTCCAAAATAAAACTTGAATTATTTGTCCTAGACGCTGTCAAGTTGTGCTCTTATTCAGGGAAATCTAGCATTGCCCTTTCGTTCTACTAGTTAATACGTCGGTATAACAATTGTTGTGTTTACAGTTACAGTCGGAAAAACCTGTAACATTTAATTGCATGGTTACAATTAAAGACAGATTTATAGTAACTGTTTTAACATAGGTTACTATAAAATTTGTATGGCAATATATAATTTAGCAACCAATATTTTGTACTCAAGTTTAGTTTTGAATAGTCTAAGCTGCTGTATCGATAGCAAACAAGGAAATAATGTTCAGATCAATTTGTTGAAAACTTTACTATAATTTGACAACATTTTCTATGACAAATGAACATTGTCGAGTCGTGACGGGGAATTGTAACTAAGCGCTGGTCGAGTGCTGTCCAGATAGGTAGGTGTGATGTGGAGTCAGCTGGCGCGGATAAAGGCTGCCAGGCGCTAGCTGTCACGTGTCGGGAGCGCCGCGAGCGTGTCGCGACTGGCGCGAGCGTGTCGCGACTGGCACGAGCGTGTCGCGACTGGCGCGAGCGTGTCGCTCACGTCGCCTAGCAACACCCTGTCAGCGTGCTGTTGCTCTCCCCGCGCAGCCTCGTCAGCGCCTCGTACACGCTCTCTCTCTCACTGTCGCTGTCGTACATCTGTGGAAGATAGCCATACATTAATATAGGAGTAGCTAACAGGACACCGCGCCGCCGCACGGTCGACGATAACGCACCAGACGGCTCGTGATAAACACAACTTATTCCTGTACATAAATGTACAGTTTCAAATGATGTTTTACAACCTACTCATTTAAATTGTAAGGTTACAGGAAAAAAATCTGCGAATAGTTGGAACGTGGCGTTATAAATAAATTTAAAAGCATATTTGTTCTCTCAGTTGCGATAACTATGGGAACTGCGTATTACAAATACCTTCTGGCTACCTACTAGCTCAGTAATTGACAATTTGCGCCGGATGTAAATAAAAATATATTGTTTTTTCATCCATATTCTCGTGACTGATTAGGAGAAAATTGTTTTCAATAACAATGATAAACAAACAGACCAAAGAACAGAAAGTTGAGAATACTCATCAAGTATTAACTACTATTAACTATCTAATAAATGTCATCTAATATAATCAAGATTAAAGGAATATGGGTATATTTGTGGGCTTCCCCAAGATACTATCTATCAAGAAATGTTTAAGGGCATACTCACATCATCGTCTGAGTCGGAGTCTGTATCGCTATCGTCGGCCATGTTGGCGAATGCGCGAGCTGCTGCGGTCTTCTTGGCGAGCCGGCGCGGAGTTCTGTTGGCGTAGTCGCGCGCGTTCGTCGTCACTCCTGGGCATCTCTCGCGCAGGTACTGTACGAGACGGGTGTCACCGCGCCGGGCGGCGATGTGCAGAGCTGTCCAACCTGCTAGGTTTTCCTGTTGACAAGAGAGAAAAGACATCAGTAATGCTATAAACAGACTTGAAGAGCGAAGAGATATTGATAAACTGTTATTCTTAATTGATTGCAATGTTTACAATTTATTTCAGGCACTCGATAAAAACAACAGCGATGTCGCATCGAGCCATTATCGGTACAGGGTAAATCCTGCACCGTGAGCAGCCTGAAGCGACAACAATGCGGCAAGTGTGCACGCGCCAACTAATCTCTTGTAGTAATGGTAAATACAAGCGCTCATTGTTTGCTGAACACAAATGGGTGCACAAACACAAAAAACCCCGACGCAAGAGATATGGCACTATCAGCAGATTAACACGAATGGCATGGCAATGGGTTTTCCACCGATAGTCGAGGAGACATGCAATGACTAAGGAGTTTGTTCGCTTCGGCTCAAGGTATTTACTGTTTTCTGTCTAGGGGTTTACCTACCTATTAGTTTTTTTTGTAACTAGGCTAGCCATCTTGTCGTGATAATGTAGGTAAATAGGTTTGTGGTTTCGATACGCTAACGTTAACACTTGAGTGAAGTATGTTTAGTTGACTTATGGCCGAATCCTATAATTTACGGACCGTCATTACTTAAAATGAAGACTTTTGTATCTTTACCAATAATGAAGCAGACCATAGCTTTGCATAGTAGAAACTCCCATATGGAAGTAGCTATCACAGTTAAAATTTGCTTACGAATCTATTTATATGTCCAGTTTGCCAGTAGTTTATTTACCATTGGTAAGCGATTCGTTTTGTTTATAGGAACCGAATTGCAAACTATCTGAAACATCTCCAGCTGCTTCAGAAGTTATCAAGGCAATAAAACAACGCAAATGTTGCTAAACATCCTTGATTCCAGATAAATCACACGCCTGCCATTGAATGTGCATGAAAGCTGATTCATATCTAATAATTCTGTGATCTATTTCTGTCGTTCCCACTACTTCAATTGCCTAGATGAGTGTTTTGGCCAACTCATTAGCGTATTCCCGCTTCATTATTTTGAATAACTTTTTTCCTGTTATTGTGAATAAGAATCAAAACCGCAAATATGCTAAAACGGATTGCCCCATGATCGAATTATTTGCATGCGTTCCGGAATACCGTGTCCCCCCAACAAGCTGTGTTCGGGCCGACCCAAGTCAGTATTGACTCATTTTGTGGTTAGAGTTCTAGTTGTCTTTTGTTTGTTTCTTACCTCTTTGGGTATTTGGAAAGCCAAAACTAAAACGAAAACTTGAGGAAATCGTAACAGTTTTTCAGAAGGATGTCTGAATATGCAAGTTTGTTAAGTCTAACGTACCGCTAAATTGATATTCGCTCCGTAGTACACCAGGGCATGGAGCGCCTCCAGGTGTCCCGCTGATGCTGCCAGGTGCACACACGCTTGTCCTGTAACAAATAACAATACATTGTTAATATCATAATGTTATGAGACAAATGATTTATCACTGGTTTCTCGCGAGTATATTCCACTATCAATAAGTATCCAGGATTCAATAATACTACAAGTTAGACTCCTGTGAGTTATAGGTACTGAGTAGTTTGCACAGTTTTGCGCTAAGGACTTGATATAAGTAAAAATTGTTATAAGGTCATCTTCGTGCGTAAGTACTGACGCAGATAATTAGTTTAGTGCCTACAAATCATGTTGATTTCCGATTAATCGATCGATCGATAAATTATAATCTAAATGAATAATAGCGGGGAATTTGTTGCACGATAATATTGAGTGACTAGTAATTACGCACTAATCTGTTGTCATAATCGAAGCAGACCCTTACCTACACTATTATAAGTAGTAAGCAGTTACATATTCCGCAGAAAATCATGTTCCAAAAGCACTTGCATTAGATAAAACGTCAAAGATAGATAATGCGTGGCTTCGTGGGTTTTCCCAAAATGACAAATTCCTGCAGGGAACATAACAATCTGCTTGTTCTTTGAACTGAGTTAAATTATGAAGAACGCTGAAGAATTAAGTATAATTCTGAGATGAGAATAAAGTAAGATAACCTTTAACATTATAATCAGACATCATAACATCGTTCCATCAATTTAATCATGCGCAGTTTAACTGGTTCCTTATTATAAGATGTATATTTATAAAATCACACGGCGTCATAGAATACCTACGGTAAAAAAAGGTTAATCATTTCTGAAAATACGAGTGTAAGTCACATATTCTGGCTGAAAACCATGAATAACAAATGTATTATAACCACAACAAAGCTTGTTTCCGTCTAGTTTTTTTTAATAACGCTGTATTCAATTAGTTCAGATTTTCATGAGATTTATATGCAAACGGTCGCAGCGCGTGCAATGTGCAAAAACTGAGAACATTGTTTATAGAAATGGTCCATAATGATCGCTCGACGCGCTCGCGCCTCTGGAACCGATCCAAATGTATTTAAAACGAATCTAAAATAGATCGCTCGCTAAAATGGCCGAGCTCTTTTTAAAACTCAAGAATTTAGGTGAGCTTAATATAATCCTTTCTGGTATTGTAGGAAGATTCGATCTTATCGGCCATTTGGAAAACGTGTTCGGCCTGTATAGCGAATCGGTGTCCGATGAATACTCACATCAAGTTTGGTGGTAACTAATCAAACACAAGGAGCCTCTACGCTGCCTAGCAGCGATCGACGTGAATTAGAAAGATGTGCCGAACTAAATAAACATGTCGGGTTAACGTAACTGCTATTTTCAAGTATTTGCAATAACACTTTACACGTCAGTATGGGGCTTATATGATAATGATGACGCAGTCATGTACAGATTACGAATAAAATTAATAATTTCCAATCAGTGTAAGAGCAAAGTGTATAAACTTTGTTTCAATAATATGTAATTCTCCGCGCATCTGGCCAGTCATGTCCACTTGGGCATTCATTCGTTAATTTATGAGGATATTTCCCCTCGTGTTAGTATGAAAATTATGGCATGGTAAACAACAAAGTCCCGTATTTGCATATGGTAATAGACAATTTGTGAACATTATGCAGACAATTATTAAGAAGATTATATTGTGGAAACTTTTATGGGTGGAATTTTTTAGTGCGAAAACAACATTGTGAATTCATGGTGGTACTTATGATGTCAAGGATACAAGAATATGTTGCGGGGATCCCAGCAACCTTGACATACAACCATTGCGGTGTATTCATAAACAACAGGTAGGTACTGGTCAATGTTTCCAACAATATGTAAATGATGTAGGAAAAGCCAAACCTAAGCATTGTGGAAGTCCAAAAGGCCTATCAGAGGGTCGAAACTAGAATATATTGTGTGTTGTTACAAACAATAAATAGTTGATAGCTTCATTGGTAGAAGTTTCCAAATCATTGAGTTATGTAGTGGCAAATATTTACAGATCCACAGCGTAAATATGGAACACCTCAACACCAAAGTGCGTTTGGTTGGACTTATTTCGTTGTTAGTTAGTACCTAATCGTGAGAACTGAAAATAAAAAGTTGTACGTGTAATCAAAACGTTGAAAGCGCCAAGCAATGTTCACGACAGCTGACGTGACACCGAGCGAGACTGATCAACCGACACAAGTACCTCTCTCTGTAGTGGCATGTGTAAGATGTCGTCACGCGGGGCGCGGTGCGCGGGGCGAGAGGCGCAGGCGCGGCGACCTGATGGGGTTTTCCCAACAATGTGGCGGCCGCGGCGCGGCGACTGGCAACGCACGCGCCTCAACTGTCCTCGCCAAATATGGCGCGACTCCACTGTATTTTCACTATTTCCGTATATCACACAGATTCCAACCTTAATTTCCATGACGATTAGTTGGCTGTTGGTATCGATCAAGCAATGGAAAAACTCTAGATAATGTACTACTTACCTGGGTATTTTCCCACAATGAATTTTATCAGGTGTCAATTCTCAAATTAAAACAACGCAATAAAAACTGTGTGTTACGTAAGTTTTTATAGAGGAACGACACTTTTTCCTTATTTTTCGAGTCGAAACATAAACGGAGTTACCGAGTGCCCGGCAGTACCTAGGTGCTAACCGCAGCGATACCCAGGGTATTGCCGATGTGTTGGCAGATGTCAACGTGTGGAGTGTAATATAAATAATTCCATTAAGAACTATAACAATAGTTTAAATACCACCTAGTTGAAACATTATTTAGGTTGTAGTCATAGGAATATACCACCTCCTATATCCTGCTGCACTTTATAAATATCTCCTCGTAACATCTGAATCATGCGGCCCACAAATAGGACCCAAAGTTCCTCATGTAAATTTTGCATCCGTTAAAAATAGCAGCTGCACCATTCGCAACATTGGGGTTTATTTATAAACGTTGCTTAAGGTTAAGTGACGTTCAAACGAGCATATTTACACGGTCGCTAATCATTACATAACTCTAAGAAACGTTTATAAATAAATAATATTTCACGAGCCTGTAAGATTTCCAAAAAATCCATATCGCGCGGATATTTCAACAGGCTTTCGTGTAAAAACCCATAGCCTTGCAAAAAGAACTCGCAGGCAGACTCTCAACTTTAAATTGTCTACATAAATATAATTAATTGACGTGCCACAGCAAAATAACCCAAACAGGCAAACTGTTTGGATTATTTTATATTCAAATATGGGTATTCACGTCTAACGTGAACTGTCCTAGCACTTCCAACTTTGTTCACACTGAGCTAATTAGGAGACAATGGACAAGGCATGCGCAAGCGCAAGCTAACAGACGTCATTTTGACTTTTAAAGCTAACGTTAGTGTTCGCTGAGTCCACGCGTCATGCTCGTGATTGGACCTATGATTATAATTTAACGGCCGGCGACGGATTAATAAAGTTCCGTACCAACCAAATAATATGTGGATGTAGCACGAATTGGTCAAAGTCAGTTAAATTTTCCTTATGGTTAGAGCTTCAAATTAAGGCGCGGTGGCCTTTAGTCATGCGATCATAGGTGCAAAGATTCTTACGGCCCCTTGGTTTTGCCAGTCCAAGTCTAATAAAAATTTTCTTTTAGAAAGTGGCGAGAAGTTTCAGTAAAGAGAAGAAGAGGTTTCAGTGATGCTGATGATGGAAAGAAAGAGTACCTAATTTATTTCAGTAATAAAACTAAAACGAGCCACGAATGAGAACACACAGCTGAAGTGTGAACAATGTTTAAAAGAACGGTTCTCAACTACTTGTGTAACGTATACGTCGAGTGGTGATGAAATTTTCATGAAAATAAATTGCGTCTGAGGACATTGAAAAACCAGGTTGAGCGTCGGAAAACCCCAGGTTTATACAACGGTACGAGTGTTTAATGCGGACAGATAGCAATGGTTTACGAGCTCTCACGAAGATAACGTTCCTACAAACATGGATATAAAAGAAATTAAAGTGGTACCATTAATTTAATTAACGCGTAGTGGATAACTTCAGGCTGTGTATTCATTATGCTGAGAAAATAAACAATAATAAGAGTATTGCTCTCTGTTCTAGTTAAGTCAACGTCGATTAACTATACGACGCATGTTTTCTACTCTTAATGAGCTATAGCATAGAAAATTAATACATTGACGTGGGTAGCAATCACACCATGCTAGTACGATTATAATTATTAATGTCTATTATTTAAATCTGCTATTTACATCTATGGGAAAACCAAATAAAACAACAATTAGAGTTGTTGGCCTTGGGTGGAAATATGCAACCGTAAGAAACTTAGAACAAATACAGCACTCAAATTAGCTACCTAACATGTTCATCGAGGCATCCAAAAACAGGATTCTCTAAAATTGTCCGATCACAGGTCACCGGGTGCGACGGACGCTTTAAACAGCGCATAACATGAAGGTATACAAATACATTCGAGCAACAGTTCTGTTCCATATGCAGCTCGATGTCAAAGACAGATAAAAGGCTTAATTTAAGAATTGATTTAATTGGAGATATAATTAGAAAGTGCGCCCGCGCAGTCCCACGTAACATGTTCATAATACATGCGCTTGGGATTTCCGTCCGTATGTAACCGTGGCGAGGCGCACTTTCACGTGGGTATTGCCCAGGCCATCATCATCATAAAATCCACCATTGTTCCGAAGTAAGCCATCAACGCAAGCAACGCAAAACGTTTGCGGTTTTCCTGGGGTTTACTCAAATGCTCACCTTGGACATCGCCGCATGCCTGGCGCTGCATTGCTTTTGAAGTTTACTTCCTTAACATACAGGCTCTGTGGACTACGAATCATTTACAAATACAATGAGTCGGTAAAAGAGTAAAGCTATTATTTAACATCCACACACTAGTTTTAAGAAACGTCCTTCATCGTACAAAAATAAAACGGCGATAAATATACATAAAAACCGGCCAAGCGCGTGTCGGACCACGCACAATGAAGGGTTCCGTAGTCAGGATGAATTTATAGCAAGAAGAAACTTTACTTTGTAGTTGAAAAACACGTTCTCCCATACGGAATGTATGAGAGAACATGTTTTTGCAACCGTAAACGTAAGTTGGTCGATTATTACTCGTTAACTTGTAAATAGTGTGATAGTTTCCTTTTAATTTCGTTATATGTACTACAACCGTGATTTTTTTCACATATCTAAAACCAACTATTTAGCTGGCAGGACACACACACACACACTTGACTCTAACAAAAATTAACAGTTTATAAAGCTTAATATTTCGCAAACAGATCCCTGAATCCAAAAATGGTTTTAACAAACTTGCAATATTTTTGAACAATCTTTCCAACGACACCCCACACCATGGGACAGATAAGAAGAAAATATACCCAGTTTGCGTGTAGGGGCATACTTACATAAAAAAATGTTTTTTCATGATTTTATTTTACCACTTTGTCGGCGTGATTAATATGTATACCCATGCTAAATTACATCTTTCTAGTACAAAGAGTCTGAGCTAAGACGCGGATAGACAGCCGGACATACAGACAGACAGACGGACATGGCGAAACTATAAGGGTTCCTTGTTTACGGAGCCGGAACCCTAAAAAAGCGTACGTACATGTTTGGCGCTACGACATTTATAAGATATTGAAATTGTCCTGTCAGGAAAAACCATCTCGCCATGCCGCCGCTTACTTAGCATACTCGTAATGGCTTTTCAATTAGCGCTCGAACAATGGTGGGGTTAACCCAAATCGTGTATACGGACCGCTCGTCTGGGGGCGTTACACGGTCAAAAAGTTTGCTTTCACTCGGTGAGCGGCCGTCCGTGTTCGTTACGCGACCGGCTCCTCGTAACGTTGGGAATACCCACCGAGCCAGCGCCGACAGCCTCCGACTCGATCTCAGACCCGACTTCGCCGATCGCTCTAGGCCATCGCGAAATGAGACGCCTTGCGGTCCCCAAAACTATTAATGAAATGTACCTAATGTCTCCACTAATGGTTAACATATCTGATAAATTCATATGCAAATACGCGACAGAGCTAGAACCGAAATTCTTTTGTATAAGATGTGTTGTTTGCCAGCTTGGGAAAACCAAGAGACGATAAAGAGCGTAGAGCTAATATCTTTTTAATGCAGTTTACAGAGGCAGGGAATTCCTAATGTGATTTACTGTGAATGATAGACTCGACAGAATATCTTAACCGACTGGAGCACTTTTTGGCGAGTTGTCTTAGCAAGAGATCTTTGATGACATTGAGCGTAGTCAAGACCTTGACGAACGTCACAAGCAGCCTCAAGTAGGCACGGTGCGTTCACACGTAAACAATGTACGGCGCCTTTGTTTAGCATAGTAAACAGGTTCTAGTTGATCCTAGACACGACTTAATTCAAGAAATCCTAGAGAAGCTCCGTATTTTTTCTGCAGTGCAAGGCACGTGAGATGTCGTGCCGGTTCGTGTCCGGATCCAGACGTAGCTACTAGCTACTGCAAGGACAATGCCGTTGCACATGAAGGCTAACTACTTTACAGACATTACGGATGACATTACTTACATAAAGTTTAATAACTCTAATGAGAACACGGAAGCTAACGCAATTGCAGTACATACTGTAAACTGTTGACTGGTAGAAAATGCCTATGGCATTAAGTCCGCCTCTGTACATTTTTGTGCTTGAAGTATTAAATAAATAAATACTGGTGCCGATTCTCTTGTCACAAATGCCTCTACACTAAACTAAAAATCATTAAAATTTAGTTTATTCCTGTCAAACGACGATTTCCCATTCTGAAATAGACTTAAGTGACACAACTTACCTATATTTTAGTTTGACAGCACTAAGATAGTACTGAGTTTTTAATTTAGTCAAAATGGCAATTTTGCCATTCTGAATTTGACCTTTTTCACCTAAAATTTTGATTGTAAAAAACAAAACCAGAAAATTTTTAATCGCGATTAAAAATGTGTGGGATAAAATAAGTTGTCTTGAACTAAAATTCACACCAACATCTCGACTTCACGTGCAAAAACAGTACTGTATTTATTTTTTCTTTTGCTTATATCTCGAAAATAGTGCATGTATTTTTTCATATTTTCCATACAAAAAGTGTAAAATTCCATATAAAACACGTCGAGGCTGCACCCACTGCGCGCCTCCGGCTCTAAAAAAAGTCACGAGTTAGGGCAAACCACGTGGATTCGCGATTGTCAAATTCGATTTTAGTTGTGTCAAAATTCTTTTTTAATTTAGAGAATTTTATTTGCAGAATAGCTCTAAGATCCTCATATCCAAAAGTAAGAATTTTTGTGATAGTTTAGTTAGTTTAGTTCGGTAGTACAAGAGAATCGGCACCAATGTAAACTAAAATTAATTCAAACTTTTAGAATTTTAGATTGTAAACAAAACATTTTTCTGGACAATGTTTAACACTATTGTCTGCAAAATGTAGTAAGGACACATGAGCCCGGATTGTAGATAATAGATCAGAACAATACATGTCATAAAAAGAGCTAAGAGAAAAAGAGAATATAAAGTGATAGAAAACGCAAATCACATCTGAAACATTGCATATGAATCCAAATTTATATTTATATGAACAAATGGTTAAAACATTTGCCACAGCCGCCTGTACCTGGAAAAACCGTTGAGCGGGTTTTTACTCTGACACCGTGATTCAGATGAACTGTTGCGAACCTAAATGTTGTATTCATATAATAACCTCATATTTATGTTGGCTTTAATCATGTAACGGAACAGGTTTGTTAATATTTAATTATTCATCCTAAGCATTCAAAGCAATGGTGCTTTTCCGCCTAAGTCGCTTGCAGTTTTATCCTAATTTGAATTAAAGGTACGGACCTCGCATCATCGTAACCGTGCTCTGGGTTTTTTCTTTTAGGCACTGAACGAAAGGCTTGAACTTGAAAGGGCAAATAATATCAGGCCCGAGGCCTGATATTAAGCATCATCGGAATTTCAAGTTCATCGTAATGGATGATGTCAGTGCTCTCAGTGGTCATTAAACGATACATTCCTGCCATAACATTGTAGGTTATCTGGAGGATACGGTTGAAGGAGCTAAGACAAGAATTGGATGTTCTCACTTTTAGACACCTGTGGAATAGGTATGTGTGAAAACTTGTCTAGCACCAACATTTCTTCCTTGCCTGAGAAGACTCCTAATAAGTAGCAGATGATGTCATTCTTAACTATATGCCCACAGCACCAGATAGTGCGAATGGAAAAAAGGTACCTACTTTATAAGGAACTTTGATAGTGGAATTCCAGTGTAAGATTATAAACTAATAACGCTGAGATCATCGCTCAAAGGAGCAACGTAGCTCATCCAAAAACTGGCGCTTACCTTTATAATTCTTTTGATCCAGTACTGAGGCTAGCTTCCGAGGTGCTTGTTCTGCCACAGGCGCGAGTAACGCTTGTAGACATTCAACGTGTCCTTTTGAACTGGCTTTGTGTAGGGGTGTCTCTCCACACCTATCCCTCGCTCCGAGCGAGAGTCCCGCACGCACCAGCATCCTGGTGACCACGGCGTTCCCGCTCATCACAGCCAGGTGCAGGGGTGTGTGGCCATCGTCGTTAGGTACGTCCAATAGCGCCTTGTTTGGACAGACCCTTATGAGTGTTCCTACTGACTTTTCACAGCCGTGCACTGATGCTATGTGTAATTGTCTGTAACAAGGGAATAGCCTGGTTAGAGCTTCTGCTGCTTGGAAAATCAATTGTATTGTTATATTTTTCTAAATATAGAGTATGACGGGATGGCTTGCGACCTTTACGGTGTCGGACCGGTCGGTGCGTGAGTTGGGCCCGCGTAAACTCAGCGCGTGACAACCGACCTGTCCAGAACCCTCGCAGTATTTTAGCCCTCTTTAGATGTAACACTACGAGGCCAATATGTCCTGTTTTAAATGACTTTCCGATTTTATTCAAAATCTGACTCATCTTTATTCCCATTTCAGTACCAGAAAGCAATGAGCTTACTGCGAAATGGCATATGTAGGTAATCAGTTAGGCGCCAAATATGTCATGCTTACAGACGGCGCGGCGCATGCGACGTGTTTCTGTTTATCTACGCGCGTGTAGTAGGAACTGTTTAAGAATGCTAATGATGTAATAAGTGATGGAAGTGTAAACTTCCTAGAGGGGACAACCAATGTGTATGATATTAACAAAATTGAATCAGAAACGAAGGAAACTGCTACCAATGACCTTATGTTTATAATTAATTTAATACGAAACTAGAATACATTACATGACATGTGTGTTTATACATATAGCTACGTGTTTTTCATAAATGGTAATTTTAATAAATAATATTGGTCTATATTGTCGAACTTCTATTTTAAATCATTTGTTCATAATCTACCAATTTGTTAAGAGACTGGAATAGGCATTTTTGGGCAAATTTCAGGTAACTGCTAGTAGGTACCTAGTACGTCTTCATTGATCGTGTACGGGAGACATTCGGTCAAACGCACACTAAAGGAAGTATTGCTGCATCAACACTCATCAGTCCTAATCTCAACAGTTTTACAGTATTCAAAAAACTTTTTGAGGTTTCTAAACTATAAAGCAAAGTTTTGTATAACTTGACAAAAAATTTATGGTACCTCTGTGGTGTAATGACGTAATAAGATTGTGTCTGTTGACAGTTACTAGTCATGAAACAATTAACAAAACAGTTTCTCACAATTTACTTGAAGTTGTAATGGAAGGAAAATAAATGTTAAATGCCCGAGGCTATTAAATGTGGCCACTGTGAACAGGGTCGCTCCTTGGGGATTGTCCAAAGGTCACCGACATTGATCCCAAGCACTATACTGTAATGTACTGTTAGCATAATGAATACTTCCTGTTTAAATGATGTGCTAGACTTTGTACATGTCATTGTAAACATACAGTCTGAGATAACACCCTTCACGGAGTACTTTACCCAATCTTAAGGCCAGTGTTAGCTATTTTTTTATGGGCAGAATGGCTGTAAAATGCCTGGCACAATGTAATCTGTAAGACAGATTACATTGTGCCAGTCATTTACATAAACATAACTATTTAATCTAAACAATGGGTTATTCCCAGTTTTATCAGTATTTAGTTGAAGAACATAACTCTGATAAAGTGATTTTATTGGACATATTATAAATTTTATTGTAATAAGTACCAAAATACTAGTTAGTATTTAAGTAGTGAGTTTCTGATAGTTAAGCTAATAAATCATCAAATAAGTCCTGTGGTATAAAATTTATAGAATAAGGCAAGTTTATGAAACATCACACACCAGCAACAAAGGTCAGAAGTCCACGTATATAATATGAAATTTAACATGCTTTTTACATTTTCATAACATACCTTAGCTTGGCCTGTGTTACAGAACCCTAAAACTCGTTTAAAGCCTTTTGATTGGTTGAAACTAGTTTCAAGTAATGCTTGAGTCTTGAGTTGAGAGGTTCTGTAATATGGGCCTAAATATAGAAATTAATAATTAGGATTCCAAAAAAGAGGGTAATTTGTTATTTTACAAGCTTAATGAACCATGTATACAGTGTCGCCCAAGGGCATGTGCCCGCCCGTATTTTTATGAATATTTATAACAAATTATCGAAAATAAACTGAAAAAGGGGGGTCTATCTTAATTTTTTTTCTTATTCTTTTATTTCAATGTCCCGCTATGATTTTAGGGACTTACACTTGTGTTTTTTAAAATAAATACTGTTTTTTTTTTGGAAAGAAATGTCTTCACCTCTGTTTTAATTTTTCATAGTCGACGAAAAAATGTTAGTTAACCCGATATAATAACTCATTACCTATTAGAAATAAAAAACAGAATAACATGAAAAAAATTACAGATAGACCTAAAGTTAATTTTTTGATATTTTTTCATGAATATTCAGCAAAATACAGGCGGCACCTGCCCATGAGCGACATTGTATATATATATATAAACATGCTACTATTAGCCTGTTTTATACTTAGCTTATGTGATTATGATTAGAAACAGAGCCTGTTACCTTGAAATATGAATTTATAGTTCCACAAAACCATGCATTATCTACTGATAACTAATAACTAAGAATTTAGTATTAAATCAATAGTAGTTAGCAAATTAAAGAGTTACATTCAAGTTCAGTAGTCGTTTAGTAGTTTTTATTAGTTTATATTCTACAATAAAATTCTAATTTGACATTTGATCAAATGTTGGCCATGTACGCATGACAGATGAGTTTGTTGTACCTATTGTAAAAGCCAAATTGATGTACTCACGTATCGCCATCTGCGTCTTGTTGGAAGAATATGACAATAGGTGGGATGTTCTTCTGTACTGGCGGTAGTATGTTGATCTGTGGGGTCTGCGTGTCAGTGAGCTGCACATCCGAGAGGCACTCCGATATGCAAAGAATACCACTGTCGTACTCATTATCGGAGGGCTGGGGCACTACACTCACACACACTTTCTTATCCTCACTCGCGGGTTCGGGCTCATGGTCCGACTCCTCGTCACCGGGGAACACGTCCAAAGGTCCCGAAAGAAAACCAGAATCGACGTTCTCGTCCTCCGTGATCTTGGTATCGAAATCGCTCCTCTTATTTGCACTCATTTTGTTAGTTTTATTTTGTCACACTTGAATTTAAAACACTTAAGATTGGAATGCACGATGTTTTTGTAACGCTAACTATGCGAAATCATGTTATTAAACGTATAAACGAAAAAATATGTCGCATAATAAACAACCGTTTCACAACGAAATCGCATGCGCAACGGCAATGAATGATCAATTCACAATGATGAGTGATGATGGCTTTGGCTCCCGTCTCTCCACTGCTCCAGTTTTCGTAGTGCGTTCGGATAAACACACGTGTATATCGCCGACCGTTGCAAAGCGAACTGAACGCCATCTGTACCGCGCTTTTGTTTATATATATATCTCTGTTTTGCGCGGCGTTTATTACTGTATGTAGGTTTTTATTTTGGTACCAAAGCGTAGGCACGAATATTGCTGGGTTAACCCATTTAGTTAAAAGAGTGGTTTTATAACTTTCCTTTTATATTTGTAATTCCCTCAGGACGTTCTCTGTGAATAGTTTTATTCATCTTTCTTTATTTGCATTCACCAAGTATTTTCTGATTCTGGCTATTTTTCGAATATGTTTTTCGTCTTCACTGGTGGTCTTCACTGAATATTTATAATTATACAAAAAAATCATTACTTACCTCTAGACAGCTGGTAGAATTACTCTGTTGGTAGAATGTTTTTAAAATCCAGAGTTTGATTATATAGCAAAAAATTGGCTGATTTTAAATCTTACGAATTTTCTTCCTAAAATATTTGTGGATTTTCATAATCAGCAAAACGAGTTGATAATGATATATCTAATGGTCTTTGAAAGCGATTGTTTATTCGGTGCGTTTGGTGTGTATCCAAAAATACATCAAATTTCGTCAATGTGCTGTGTATGTCACCTTTGTCATGTCATACTCAAAAGTGTCAGTGTCAGGTACAGCCAAGTTGCCGCGTTTAAATAAAACTTTGATTTCTAATTTTATTCTAGTTTTATAGTTTGCGGGGATTTATTGTAATAATATAACTACTAAATATTGTTTTAATAATGTTTGCTGAAAAAGTAATAGAATTATTGAAGGAAGCAGAAAGAAACCCTGTTACTATTGACCCATTTAATGTATGTTGTTTTTACATCGCATTTTTTCCGTATTTTTTCCTAAATGTTTCTAAGCAAACTTTTAGGTATCTTGTACAACTAATTTGTTATTTTCAGGATGATAAAATAAGGCAAATATTAGAGGAAATGCATTCGCTGTTTAGGATGAACATGAACGATGCGTAAGTTATAATATTTTGACAATGTTAACTGGGTTTACCAAAGTTTAGCTTCAATGTTTACAAATAAGATTGTAAATTAACGAAATAAAGTGCGCGAAAAAATAAATAAACTCATAACATTTTCAACGCCAAATGTAGGCAGCTAACTACCAATGTTCAAGTTAATGGAATAGACTTGGACCCTGTTGAGTCAACAGTTTTTCTTGGAATAACTATTGACGGTAAATTACAATGGGGCCCACACATAGAAAAATTGACAGGAAGGCTTAGTTAGCTGCTTATGCTGTTAAAAAAAAAAAAGACGGATAACTGACGTAGATACAGCCAGAATTGTTTATTTTAGATATTTTCATAGTCTTATGTCTTATGAGATTCTTCTCTGGGGAACCTGTGCGGACATTAATACTATCTTTGATCTACAGAAAAGGGCTGTTCGAGCCATTTACAACCTAGGTCCAAGAGATTCCCTTCGAGAGAAATTTAGAGGTATAAATATTCTGACTGTAGCCTCACAATATATTATTGAAATCCTATTGTATGTACATAAAAATATATCAAATTTTAAGAAAATGTCTGATATTCATAGTTTAAATACCAGGAATAAACACAACCTTGCTGTACATCGCACACATCTTCACTGCCTTCAGTTTCAGGAGCGACTCGTTCATGGGGCAATGTATACTACGCTTTTGCAACAAAGTTCCCATTGACATTCGAAACTTCCCCATTAAACAATTTAAAAAAAAAATTAAAAACAAACTTTGTAAAAAAGGTTACTATAAAATTTCAGATTATTTAGAAGATAAAAAGCTTGGGATTGAGCTGCTCGCTCTGCTAAGCCTTGTGAAAACCATAAAACTTGACATTTTAATTATTCATCACAATAAACCAGACGCATTATACCTTGTTGAAAATTATATTCAAAATGACACGATTACTTTGTAAAGTATTATATTATTTTAATTATTCGGAATGTGAGGACTATGTGGATATTTTTTTTTTTTTTTTTATCTTTCATTTATTTTTTCTTTCTCAGTTAGTTTTAATGATGGTCTGGCAGTTTGAGTTGTTGATGCGGCCTACCCAAATATCCTTTCTTTGGTATTGTTCGTCGAGTTGAACTCCTTCAGTTCTGAGTTGAGCTCCACGATTACTGACTAATGCTTGTACTGACTGGACAGGTCCACTCAAACCTGTGTGGTTCTTTCCTCAAAAGACCATTTCAGACACTAATCTACATGGTCCTCTTATGGCTTGACCAAGATTATGTCTGGACTTTAAAAGAGACTGCAACCTTTTAGTTTGTTTCGGCCTTTCGTCTCAAAGTAGTCACATAGGAAACACCGACCTCATCTAGCTTATTATTAATATTTTTTTATATGACGTGTAAAAGTGATTCCTATATCCTATTTACAGAATAAACAATTTCATTTAATGGTATCTTATGAAATAGATACCATTTCATAAGATACCAAAAAGAATGCCTTTTTTATAATAAATTGTATGTGTAATGATGAGGTTATGTTTTTATATTGTTCATAAGGAGTTGCAATTCACATTCTAAAACATGAAAGTAATTTTTTACAGCAATGCAACAATGGAAAATAAAACTCTATGGACAACAGTACAAGTAAGACATTCAGCGTTAGAACGGAACAAACGCTGCCTCCTCGCATACCTCTACAGCAGAATGGCCAAAATCAAGACCTTGAGATGGGAATTTGGGGCTATATTACCATCAGATGTACGAGAACTACTATCAGATGAGGAATATGAGTGGTTCTCAAAATATTCCATGAATTTAGCTTCATACATGAGGTCTTTAGGTCAAGATATAGGCTATAACGGCATCGACTTAACAGAAAACCTTAAGCCACCGAAATCCTTGTACATTGAAGTTCTTTGTATGGCTGACTATGGCAAGCTGGAGTTGGAAGATGGTGATGTAATCCTGTTGAAGAAGAACAGCAGACATTTTCTCCCAACTTCAGAATGTCAAACACTCATCCGCCAGGGAATATTGAAACAAATTACTTGATGATTGTTTTTGCATAGGTGTGTTTGTAATGTAAGTAAAATAACTCATTGTTTGGTTTTGTATTATAATTGTGTAAAAAGTACCTTGTTTATATTTATATACAAATTTCTAATAAAATACAATTCATGACATGGAATTTGGATTTATGGATGGAATAAGATTGATTCAATATCATTTAAAATTTCAATTCAAAATTTAGTTTTCAAACATGTAAACAAATGTGTGTTCTTGGAAAAATTACTTTAATGCTCACGCAGAAAGTTCAGTTTGCACTACAACTTTAATAATTGTATGAATTTTTAATAGTACTAATTATTCTGAAATCAACTTTATTGACACAAGCATAATGTTGATATTTGTTTAAGTGGGAATATCATCGAATTGGAAAAAAGGATTTGAATATGGAATAATATGTATTCGTCTATTATACCTGTCCCCTTATGGATTAGGCAGAGCTGTATAGTACAGTTACACAAACATTTCGCCATTTTATGTTTAAAACCCATGAAATGGGGTTGAGCCTTTTGCCAGTAACCAAAATCCAAATTCCAGGCTACTTTCAAAAACCCAAAACACTACCCGACCTCGGGATCGAACCCACTACCTCATGCTCAGCAGTCGAGCTTGCGACATTTAGACCAATGAGGCAGGCAGTCAGAAATATTTTTAACAAATAAAATGGAATAGGAACCAGTCATTCAACTATTCAGGCAGCAATATCCTAATGCAAGAGAATGCAACTTTGGCTATAATTTAATTTTATGTGACACTAAAGTGTGTCCCTGATAAATGCGCGCGGCCGGCTCGCCAACACCATAGCTTGCCAACGATCTAGTTTGGTATTTTTTGAATAATGGTATTACAATACTGATTTGTTATATTGAATGGCGACTATATGTATAATGCCCTCGTTCCCTTAGACATAGATAGTTCATCCGGCAATTTGCGTCAGCAGTATATTAAGTTACATCATCATTAAACCCTTCTCAGGATAGCTATAAATAGCTAAATGCTAACAGGAAAATTCTTTGCCCCTGATTTGGGCATCTCACTCACTCATTCCTACTTACCTAGGAGATACCCATCGTCATGCTCGTGCAGGAGTGCAGAGTACCTAGTATGTAGTAGTGTAGATGTACTACAGTCAACCGCACATTAGTGGTACCACTTGCACTATGAAACGCACCCTTACTGCTACGACATAAAGGCACTGTTATTGTCAAATTTTTATCACTGATTTGTGGTTTCAGTACGAGATGTGGAAGTCGATGTAATTTGCGAATAGTTTTCTCTTATGAATGCGTAGGAACTTCTTACACAAATTGTTTCAAATCAAAAATTTCTTAAGGACTTTAAAAGTTTAAACATTCAAACAAAGTACCAGTTGACCTCTTCCAGACTTTATAGGAATAAAGAGATAATCGTATTTCAGTTTGTATTTTATTCAGTTGGGTTCGTCCAGCCAACCTGTTCAGCTTTTCATTCTTGGCACATTTTTATTCCGTTTCCAGTTGAGATTTAAGTTTTTTTGTGACCACTACGAACCGTATGGCGGTGACAGTTGCCCGTCTGCTCGCCAACTTCGTTATGTACAAAAAGTCACAGCGTTAAGCGCATTTTCGTATTTCGTGAGTTGCAAACTAAACGTAGATTTTCCTGAAAAGTTGTATTCTTTTGACAGGTTTTTATGTTTTTTGCCGATGTTTGCGTTCAGTTTAACTTAGGGACTAGATTTCTTCAGTTCACTTACTGCCTTCAGTTTCAGGAGCAACAATTTACTTCTATTTCCAGAGGCTCAGTCGTGTCTTTCTTTAATATCTCCGTACATCTAATCCTGTCAGAGCTGCCTATCTAAGCCGCAATCTTCATTGCCGCCCCTATACCTTCGTTGCTTAGGCTTAATTTTAATTAAACCGTCGAAACGGCCGGCTTTATACGTCGGCAACGTATTTGACCGTTTCCTAAGGTTTCAATATGTCCCGCCTTTCAGTGGGCGATTACAATGGTTCCGTTAAGCCGCGTACCAGCCGGATCACCGGAACGCCGGATCGCCAGGGAGACTGTATAGACACGGTGCATGCGACTTACATCGACAAATTCCGAAATTTACTGCCATGCTGTTATCCCGGCCCGAGTAATGCCTCGCTTTGTAATATCCATTCAGCAATTTATTAGCATTTGTTTTGTGTTATCTTGAGTTATAAGTTGTAATGGACTGTGAGTCAACGTTGCAAAATTTAATTGCTGGGCTCACTATTCCGTAAGTTACATTGATAAACTTGTAATAAAAGGGCCTATGTAGTAGGTACAGTCACGAACATAAATACGTTTTGGTGTTCCTTCGATGTCACATATTTATACTGCCACTTGTATCACATATTATTTGCCGTCATCTTGTCGACAGATACTTACCATGTATTAATGGATGAATCATGAAATCAGATATGATTGCGGAACTGTCCATAGTAATATATTTATGCTCGTGACGTGACTGTAACTACCTAGACAGACATACACGATAGACCCACCGACCGGTTGCCTATGTACATAGGCACACTTGTATTTTTTTCTAGCAACAAGGTACTGTATGTGATCTTACTTCGAAACTATCTACCTACGTAAAATGTTTTGTCATAGATAAGTATTCACGGAAACAACTAGCTGCGAAGAAGTGACAATATCATCTGCAGAAGTAATTCAAGTTTCTTCTATCAATGTGACATGTAGTTCAAACGCTTTCATTAATTTTATTTTGGTCTACTTTACCTATCTATAAGTCATAAATGTACCAGTCAGATACACTCCATACTCAAACATACTTAGGTAGGTACCTATCTGCTAGCTTTGTAGGTACTTAATGTATTAATTAACGACCTATTGGTGATTCTCCCGAATTTACCCACTCGCCAAAACGGGCGAATCGACAATTTTTTTTTTTTTTTCTTAATGGAATTCGTAATTTATTTATTTCTAGGTGTTTCGATATTTGGAGTTGTCGATTCGTCTACAAATAAATTAACTTCGTGCGAATTGCATCAAGAAAAATTATAAGTAATATTTAAAAGTGTCGATTCGCCTGTTTTGGCGAGTAGGATTTACCTATTCGCCAAAACAGGCGAATCGAAACTTTTCGGGATTCTTCTATCGGGAGATAGATGATCACCAATAAGCCTAATGAACTTCTCAGACCTAAATCTAATTTGGTTTTGTAACAGTTTCCTATGATCTTCATTGCCTTTGGTTTTGTGCTCTGCTTTTAATGTTTACGTTTTGTTTCAGTCAACTGAAAGTTCAAGTTCTTGTTGATGACTGTTTCCACCCAGTTTTCATTGAACTTATCGCTATATGTAGTTTCCAACCATTAAAATGTTTAATGAATATTTGTATCCATGAACAAAAAAAAAAAAAAAAAAAATGCTTGGATTTTAAAACCAACGCATATATATGGGAACAACTTTTAATATGGGACCAAACATGAAAACGCGAAAGAAAAAACAGCTGTTCCCTACATTTATGTTCACACAACTCGTCAAAATGTATGGAACACCAGATTTTTCTTTCCCGATTTAAGGCTTGGAACGAAGTAAAAGTTGTTCATAATGATGAGTACAATTACCCCTTAAGAGGTTGTTGGTGTTTTACCAATAACCTTGTATACCTATATCTTTTTTAAATATACATCAGATTTTATTTTCACGTTTTATAATGCTGTATTCGTTAAGAAAAACCTACATTTAAAATGAGTCCTCCGCGAGGGCTCCCGGCATCCCATATGAGACTAGCTGAACCCTCTACGAGGGCTCCCGGGACTGAACGTGTTAAGAATAGTAGCAATAGACCATGTAGAAATACAGGCCGGTCAGTAAATGCGTTGTGAAATTCGAATAATAAAGTAGGTATCTACTTAAGTTCTTAAAAAAAATCCAAATGCCAAAACAGAACTAATATTAGGTACTACCAGTTGGAAACAAAACAATACCCAGTGAATCCATAAACAAATAATTAGGTCTGTTTCAGGCGGCTTAGTTCAGCGCGGATTTTCCCCGTGTGTCTATTTATTTTAAATTACAACGAATTGGACTTTCCTTTGGCTCGCGTCCATTAAAATTACGACCCGGACTTTAAAATAGAATGCTGGGGTTTTACAAGTAATCTCTATAGATACCTAGTCATCGAGTACCTAATTAGTGCGGTTTGTAAACGGTAAGCATTATTCTATTCGATAGGTCCTACTTACCTGTAAGTATTTCGAGTATCTAAATCTTAAGCGGCAGTGCTGACTGTGTTGAGTAGATACCTGCCTACTTGCCTAGGTACTGAGACTCCTGAATATTGTACAGCGACAAGCTTCAAAGGGACTCCTTTGATGTTATCGTATCGTTCTTGTCGCTCTACAATATTCAGGTGTTCCTGGATAGAGGTGGTGGAACGTAACACGTAGGAAGACGATTAGACAATTTTATTTACTTACCTTTCATGACTCAGGTATCCTACGTGAGGCTACATAGTCATTCTAAGGACCTACCTATCTAGGTACTAAATAAGGTATACTCTAGGTATGTAATAAAAGTATTCAGGCCTGGGCAAGAAGAACCATTTAAATGTAGTGATACATTGAATTATTAAACTTTATCATCATCATCATTTCAGCCGAAAGACGTTCACTGCATGGACTTCCCCCAAGCACCGCCCCTTCGACCGGTTCTGTGCTTCCTGCATCCAGCGGATTCCTGCGATTTCACAAGGTCAACGGTCCACCTTGTGGAAGGCCTTCCAATGCTACGTCTTTCGGTACACGGTCGCCACTCCAGAACCTTTCGGCCCGATCGGCCATCTGTTCTACGAGCAATGTGCCCTGCCCATTGCCACTTAAGTTTGGCAATTCTTCGGGTTATGTCGGTTACCTTTGTTTTCCTGGAGATCTCTTTACTTAATCTGATTCGATCACGTAGGGAAACTCCAAGCATAGCCCTCTCCATTGCCCTTTGGGTGACTTTTAGCCTTCTGATAAGGCCCATTGTGAGCGACCACTTAATTAGGTAAACTTCAAGACTAATTAAAACATTAAACAATGAAGAAGGATTTAGGCACCTTCCTAAGAAATATTTAGAACCTAGTAGGTACCTACTAAAGAAACGGCTGCATAGTTGAAGCACAGTCTTTAATCAATATTTGTTCATACGGTCGCGCCAGGATTAATTTGAATGAAGAGACACGTCAATGAATGAGTATTGAGTAATAAGATTCGTAAGAGATAAACAAACAGCCATCAAAAACTAGTGTCATCATCAGTCATCGTGTGACTTTCCTGTTTCCATCTAGTTAGTAGTCAAAATAACATTACCTGCCTACGTTAAAGATCATTATGCGATCGACATCTTGAAGGCTCCTGCGGACTGGCGCGATTTGTCACGCGACGCTACACCGGTAATAATTGTTCTAGACACCGTGAAGTTTTCTTGGAAATTGTATTTATAAAGCTTCGTGCAGACCAGCGCGACGCGACACCGGTTATTGTTATACCGTCAAGTTTTCTTAGAAATTGTATTGTTCGTGTCGCGGCGCGGCGTCGCGTCGCGCTGGTCTGTACGAGCTTTAAAACTGCGCCAATATTCGTAGCAAAAAACGTTATTAAAACATGTTAGGGAAACAGCCCGTCGCGCCTGTTTGCAGGAGCCTCGTTACCTACGGGTTTTTAATAGAATTATTTATTTATTTCACATGACATGTTTCCTTTGCCATTACAGATTAAATCTAATGCGACAAAGTAACTTAAAATATACTTAACTATACCTTACATGCTATACAGTACGTGGCCCTTGTGAACTCACCCAGTGTACCTACAGGTGAAATTAAACCCGTTGATATTCTATCAGCTAAATAATAACAGCCGCACGGGTCGATCGAAGGTTAATCTACGCTTTCCGAGGTCGGTCCGTGGATGGGTGACCATCCAATACATATCGAGAGTGGAGACCCTTCCGTGCCTCGGAAAGCACGGTTAACTGTTGGGCCCGGCTATCATTTGTAGATCTTTGACAGTCGTTACGGGTAGTCAGAAGGCCGAAAGTCAGACAACCGATCTTACTAAGGGTTACCCAGTAACTGGGTTGTGGAGGTCAGATAGGCAGCCGCTTCATGTAAAATAGGTACTAGTATTCAGCTACATTCGGTTAGACTAGAAGCTGACCCCAACATAGTTGGGAGAAGGCTAGGTAGATGATGATTCTACCAGAAAAAACCGGCCAGGTGCGTGTCGGACCACACACAATTAAGGGTTCCGTAGTTGGTATGAATTTATTCCAAAAACAAACTTAAAATTACTTATAGTTGAAAAATATGTTCTCCCATACATCGATATACGTCAATTCTCCAACTGCCAATGTAAGTTTGTAATCGCAAAAAAAAAAGGTTTTTGTGTGATAAAAACTTTTTTAAGTAGGTAAGTACTTACAAAAAAAGACACCCGTTTTTTTTGCAAATAAGTTTTTATTTCTCACTTTTAGTGGGTCAGTTTGTAATTTATCTTATTTACAGTAGCCTAATGTCAACTGCTCATCACCTTTTACAAAATATTGCTTTTCCCGATGCAGGGACATTAATCGTTGAGGAGTTCTCCTGGTACTTACATACCATCAGCTCCACTTCTCCGTATGCATTGTGACGAGCTTAAATTGCTTGGCAACCATATTAAAGTAATCGAATCGCAACCCGTGAAATACTTATTATTGAGTAGTTCCGGTGGCCACCTGTGGTTTTCATCATCAGTTCCACTTTAACAATTGGTGCTTTCCGAAAGCAACTGGACGAGTTACTATAAGAAATACCCAAATCGCTATAGGTGTGCCTATAATATTTGAAGAGTTTTCGCGATTTTGAGTGATCCCGTCATCAGATCCTGACCGAATGACAATGGGACCACCTCAGAGGTAAACCCTTTCAAACAAAAAAATATATTTTGCAAATCCGTCTATAAATGACGGAGTTATGCCCGAACATACACATTAAAAAAAATTATAAACATCCGAATTGATAACCTCCTCCTTTAAGAAGTCGCTAAAAAATTACAAATTAACGATTTTCGGACTTTTGCCTTTACATGCCATGTGCTGTGAGTCTGTGAGACCTTGCTTCCTGCCAAATTTCTTGATTCTAGGTTAACTGAAAGTATTTTGCAAACAGCATAATAATTGATAGAGAATCAGAGACTAGGGGCGAAAAAAACCTTAACCAGCCAAGAGACAAATATGGGAATAACTCAAAATCAGGGTTTTGATCAGCTGTTGTTCTACAGAAACATTTGTATTTTCGTCCTACCTACCTATTTCTATTTATTGTAAAAAGTAGACCTTAGAATGCCTACTACCTAGGTAAGCCTAACAATTATTATAAAAATATTCATAATAATACGTGAATCGTACAATAGTTACTTTAGTTTCAATCCCATTATGATACCTACATGAACAATATATACCTACCTGCCAAACTTCGATTAAGATTCGTCACAGACAGTGCAAGACGGTAATTCGCAGAGCCACAAACTAACAATAATTATGTAATAATAAATTCCCATATTCGGCTGGGTTTTTTTGTGTGCACCGCATTTGGAAAAACGTTGGCATTGGTACCGACAAGGGTATCTACAGCTGGTAGCCTTTGTCTGAGAACTGGGTTTCTCCGAGCCGTATGCCCAAATATTCAGGCATCCGGGACTTCCGACAGCAATCAATTTTATCAACACAATCGAAAAATCAACCGCTACATTATATTCTACGGTCGCTGATCCGTTTATTTCCTCCACCAGCCCATAAACGTTTAGCACACGTTAACCACAAAAATAACCTGTCCAGTAGACAGGTTATTTTTGTGGTTTTACATGTGCTGTTCCAAATGAAAGTTAATTAAGTAGGCAGTTAGAGTTAGGTACCAACTCCGTCTATGTAAAGTTATGAATATTAAAAATTTCTTATAAAGATATACCTATTTGGGTTTCTAAACAAGTACAAACTTTGTATGCAAGCGGGTTTTTCCAAAAATCTTCAAATAGCCTACGAGGGTGGGGGACTTTTTCATCAATTGCAGATAATAACCTAACGGTAAAAAAATACATTTTACCGAGTTATTTTTCTATGACTATGAGCACATAAAATATAATACTACGCTATGAGTAACCAACAGTAGGTACCAACCTTATTTTTAGGGTTCCATAGTAAACAAGGAACCCTTACAGTTTCGCCTTGTCCGTCTGTCTGTCTGTCTGTCCATCTGTCTGTCCGCAGCTTAGCTCAGAGACTCTTTGTACTAGAAAGCTGTAATTTGTCATGGGTGTACATATTAATCACGCCGACAAAGTGGTAAAATAACATCATGAAATATCATATATTAGATACATCATAAAAATGTATTTTTAGGGTAGGTACCTACCTCCCTACCTACACGCAAAGTGGGGATGTTTTTTTTTTCCTCTCATCTATTCCATTATGTGGAGTGTCGTTGTTAAGGTCGTTCAAAAGTATTGAGAGTTCGAGAAAACTATTTTAGGATTCAGGAATCCGTTTGCGAAATATTAAGCTTTAAAGTGTTAACTTTTGTTAGTCAAGTATCGCCCCCCCTGCCAGCTAAATGATTGGTTTTGGATATTGAAAAAAATCATGGCAATAGTATACCTACATAACGAAATTAAAAATAAACTCACAGCTCAGGTAATAATCGACCAACTTACATTTGCGGTTGCAAAAACATGTTCTCCCATATATTCCGTATGGGAGAACATATTTTTCAACTATAACGGTAAGTTTGTTTTTGCGATAAATGCATCCCAACTACGGAACCCTTTATTGTACGTGGTCCGACGCGCACTTGGCCGGTTTTGCATTTAATTAGCAAGTCACATCAAAATGTAACAACTATGTTAGTAAATTTAATCTAACCTAACACTGCCTTATAGTTATGAGAATCCCTGCTACAAGCTCAACACCGATGTGGAAAGCTTGCAGCAGCGTATCAGACACAAGCAGTCCAGTATGCTCGCGATACACTGCAGTATAATGTTGGGGCTGACCCACACCCGGCGCACCAGAGAAGCGCATCTTTTTCGCATCGTAGCGTAGAAGCAATCACCGCGACCATCAGCAAACATCTCTGATGCGCTACAGAAGCGGAACAGTCCCGTCAATACCCGGAACATATTGTTGTATTGAACGCGAAGGGCGCTGTACGATTTTTGAGAGTAATCTACCCACAAGCTGCACGTGTATAATGAGGTGCAATATGCACGAAATAAGGATCTTATGAGAAACCAAGCGAGATATTGCCTAGGTACCCAATAAGATACAAGTGAATGTAGAAATTCAGAATTTCTCATTGTCCGCTGCACGTACCTAAACAAATTACCTACCTGTCTAGATTGGTTGATAATGTAGATATCGTAGGTGTGCATGAGCAGGTGCAATCACAAACAAATAATCGATGAATCGCTAATCCGGTTCAAATGGTAGGTATTTATGGTCTTTTGTATTAGTAGCTAAACCTACATAATTATGCTGTAAACGTTGTAGTTGTAAGCAATCCCTAGGTGGAAATTATCGGGCGGTTTCCCACATGGACCACGTGTGTATGAAAGGTGTGATTACGTGACTTTCAGCTCGTCCGTATCTTACGAGCGGTTGTTTTCCACATCGCCTTGTTTATCAAACAATTTGTTAGCAGGGTTTTGTAACACGTGTGACGTGACAGTAGGTACCTGAATTTAACTGACCGTTTTCCCGCGGAAGTATACGAGTACTACCCACGCTATACCCATCCTAGATCTGAGAAAAAGGAGTGGTATTTCGCACTCCAACGACAAAAACTTTTGCCGCACTAAACTCACGCCAATCTTCGATCACGAAATCGCTTACCAAACAACCTGTGTAATTGGTACCTAATACCTACCTATACCTATAGTATAAACGAGTAGGTAGGTATCTAATACCTATAGCTCTGCCTTTTAGGTAATAGGTAGAACGCTACTTCAGCGCATGAAATGATCAATACAATTTATGAAATTGATAGTTAGGTACTTATTGTAAGACCAGTCATTAATCATCTTTTTAGCCTGATCTGTAGGTAACTGTAACTATCTATTCAGCTTAACATTTTACCGGCTTTGTCGAGACTTAAGTCACAACGGGCTCTAGAAATAAAACGATCCTACGTAGAATAACTTTATAAAAGACTAAAAGCCTTATGCTAACCCCAGCCTACCTAAGAAAATACTTCAAGTCTGTGTTTACTTACAAAAACAGTAGGTACCTACGTAAGCCTCACTTAATTTGGTTGTGACGCTACAAACTCCACAAGGGGATTTTGTTTTTTCACTAAACTACTTGCTTTTATACATAAATCTTCTTACATCCCTTCGGCGTAAGTAATCTAGGTAGATAAATACACACATAGGTACTAGGTACTAGCTGTTTTCCCCACTTTAATTCCAGACACGTTAAATTAACCACGAAAAACCCGGATTATTAAACCGAAACATTTTATGATTCAATTCAACAATTTCGCTTCCATATAATATAATATATGTGAATGTTATTGAAATATTTCCGGCCGTGTGATAGCTTTGTATTTACTCCGTGGTTTGGCCTTTCCTAAATAGTAGGTACTGCGATGGGAAAAGTCCAGTTCTGTCTCATGACCTGATGAGATACCATTTCTCTTAGTAACAGTTTGTATTTACTCAGAATTAAGTCAAGTTATTGGAAATATACAGGGTGGCAGGGACATCGACGCGAAAACTGATACCATGGATTCAGTACCTACTGTATGATTCCAAGCCCCTCGGCGTTGAAATTTTTAGTCGGTTATTAAAATAAAAATCTGCTGTTTCATAGAAAAGTGCAATACCTACGCTGTCAAAATGTATGGAACTGCTGATGTTTTTTTTTAAATAACCGACGAAAAATGTCAACGCGCTGTTCAGTGCGTTCACGCACTATGCAGGGGGTTCAGAATCAAGCATTGAATCCATGGTATCAGTTTTCGCGTCGATGTCCCTGCCACCCTGTATACCTACACATTACAGATTAGGCGCTTGAGCGGCCCCTACGGCCTTTTTTGATTATCTGATCAATGTAATTGGTGTTAATTTGAGTATTTCCAAGTGAGTAAATCAACAGAAAGATATGGATTGAAATAATTGGGTAAATAGGAACGGATAGTACATAACCACTTGTGTATCTATTGACGCAAGTGGACTTTTCCACTTTGTTACGTTTAGGTATCATTGTGATCAATTGATCAACCTGCGTCGTTTGCTGCAGAACATGGTTCTCTTTAGTGGCTGGTGCAAGTGTCAAAGATTGGTATCGCGGACCATGTTTTTTAAGAAACTTAAGAGTATCCGTAGGTATTCGAATGGCGCTTTCTGCCGCTGAATGAACAGGCCTATCTAGAGTAGGGGTAGCGGCTTGCGTATTGTTGCGCAAGCCTGTGACATGCAAGCATCAGCGTCATCTAGTTACTTCCATAAGTGGAACAAACTTGTGTTTTGCAAATAAATATTACGTAGGACGCCCCTCGACTACATTAACAAGGTGGTGGGGGCAGACCTCATGCTGGAGGCGGGGTTATACACTGGGCTACCATAGGTTGTATTGATTGACACATCCTGCTCTGTGCACAATTCAGTCCACAGTCCACACGTCATCATCATAACGTGAGGTTCGAGGTCAACGTCCGTATAATCAGTGTGTTCATGCAGTCAGTGACGACACAAGATGAGGTCACTGCTCTGACGTCAGGGTTCCCGTAAATAAATCTACTCATCTTCTGACACATACCTACCTACATTATTGTTGCATAATTTTATTAATGATTAGTTCGGCGACGTTCGATGAGTAGGTAAATAAGGTCTGTTTATAGGTAGGTGAGCTATGATAACTTTCGTGAGATGGGCTTGTGAAATCTTAACCTTTGTCTCGTGAATAACTCATTTTTAAATAAGATTGCTTGAGATCCAAACTTGTATTTACTTGTCATCTACTCATTTATTTCGGGTAATCCTTGAACATTAGTACCTAGCATGTTATAGCATCAGTCATAGGTAAAACCTAACTTAGAATTCATCATCTTTTCGTTAAGATAATAAATCTGGGGGCACGGCAGTGCCCCCGCCAAGTCGAGCAAAAACAAACAAACAAAGGCACAGCCGTACTATCCCTTTTTCGAATCAATCTTACCAGCACGCGTAGCATGACGATTTCTATGTCTACGAAGAATAGACACAGCTCTTTCTATACAAAGTGACATTTTGTTTCTCCATTTTTGACATCGCACCGTAGAAATCCTTCTACAATCTGTAATTTTGTCTTTCGTTTCTAACAATCTTTGTCTAGGTCCCTAGATATGTAGAGTGTTTCAGAAGAAAGTTTTCTATACCAAACTGTCAAAATCACACTGAAAACTGACAGTTGTTTCCACGGCCACAAAGTTTATACGGTTATCTGCAAAATCATGATTTTACAGGAGAGCATTTAAACACAAAACTGTGATAATTAATAGAAGAACAAAGCTATCTTCTCATATTTTACATCATTTATTTAATAGGAAATATTACCAAGGAAACGGTTAAGGCGGTTATTACTGAAATATTTTTTTGTTCTAAAATACGGTTCTTCGACACTGGGAAAATTTGTTGTAGCTGTCTCTATATACGTGACTTAATATCAGTAAAAATTGAGAATCAAACAGAAAAATAAATCTTATGACAAAACAAAGAAACCTGAGTCGAATTATGTAAAAGAGTGAATTTCGTAAAATGTGCAGTTGACTCTTTCTACTTTGCTACCGTCGCACTGTCTACACGGAACGTCAGTTTTGTCTACTCTTCCGTCGACAAAACGGTGTTCATGCTACGCGTGAAAATGCATTTTGCAAAGCATCTAATATCCAGTAGCAGTAGTAGTATATCTCGGTAGCAGCCCGGAGTCTGGATTTGTGCCCGGTTGATGCCAATAAGCTCGCCCCCTATGGGACTTCAATATAACTGGCGAAATGGGGGTGTACTATGTACACTTCTGCATAACCCTTCAGAAAACTAGGCGTGATATTATGTGATGTGTTTAATATCCTGCTGACATGTAACGTTAATTAAAATGACGCCGCCATGTTGGATATTGCACGTGATCGTAAATCAATTCCCAACAACTAATTGGTTTTATATTCAATGAGTCGAGCATAGTTGTTAATGGAGCAGCGTATATTTTAATTCGGCTGAATTATCTGTATTAATATAGATAATATGGGCATGCCATGCCATGTGACGTCACAAAGCAGTTATGGAAGTGTCCGCCGGGGCCCTATAATATGGCACGAACGTGCGAAAATGGACGAAACAGCGCTGCACAAATGGATTTTTGATTCATAACGAGCCGTTTTATAGACGCGTTAAAGGAATACGTAATTTGACACCATATAACTGAGTGTTTGCCAGGGGTCGCTTTGTGTACCTCGACGGAGTATTGTATTTGTGACTGTGATGTGGACAAAAGATAGGTTTTGTACACCGTAAAAGATTTCCTGAATGATTTGTGTTCGTCTCATAGTGAATAGAGTGACCTACTCACACGATTATTGAATAATTACATCGAAATCCATTTAAGGTGAATAACACCTACCCATGCGTTTTGAAAACACTTCTATTAACCTTGATCGGGCAGAACAAAAAAAAACAACTTTTCGTGGTTTAAGTGTAAGTTCTTGTGTCATGTTAGATAGCAGTGTACATAAAATAAAATATAAATTACTGAAACTGAAAAAAAAAGGCTTTTTCGGGTGGGAAATTATTTCCCTTTGCCCGATTATGTCTATAAATTTTAATAGACTAGTAACTTACTCTGACTTTACTTTTGAATTCATGTTCCTCAATCCTCAAATAAACATGCACAAAGTAATTTACTTGGAAGTGAGGTGGACGGTCAGTGTGCGAATGAAGGATTCAATTAAAAATTGAAACAACGTAAAAAAATAAAAAATATAACAAAAAATGAAAATAAATCTACCTACAGGAAATCCCTACATTTTATATGTATTGTCGCAATATGGAGTTCAGGAACAGAGAAAGGAAACTATGTTCCCATTAACAAGAAAATATTTGAAATTAATCAAATCCACATACCTTATAATTTTAATTTATAACATCTGCCTAGCCTTTTCTTAAATATAGGTATATGGGTCGACTTCCAGTCTAACCGGATGCAGAGGTACCTACGTTAGTCACCTTTGCTGATTGACTAAGCTTTCGATGAGCTGTACAAAGCTCGTTGATACTATTTAATCTTGCATGATAAACAGTTAGTGCCTCCTTCTGCTAATATGCTGCAAGAAAGTAATAGTCATCTTAGAATACTAGGAGACTCCCATATTATAACCTATGCAAGTGTCAAGAACAACTTTTCAACAAGAATTCCTTGGGGTGCTTTGTATTATAATCATAACATACATCACGCTGTTATTCTGCGAAGGGTAGGTAGAGGTGTCCCCCTATAGTACACCCACATTTCACCAGTTATGCTTAAGTCCCATGTAGATGGGGGCGAGCCTATTGCGATCAACCGGGCACAAATCCAGACGCGGCGCCTTAAGTGTTATTACATTTTTTAACACTATCCGACCCGGGAATCGAATTCAGAACCTTATACTTAGCAGTAGCGCTTGTGACCACTAGACCACCGAGGCAGCCATAGGTACAGTCGGCGGCAATAGGGCTTGATACAATCTAACTATGATACGGCAGTATCAGTCTTACTTGTCACAATATCACAAGACTCGGTTTTTCCACGGCCCAATTAACTATTATTGGGCAATACCCGATAATCTAAGGTTAGTAGGCCATTGTTTAGGATTAAGGCATTCTTGTTGATACTGAATAAATCAATTAATTGCCAATAAGATATCAATCACATTCCCGTGATAGAATCCGTCACAGACCGCAGACTGCGTTCTGTGGAAGAAGTTGTTCAGTGAAAGATATATTTTTAGACTTAAAATAACGTTTATTCCTAGAACTGGCTCTACGTTTTTACAACATGGCATACACATGACCTCTTCAAGCTGACTCCTAATTGTTTTTCTAATTTCCTCCATTGTATTCCTCATACAAAAATAACAAAGTCTGTAGTGTGTGTCTCATAATCTTATAACAAACTCGCGAAGGTTCATGGTAAAAACAATGATACTAAAGGCTCTCACAGTACTTTCTGGTGCCGCCAAGATATATTTTACCTGGTTACTATGTGGTGCATTAAAACCATTATTTTAATTGTCTTAGTGTATTGATAAGTAGACTGTATGTCGAGCAGAACGATTAGTAAATGTGATTGCATTATAGCCATTCATTACTTGGTCTTTGATCTATAATGGAGTACAATACCTAAGTATCTATATGGGTACATATTTCATAAAGGTTTCTTGAAAAAGGTGAAGTACTTAGGTGGAATATCGCCTGATGCTAATCAATCACCACCATCAATGAACATTCAACGACAACGACTTATTATTATCACTAAGTTGCAAACCTTTGGTGAAAGCCTCATTCTCTATAGAACTAGTAACTGACACGCCGACAATCAAATATGTTCGCGTAAATAAACATTATGACTGAATGTCAGATTTTACAAAATCTATTAAGTAAGTATTTTATGTTGAGTTTTCCTCAATCACGTAATTTCCGCGATGTTTCCCGACGACTGTGTAGCTACCTATCAGTAGACAATAAAATTGTTTATTCAAAAGACATTTACTTAGTGTGAATAAAACAGCTATTGTCGAATCAGTGCCTAATCTTTCGAAGCGGCAATATGACAATTACAGTGATGTGTTGCTCCATGAAAAGAACAACTCGTTGCGAAACGCATATTTTCGTACCAAAGAAATAACGGTGTCCTGTCATTGGACACAAAACTAATCACAAAATTTCATTTTAATAATTACGTTAGGTAAATTTATACTTGATAAAGTTATCACTTTACAAACTATTCTTTCTGTAAATACTACTTAAGTCATTTAACAAATAATTGAAAGACAACATTTCATTACATCAAAACATCATTTGACAAAAAACTAATCTTTATATAATCATTAATCATGATAATTGGTAAAATAACGCAAAGCATAAATAACGTTTGACAAAATGCATTGCTTCATAATTACTTAGGTAGGTACTTAATTTATCAAAGTTACTTTACATACAGAAATCTTTCCTATACAGAAAGTAGATTACAAGAATACACTATAAATTCAAAGAAAAAAAAATAGGTTAGGTTAGCATTAGGTTAAATATTTTTACTCGCAAAAAAGGTTAGGTTAGAACTGCGACCCCTTACGCACGAGCCGATCCAGCGAAGCGAGCGGTGGCGCCGCAGCGGCCGGTCAATAGCAAAAACGACTAGAATGTATAGAAAAAAATACTTTACAGTAGGTTAAGAACTTCAGTACTTGCCTGTAAATTACTTGACCCAAATGGAACTTGCAACATTTTAGTTTATAAACGTTGGTTGTAAATAAAAAAATTGTCAATGGTGTTTTGGTGAAACATAAGTGAACCTACGGCAATAGGTGAGTAGGTACGAGTACTTCCATAAATTTTACTAAGTAACAATTTATCTACCGTCATTTTGTAAATTCGCAAATTTGACAAACAATGTAGGTACTTGGTCAAATTAATATTTTTGGAATTATATTTTATGATTTGAAATATTTGCAAAGTAAAACATTTGCAAATCTGTATTTTGTCAAATGATTACTTATAAAGTACTCGTAATGTTTGCGCATTGAGATGTTCATCAATTGATTAGTTTATACATATAATGTTATTTTTTAAATGATCATGTGTGTCATTCGTTTTTTGTCAAACATTAGTGAACTGTTTTTATAATGTTATTTTTTAAGTGATCATCTGTCATAAACCCAGAAATAACATAAAGTTGCAGAATGTCCCGTGATTCACGACACGTGGAGGATCACACTGCTGCTTCAATTAGGTTTTTCCCGCCGATAAACAACATTTTACGACTGAAACCAAACACGTTCTCATTAGGGTTCTGTGGATTTAAAATGAATAGTTCTAGCTGACTAAAATAAAATAATACTTATATCTTAAAAATATCTCATGAATGCATTTCCATATCATTATTACCTAGGTTAGTATGGTCAGCTATCTAATTACGCAACACATTTTCGTAAACGATTCCGACTAAACTGTTTCATTTTGACAGTTCAACAACATTCATTGCGTTATTTACGTTGTTGAGCAGATTTGTTTTTTCGAACCTAATAAATAATGGATTAGCAATCTGTTTCAAAACGATCCAGATTCTGATTGATCGTGTATTACATAATTAGGGTACTTGACGAACTGACGACAACTTCTGCTTGGATTAGGTAAGTAGGTAAGGGCTGAACCAATCAGCATGGTTGGTGGGGCTGACTGAGATGACTGACATGAGTGTGAGTGGGTCGAAACCTAAATGGCCTACTTAGTTGAATATCGTCACCCGTAAACGCCTGCACCCTAATAGCGTAACACAAGATCAATCACAAACTGAATAATTTTGAAGGATATTGCAAATCCATTGCTTCTTAATGTTCAAAAAAAATTGTCTTCTCAACATCGTAAATAACGCAATGAATTTTGTTGAACTGTCAAAATGAAACAGATTGTGATTCATCGTGTGTTACGCCATTAGGTTGCTGAACGGATGAAGCAAAAACTATGGTATTATCGGTTTGGGAAAGCTTTTTGTCGCCGGGAATACGAACGCATAGCCGTGCTCTATCTCTTAACAGTCTTAACACTTCACCCGTCCTACGTGTTAACCCTTCATCAGTAGCAGAGTTGTAATAATGTGTCTCGTTGGATCAAATTAACTTTTTTCTTTGTTTCTGTCAGAGCAGCTATCAATTTATTGTTGCGACTTGCGCGGGCTAGACAAGTTTAAGGAACCCATCGTAGTTCCTACATATATTGTTAGAGTCAATGTTTCTGAGCCTGTTTGTTCATTTCTACACATTGTTATATGGTCAGAGCAGCAGATAATGGGGACTGTGAGGTGATAGAATATACCTACTAATGAAGGAGGGATCATTGTGCATCATAGCTAAGCTAAGGAACTCTAGCAGCTGCTCGCAACTCACACTTCGCTCCTCCACATCTGGCACAACTCAACACAACTAGAACGTTTATTCTTGTTGAGATAAACAATAGCAGGGTCGAGGGGCCATACCAATAGCAATACTGTGTGCATCGGCCGTGGGTTAAACCGGCCTGGAAAACCCATCCATCATCATAAATGTAATCAAACAGAGATAGTGGCCACAAATTGAAGGATATGTTAAACAATATACTAAGTAACCGATAGTGTTGTCGGTGACATGTTCGCAATTAAACATGTTTGTTGTTTCTTATGCCATTAAAGGTAAGTACGTTATTTATACGTCAGCTTGATTGATGTACTGGGTTGAGTAATCGGGTTTTGTTCTGAAGCTGGTGTATGACCACTGGGAACAACGATAAGTAGGTATTTGAATGCCATTCGAATAGTAATTTAGTTAAGTAGGTCTGGGTTGACGGGGTATACGGGGCATTGCTCTGAATCAATCACATGATAGCAAACTGTAAAGGCTGTCGCAGACCGGTGGGCCGCACCGCTTTGTGCTATGTAGTATCTAAAGTGCGCGGGCGTACTATTAGTCTAGTGATGCTAGAGAACAATTATCTCTCTAGTATAACTAGGCCGGAGAAACTTAGAGGAGATAGAGACGGATAAGATTAGCAAATGTGATCGTTACCAAGTTATTACTAACATTATCAGAAACATTGAATAAACCACTTCTATAGAATAATGGATCTCATCGGTTTTCGTGGATTGGATATTCACTAACTATCCTTCCAGCTGGGGAAGGTGCACATTAAGGGGAGGTCGGACGTACTTAAAATCCTAGTTCATCGTAAAAAGAAGATCCAATATCTGCAATGGAAGGTATAAGCTACTACCGACTGACGTACCCTGAAATAGGTCTTTCAATAAGGCAGACCCATGAAAATATTGCGTCGTATTTAAATAATGATAAATTACGCTAACACCAGGCAATATCTTCAGACAATAATAGTTAAATTACCAAAGTGGCTCACAGCAACAGACATGTAAACACCGATCAAACGCATGCAGGCACTCTATCCTCGCTACCAATCGTACCTACTTATATGTCAGTACCTAGGTACTTGTGTTTTATATGTTTTTACATGTCATTTTGTTTACATTTCAAATTACAACGACTAGGTGGTGCTTACCATGGAGTAATAGGAATTACCAACTAAATGTTCAATTAAATGTTTTGGCGCGTTATGTGCAGAGAGTAGTAGAGACCGCATAAAGCTTCGTGCAGACTAGCGCGACGCGACAACGCGACGCGACACCGGTTATTGTTATACCGTGAAGTTTTCTTAGAAATTGTATTGTTCGAGTCGCGTCGCGCCGTCGCGTCGCGCTAGTCTGCATAAAGCTTTATAATGCGGAAAGCTAATAACTTATGCGATTCCAGTTTACAACTTCGAAACACTGAATGACATAAATGTACTTTACTTCATTCAATTGCCTGTTGTTTAAATATCAGTTTTTTTAGGGTTCCGTAGTAAACAAGGAACCCTTATAGTTTCACCATGTCCGTCTGTCTGTCTGTCTGTCCGTCTTTCTGTCCGTGGCTTAGCTCAGAGACAGAGACATATTAATCATGTCGACAAAGTGGTAAAATAAAAATAATCATGAAAAATATTTTTTTTTAGGGTACGTCCCCTACACGTAAAGTGGGGATGTTTTTTTTTCTCGTCTCTCCCATAGTGTGGGGTATCGTTGGAAAGGTCGAAAATCGAAAATATTGCGAGTTTGTGAAAACCATTTTTCGATAGGGATAGGGTAGGATAGGTTTTCCTAATGTGTTATCTTATTAGTAGGTAAATTGGTGAGGTTTTTATTTGTAAGTGTTTGTTGTGTTTTATTATTGTAGGTTAGGTTTTCTTATTATTGTGTCAGGTTATTACCTACTTATTCTTCTGGTCTGAGTCAATCAAACCAATCAAAAATAAAAATCAATTGGGGATTTGTATTGTAAAATTGTAAGTTTGGGTATTGAGTTGCATTTTATTTGTGGATCTGGTTTTTCTTAGAAAGTGGAATATTAATGTTATTGCGTTGATTTGGAATTAAATTTTGAAGACGTTTTAAACACGACTGTACCATGCGAGCGTATAGTACCTACCTAGCGAGAGAAATGTACAATTTTCATTCATGCGCGATCGTAGCCTACGCCGTTTACTATTTCCTATTTTGGCTATTATTAGTTTGACGCACGGGTCGCAGGATGGATAGTTTTCATGATTTTTAAGGATATTTGGAACTTTTGTATCTAAATGGTGCTAAGCAAATATTCCCGGGTATGGCTTCTGTTCCACTTACACAACACATCATATTATTCTCGAGACGGTAAAAAAATTCATCCGGTATATATCTGCCTAGCCTATCCCTACTATGTTGGGGTCGGCTTCCACTCTAACCGGATGCAGCTGAATAGTAGTGCTTTCCATGGAGCAACTGCCTATCTGATCTCCACAACCCAGGAACTGGGTAATACGATACCCTTCGGTAAGACTGGTTGTCAAATTTTCGGGCTTCTGACGACCCGTAACGACTGTCAAAGATCCACGAATGACAGCCGGGACCAACGGCGTAACGTACTTTTCGAGGCACGGAGGAGTCTCGGTATGTAAAGATGGTTACCCATCCACGGACCAACCCCGGCAAGCGTAGCTTAACCTGATGGATCGACCTGTGCAGCTGTTATTATTTCGCAGTATAAAATAATTAAAAACCGGAATAATTGTCGCCTTAAATGTTTGAATGTTTTCGTATTTTTTTTAAATAGCGTTGTCTGACTCTGCATGCATGATTATCTAACTTCATTAATTAAATGGACGTTTACTTGGGTAAATCTTTGTTGTTGAGAATTTCCTTAACACTAATACCATGCATGATATTATGGATTTAGAGAGAGTTAGGTGCCTACTTAGTTAGTGGCTAAAGGATTTTTTTTGGAAAGAATACACAAATTCCAATAATTATAACTTATTTTGAATTAGAAGTCTTGGAACCACCTCACCCTCCAAATGGTTAAATTACAATCTTAACCTATACTGTAATTTGTACATTCATTTTTAGTGTAAGTGGAGCAAGGTAGCACCAGCTGTTCCTTCCTAACTAAACAGACGTAAAATTCACTTTTAGAACTACTAAACTTCACGACCTATGTCTTATTCGGTGGAACATAGTAAAAGTCCGTACAACACCCGTTATCATCAACAAACAGTTTTTAATAGAATTCTGATAAAACAAGCTATGACGTATTGGTACAGGTCAGGTCATTGCTTCATACAAAAACTCAACCACCGCGGTCAGAGACCAGGCAGAGGA
Organism: Agrochola circellaris; assembly: GCA_914767755.1. Lineage (NCBI taxonomy): Eukaryota > Metazoa > Arthropoda > Insecta > Lepidoptera > Noctuidae > Agrochola > Agrochola circellaris. The sequence continues at coordinate 20,375,473 of OU611839.1, read as the reverse complement.
CGTCATTGGGGTTTTACCGTGCATGTGTAACATTTTTGTTGTGTTTATGATAATATACATACGTTACAATTAAGAGGGTTTGTATCCTTCTTGGAACTTCTTTCCAAGAGGAATGTTTGTTTAGGGTCCTACTTGATATTCTTGATAGTGATCTGATACGATACTGTGTGTTTTGCGGACTGAAAACAATGTATGGCTATTCTATACGTACATAACGACGTAATAGTTTATGTCAGAGCCCTTTTTAACCACATACATATACATAGAGCGGTAACGGTGCACAAAATCGTGGTCAGAGAACGTAAGTGAGATACTCAGGTTAGGAGGAAGAAGAAGATGATAGACATTAGGAAAAAGTAATGATTAACCAACTCGATCAGCAGATACTTAGATGGATTTGTGATCACAAATATCACAGTGCCTAGGGCAGGCTTTTCCTCACTTTTTCAGTACTTACGAGGAGCCGTGCAAAAACATCGATCGAGTAATGATCGAATGTTTGCACGGCGGCTCAGGCAATATTTGTAGGCATATGGGACTAGAAAAGGAAACAGGGTGACTACCGAGATGACGTTTAATGAGACGATAAAAACAGAAGTATGGAAGGAAGAGACATGTTGCACCGACATGATGATTAGGGACTACCTATTACTTATACCTAGCTAATGTAAATCAAGTTAAATGGAAAAAAAAGAAGTAAAAAAACAACAAGTTTAACTAGGTACCCACATAAGCATAAGATAGCGCTTCCAAAACTTCTTTTCAGTTCACCAACCGACACCGGCGCGGACGGATTCAAGAAAACTATGTAACTTTTAATAATTTCTTTAACAAACAGTTCCACCTCTGAACTGTCATAACCATTGACTCTTTTAATAAATAAGTTTCCTTAAGAAGGAGCTCCTATTTATCTAAATGTCAAGAGCTGGGGCGCCTGGCTTGGACCTTGTCATCTCAAAACTTAAGTTTAGGAGTTAATTAATTACTGCGATGTCACTGTCGTAGCTTAATAAGGAATCTTAAATGTCTTGGCACCTTCAGAATCCGACTGCGGCAGTTTCTTATCGCCTCGCAAAAAAACCTGGGTATGACTGTTTCGAATACGTCCATAATATAACTAGCCGGCTGTCGTGTTCTTCTCGATTCATTCTGCTTTTTTGGTGCAACTCAAGATCACAAACCTGTGAACAAAGGGAATATTATTAATTTGCTCATTTGTGGATCCATTGTTAGATGATAGTTTACATAAGCTTATTTACCTACATTTATTTATTGAAGCCACTTCTTAATCCAGACTAATCGATTATTTTATTCACACCTACGCCACTATAATTTTTATCATTACTCATTTATACATTATACATTTATTTATTTAAATAATCAAGTACCTATCAAATACACAATCACTATCGAACAAGAACGTTTTCAAATGCTAAACTTTACTGTTATCATTAAAAAATCCTATCATTATTTAAATTGCGGGTATACTTACGTAATTTCATTCTGCGCATTTCACTTTTCACAATGAATGAATGAATGAATGAAATGCACCGACCCCAGCGTGGTTTAACCAGACTCGATAAATCGAATGAACCCCAAGATTTGCACTAGCCCAACACCAATAATTCGCTTATTTATCATTACATCAGCTCGACGTCCGTATGTCACTGCAGGGATCCAGCAGAATATCAGCGTCAGGTATATTTGCCTGACACATGCTGAGTTGGACTCCCATTTGGTGCAACCTTGAGACGCACACCGCCCTTTGTATGTTTCACAATTTTAAAGTGTGTTAGCCAATAGTCATCACAATGTCTTTATTTTCTTCTTTATTTTATTTTTTTGTATATTGGCACCTTATATTCATGTATTTAGTTATTATTTAATCGTGTTTTTGTATTTTATGCTGTCTTTTGTGTGCACCAAATAAACGATTTATCTATCTATCTATCTATCTATCTTAATTAGCCGTTTAGTTAACCAGCCTTTGGCAGCAGCGCTTGCCGGCCGCTGCCGCGGTTGGTCACAGTTCTAACCTTTTTTTTTGTTTTTTGACGGGGTTGGATTCCTCATGTCCTCCACCCTAGGGTGAGCAGAGGGGTTTGTCAGATTCTTACTGACTAAAAACAGTCCGGTGTTCCCTAGTACGCTTGCCTCGGGGGGCTGCGAGTGCAAATGCGACTTCCGTTGCCCCGGACTGATGATGGCTCGCGCCCGGCGGGCCCGTTCCCGTAGGGGGGTGAGGTATTCAAACTCCCCCGTCACGTCTTAGAGAGGCGCGCGTGGGACGCTACGCGCCGCCATAACCCCGACTAAATAAATAAATAATAAAAATGTTTACTTTTCTTCCACAAATAACACTTATTAACTATAACTTACCTAAAAACGGAAAAAATAATTATTATGATGACAATGTTCATTTGTGGGAGACTGGTGCCTAAACTAAGCCGTGACTTGTATTTCAGGACACCAGAGACTCCCCCCTAGAGGCAAAAATATCATCAAAAACATTACAATAGAAAAATTCTTAACGAATGTTACATTTTCATGTTCTATGGGCAAACTATATGTTGGAAGAAAAAATAATAAAATCTAAAATTTGTATGAAGTGTAGTGGAGTTCAAGCTGCATGTGGGGTGTGTTGTGGGTGAGGGTGAAATGAGGTTAGGCTAGAACTGTGACGGCTTGTTGGCGCCGACAAGCGCTGGCATATCGGTGCTGGTTTCCAGCTATATGAATCCGGCCTTAGAATTGCCGTTATTATTTTCAGAGATTGACCGGCGAGTGCAACGTGTAAAGAAAAACTGAAAAGTATCGGGGAGGCTTTTGCCCAGTAGTCAATCATTTTAAGGTGCCCGAAGGGTATCAGATGGAACCCTATTATGAAGCCTCCGCTGTCCGTCTGTCTGTCTGTCAGCGGGCTGTATCTCATGAACCGTAGTAGGTAAAACATACACCACAGAACAGACCTATATTTTATCTATTCTGTGAGGTAGACAGTTGAAATTTTCACAGATTGTGTATTTCTATTGCCTCTATAACAACAAACAATAAAATACAATAAACGTGTTTTTTTTTATTAAAGTAAAAAACGTAAGTAGTGTTAAATATTGTACTGTGGTACGGAACCCTTCGTGTGCGGGTCCGACCCGTACTTGGCCAATTTTTTTCAGTTAGGAACTATTTTCCCGTTCAAACTTCTGGCCATAATGTAAAAACAATATAGGTAGGTACGTCAGTAAATATCAACTTTATTTTTTTCGTTCTTTGCTATTTTCAGGGTACCGTACGTTCGAATGAAAATACGGAACCCATAAAGGGTCACTCGTTTGTCTGTCTGTCCGTCTGTCACAGCCAATATGCTCCTATGCTCCTAATCTAATGGACCCATTAAGTTGAAATGTGGTACACATAATATGTGTACCAATAAAATGTGTACCGTAAATAAATGAATTTTGAATATTACTCTTGGGAGGCAAACAAGTTTTTTTTTAAGTTTGCGAAACTTAACTGTATCGTGTGACATATCAAATGAAATACTGTGAAGGTCTACATTTTTAATTTTTTTAATAGACATGCCCTTACGTATAAAAAGGCTCCGTAGTTGGTATGAATTTATACCAAAAACAAACTTAAAATTGAAGTTGGAAAACATATTCTCCCGTACATCGATATACATCACAGTCATTTCTCCAACTGCAAATGTAAGTTTGTAATCGCAAAAAAAATAGATTTTTGTGAGATAAAACTACAAATTAACGATTTTCGTACTTTTCCTTTACATGCTGTAAGACCTTGTTTCCTGCCAAATTTATAAACATAATTCTAGGTTAACGGGAAGTACCCTGTAGGTTTTGATTTATTTGCGAGTATCAAAATATGTCGCATATTTGGTCGATTTTTTTATTGTGTTGACTTAGTAGCTTGGTTTTTTTAGAGTTCCAAGGGACTATAGACTTACGTATTTGATATTAATTTTAACTTGATACCTCCACTAGATCCGGAGAAAAAAAATTGACAGACTGACGTGATCTTATAAGGGTTCCGTTTTTTCCTTTTGAGCTACGGAACTCTAAAAACAATATTTTTACAGTACAAATAAGACGTTTATAAATCAAACACAAACTCATAACTCAAACTCAAAGCATTTATTTCAAATAAACCAATTACAGGCACTTTTTAATTGTTAAGGGGTCGGTCAGTCAGAAAGATGAAGCTAGTTGCCCATTCCAAAGCGTAATAGGTTCCTATGGAGAAGAACGGGCAAGAAACTCCACGGACACTCTTTTAAATCAAAATATTCTTACAAAATATTGGTTACAACATTCATGTTGAAATTATACATGTGAGAACAATTTAGAAAGCCGTGCACGTTAAAAGCGTCCGCAATGAAAAGATAATAAACAAATTCAAAAATTAAAATACATTACATTAAAAAATAACTAAAGGCTTTTATATTACATAAATCCTTAGTTATTGTATGAGCTTTCAATCACAAGAAACCCAAGTGGTAAGGAAAACTGAAAAGCGGCTTAAGTAAAATCTATAAACGGAACCCAACAATATGCTTTACGGAATAAGGTCTCATTGTTAGCCCTGGGAAGATTAGTGGAAACTGAAAACCTCTCCTGTGTTGCAATAATAATGGTGTTTTTCCAGATTAGATATAAAATGATTTGGCACGTACGATACCGGGGAAATCCATGTCACATTTGTTCCAGTCAAGTAGTTACATATACATTGTTGTTTTCCTGCAGCTCTGTAAATAGTTGGTTGGTATATCTACTGAAATGTGCGCTAAATCTATAATTCAGTAAAATAGGTCATCTATAACATTTGCAGGTTAAAGTGAGCAACTGAGCACACCAGGAAATACAGTTGTTTTCCAAAAATTATGGTGCAAACCGTTACTCCCTTTAATAACACCAGCAGTCTATAATTTCCCAGATGTTTTCCTTGTAGCTCTCGGCACTCGGTCTGCGGGAAAACCAAATTGTTTGTTACACCCCGGGTCTCTTGACCCCGGGTAACGGCCAATGCTTCGAATACGAAGAACTGTACTCAGTTCAGTTTAGAACTCTTATTGTTCTGAGGTTTTGGAATTAACCACATTATTTGACTCGTGGTTTACTTTGTGTCTATTTTGTGATTGTTTATTTTATTTCAATACCTAAAACAGCTGTTTGCGTGGTCACTCTTAAAATTAAATTATAAAATCATTGTGATATATAGGGTTACGCATACTTCGCAAATAAAAAATCGTTATTCAGGCTAGGCTAACCTAGCCTGTAACTGAGTGTACATTATGCAATAATAAATAAATATTTCGCACAAATATAAACGAGAGAGACGCGCTTCTTTAGTTGGCTACGTCACGGGATTGTTGCGTTTAAAAAAATATTTTCTTTAAAATTTCGTGGCAAAGTATAGAAAACACAATATTTCATACAAAGTAGTAAATTTCGCCTGCCTCGTTGGTCTAGTATCTAGTAGGTCTAGGTCTAGCACGAGATCCTGGGTCCGATTCCTGGGTTGGGCAAAGTGTTATTGTTTTTCTATCTGGAAATTCTCAGTAGCAGCCCGAAGTCTGGATTTGTGCCCGGTTGATGGCAATAGACTCGCCCCTATTACATGTGACTTAAACATAACTGGCGAAAACAAGGCTGTTTGTGTTGTTATGTAGTAAATTTCGCATGTATCACATCTATTTAGTAAGTTTCGCATTTATCGCATCTATTTCGTAAAAACTGATATTACGTATCCCTAGTGGTAATACATGATGAAATGATGCATTTAGCTGCCGTGTCATTTGCTTAATAGTTTTGGTTGCCTAGGAAAAACATCCGTGATGGAAAACCTACCTATTGTGTAAAGTAATTCTGAGGAAGCAACATAAATAGCAGAACCATTGAAATAATTTCGTCAATCGTCACACTGATTTGCATTTATTTTCAGTACGTACCTTCATTTCTGACCAGGCGATGCTATTCTCTAACGATACAGCGGTGTTGTGCAGCGCTGCCGCAGCGATGAATCTCAGTTTAGTATTCACTAAGCTCCGTAAAGCTACACTAGCGCTCAAGGCCGTCACACGGCCGAGAGTTAAAACTTGGGTAGTTTTAAATCACGACCGTCAGCCGGAGGCCGCAGGCCGGAGGTTACGGAGGGCAATATTGACAGTTCTTCATACATTTTGGTATTCCTTTAGAAAAAAACAGCCACGAAGTCACTCACAGCCTCGCCCGCAGCCTCGCTTTTGTCTGTCAAATCCAAAAGCTACAATATACGCGCGGAGTTTTGACAAAAATAATAAACTGTACTTTTATAATTTAAACTTATTTGAATAAAATGGCAGCTCGGTTAATTATGGAGCTACATGTTGGAGTATAGCAAAAACAAATCGATCCTACTTCAACACAGTCTGTCTCTTTCTAAGTCATAAATATTATTTTTTCTATCCGAGCCCGCCCTTAACCACTTGATGAAATCCTTACTTTCTCATAGTGACTGTACTATACTTTTAGCCTTGTGTGGGATCACACGTCTCTCATAATACTAGTAGAACACACCTTCCTATATATAAAGAAAAGGATAATAAACGTATTATTGAAATCCTTAGAACGGTCTTTCCTTTAGTGTCCAACCTTTAACCCTAACAGGTTATGGGCCCAGGAACGCTAAGCGAAAGTGAGAACAAAATATAAAGTGAAATTAAAAGGACACTGAATAATAAAAACTTTCTGTGCATTTACCAATATAAATAAAAAGTTATTTTAGTGAGAGTGCTTGAAAATGGATCTAAGATCTTAAAGGAACATAAGACAATTTGATGGAGATAAGTATAGTGTGTGGAAATTAAGAATCCGCAATCTATTAAGTGAACTGGAATTACTGATCGTTATCGTGATCAACGATGAAGCACCTTGTCACCGAAATTATGGCTGCATGTGTATCGAACAGCAGTATTGTCACCGCAATGGAGACATTGACTGAAGACAATAAAACATTAGCTTTTGTGAAAACGGCAAAAGGGACATTTGAAAAAGCATTGTTTTTCTTACAAATGAGCTTTAGAAAACAAAAGAACCAACAATAAAACGGTTCAGTTGGTGAGCTCGAAACCGCATACTGGAAACACTTCTGGATTTGCTTTTATGATGGGCAGTGATACAACTGAAAGTAAAGACGGGCAAAACGATATTACTTTTGTTTTGGATTATGGAGCATCTGATCATTTGATAAATCGAGAAGATTTGGCTCTAAACGTCACACACGACGAAGAAAGGTAATCTCCCGGTTACTAGTGAGATGGGCGTACCAGGCATACTACAGGACGTACTTTTCTGTTCCAATATATCCTAGGGGATATAGGAGTAGGCTGTAGGACCTACTATCGGTAAGGAAAGTGCAGCAAACAGGTATGACGGTCGTTTTTGATAGAAACGACAATGTTGTTGTGTACAATGATGGTAAGCCGGTAATAAAGGGTGAGTCTTTGAACAATCTTTTTGGCGTTAACTTTCTGCTTTTTAAACATGCTGTATATAGCAAATGCTCATTAAATAGAGTCGTAAACAATACTTATGAATTGTGGCATCAAAGGTTGGGCCATATTGGCAAATCAAAATGTATGGAAATAGAAACAAACTATTTTGTGACATTGATAAAATTGATAATATTATGCCAAGTGATAAATTGTGTGAAGCTTGTATTTTTGGAAAACAAGCATGTTTGCAATTTAACAAATCAAAACAAAATATTTGAAACGATCTCTATTTAAAGTGCACACAGATGTTTACGGACCGGTCACTCCTTCGTCTATTGATGGTAAAAAAAAAAATATTTTGGGATTTATGTGGATGATTACAGATGATTTTATTACGTTTCGGAGTTATGTCGCAAAAAGCGAAGCTCGTTTTTGTCTGAGAATTGTTAACTTATATTGTGATAATGAGGGGGAATGTGTATCCAATGAAATGAAAAAGTTCTGTGCGCGGATAGGTATTAGCTACCACTTAACAGTGCAACATACTACGGCTTTGAATGGAATTGCCGAAGGTATGAGAAGAACAATAACAGAACGGAGTCATACAATGGTACAAGGGTCTAAATTAGATCAATCGTTCTGGGGTGAGGCTGTGTTACTTATTTAATAAATATCAGTCTCACGACAGCACTGGGGTTGGATAACACACCTTATGAGTTATGGCATAATACTAAGCCGCAACTGAAGTATTTAAAAGTTTTTGGTTCTACTGTTTATTTTGTTAATAAAAGTAATACATCGAAATTTGACAATAAATCGTCAAAGGGAATTTTCGTTGGTTATGAACCAAATGGTTTTTTTTTTTTTTTTTTAATCTTTATTTATTAACGAGGGTTTGATCACAAAGTGAACATGCCACCCTCATAGGAAACCTTTGTTACATGCAAAGCTTAACATCTACGCTTAATCCCTAAATTAACTAATTTATATAATATTTTATAAAGCCAAAATAATATTACATTCTCCCACTTGACAAATATTCATATTAAATTGGTCTCTAATCAAGTATCTTTCCGCTTCGTTCCGGACACACTCCACCATAATATGAAAAACGTCTTCAACCACATTGCATTCCGTGCAGTTTGGGGATGTTACTTTGCCCATTAATGCAGCAAAACAATTCAATGGAATGTGTCCGGAACGAAGTCTCATACTTGTCACGATTTCTTGTCTACTCATATCGGCATTATCAAACCAAGGATAGTTCTGAATGGTTGGCTGCATCGTCCGATACCAGATACCTTTTGTCAATGACTTCTCGTCGAAGTATTCTTTCCAAATTTCATAGCATTTTAATCTAACTACACTTAAAATATCTGTCCAGTAAGGTTTATACGTCACCGGAACACCCTCTAAGCACGCTTCTTTGGCTAAATGATCAACTTCTTCGTTTTCTTCAATGCCGATATGAGAAGGCACCCATTGCAAAACAATATTTTTATTTTTATCTCTTAATCTACTAATAGAATCTAGTATTTTGTATGCTACCGGATAACCACAAAAATTTCCCATACACCTCGTCAAATGTTGGAGTGCGCTTTTACAGTCAGAATAGACTACGTAATCTTGAAGATCCACCGATTCAAGGTATGAAATGGCTTCGAAGATGGCAATCAACTCGGAATATATGACAGAAATGTTTGAATTTAACTTGAACTTAAAAGAGGTATTAGTTTGAGGGTCGAAAAACGCAGCTCCAACATTATTTCGAACTTTAGATCCATCCGTATAAATCCTGTAATATCCAGAATAGCTTCTGCCAAAATTCCTACTACATATAATTCGGAGTTGATAATGATCGTACGCTTTCTTAGTTTCGGTAACCTCTTTAATTTGTGGTTTAATCGTACAAGACAAGTTCAGACCGCTTACCCACGTATTAAGCGAAAATAATCCTAATTCATCGTTGGAGTACACACATATGTCATTCAGTGTTTCAGAAATATGAGCTATAAGTGGCTTCTTCTTTCGTCTCCAATAAATACCTTGGCAACAAATATTAAGTTTAGTAATAATTTCACACGTGTCGCCATTTACAAAAGATTTGAGTTTCATAAAGAATTTACCAGCTAAGTAATATCTGCGAATATGTAACGGCTGCAGATGGAGTTCGCATTCCATCACATGAATGGCTGTGCTTTTAATAAAACCACCGATGACCCTCAAACATTGGTTTTGAATTTTAGTTAATTTATTTAAATGGGTTTGACAGCTATTATCAAATAGAAAACTGGCATAATCTATTCTGCTGCGTATGATAGCAATGTATAGACGTCGTAAATGAGTGGGGTGTATGCCCCAGCCTGGACCAGTTAGTATTTTAAACACATTCAGAAATTTGGAAGATTTGTCTCTTAACTCATTAATATGTTTAGACCATCTTAGAGATTGGTCTAACCACAATCCTAAATATTTATAGTTGTCAACTACTTGGAGGGATCTTTTATTTATTTTAATATCAATAGTATCTTTCCTAAACCCACGTTTGAATATACAAATTTTACTTTTACTCGTTGAAACATTTAAACCAATATCCTGGACTAACGTCTCAAATAAATCTAAAGCCGATTGCAATTTATGTGTCGCCTCTAAAATTTTGTTGGTACTAAAATATAATACAAAGTCATCTGCAAACTGCGAAATATATACATTATTAATCTTTTTACAGACATCGATAGTAGCTATATTAAATAACAATGGTGACAATGGATCACCCTGTGCCAAGCCACGACAAGTAGTTCGACACAACGAATCACTATCAAGTTGAAGTTTTAAATTTCGTGTTTGTAAAAAGTTCCACAGATAGGTGCATAGTTTTTGTCCCACCCCTAAGCCATCCATTATACGTAATAAACTATGTACATCCACATTGTTATAAGCATTATCCAGATCAATAAAACAGCATATGGTCATTTGTTTTTCAGAAAATCCTGTTTGAATTCTAGAAACTAAACTAGTAAGATTATTTAATGTTGATCGACATTTTCTAAATCCTGTGGTATTCTGATCTAACATACAGTTCTTTTCAATAAACCACTCTAGTCTATTGAGTAGAATGTTATGGAAAGTTTTGCATATACATGAGATCATAGATATGGGGCGAAGGGAAGAGGCTAAACAAGGGTCACGGCCTGGTTTGGGAATCGGCACCACAACTATATCGCGCCATTGTTTAGGTACAAACGAATAACTGAAGAATGTATTAAATAAATTTAGTAGTACTTGTTTACCGTTCTCAGGTAAGTATCTTATCATAGAATATGTAATCTTGTCACTACCAACTTGAACCAAATGGTTATAAGGTGTTGGTTGTGGTAGAGGAAACAGTTTGTTGGAGTCAGATATGTAGTAATTAATGGATGAGATTAATTTCCATTAAATTGGCCAGTTAAATCTGAGCCTGAACGGATTATGGCTAGACGTAGCAATAAGTCTGTTGACAGTTCTGACTTTGGTCACCTTTTTGAAAAGAGGTGTGAATCTGATAAATCATTTAGATTGTATAAGTAAACAAACGGAAACAGTTTGTTGGATTGGAGTCAGAGATTTGGTAATGGATGAGATTAATTTCCATTAAATTGGCCAGTGAAATCTGAGCCTGAACGGATTATAGCTAGAAATAGTAATAACTCTGTTGACAACTCTGACTTTGTACACTCTTTTGAAAAGATGTGTGAATCTGATAAATCATTCAGATTGTATAAGTAAACAAACGGAAACAGTTTGTTGGATTGGAGTCAGAGATTTGGTAATGAATGAGATTAATTTCCATTAAATAGGCCAGTGAAACCTGCGCCCGAACGGATTATAGCTAGAAATAATAATAACTCTGTTGACAACTCTGACTTTGTACACCCGTTTGAAAAGTGGTGTGGATCTGATAAATCATTCAGATTGTTTATGTAAACAAACGGAAATAATACCTGCTAATTAATCTGTATTTATGATACAGGGGAGCGCTTGAACTGGTCTTCATATCACAATGGCAACGAGTTAACTTTATCTCGAGACAATGAAACATCCCATAATTTGAGACGAAGTAGTAGGATCCAAAACATGCTTACAGTTTCTTATAATGAGAATTATGGTGAGGACAGTATTTATAATACTGCTCGTTGTGTGCTGAATCTTTAATATTTCAAATTCTACAATCATATACAGAAATTAAATCCAGGGATATAAGCATCTAAGGGAAAATGCTATCAAAGAGGAAATTAATTCCCTTATTGACAAAAATACCTGGTGTCTAGTACGAATAGAAATATTATCGATTGTAAGTGGTTATTTACAGTTAAGGTTTGGAAAACCCTTAAAGTATAAAGCGAGATTAGTGACTCGCGGTTTTAGTCAGAAATGTCTGATTGGTTTTAAATAATGAAACGTTATTTACAGTTAAGGTTTGGAAAACCCTTAAAGTATAAAGCGAGATTAGTGACTCGAGGTTTTAGTCAGAAATGTCTGATTGACTACATATATAATGAAACGTTATTTACAGTTAAGAAAACCCTGGAAGTATAAAGCGAGATTAGTGGCTCGTGGTTTTAGTCAGATAAATCTGATTGATTATAATGAAACGTTTGCACATGTCGCAAGGATTGCAAGTTTTAGACTAAAATGATATTTAGCGAATTAATTTAATTTGTTTGTTCACCATATGGATGTAAAAATTGCATTTTTGAATGGGAAACTGAACGAGGAAATCTTTATGACTATTCCCGAGGGTATCCCGGCTGCACGTAGTATGGTTTGCAAATTAAATAAGTCATTATATGGATTAAAACAGTCTGCACGCTGTTGGTTCCAAATGTTTGATATAAAGGGGGTTTTCAATACTCATCATTGGACCGGTGCATTTACGTTTAATGCTGGTCATAAATGTTTTACTCTATGTGGACGATCTTGTGATTATAAATACTATGAATAGTTTCAAAACATACATAATGAACACTTTTAAGATACGTAGACTTAAAAGAAATCAAATGTTTTCTGGGAATCAAAATAACCAAGTCTGAAAACAAAGTTACTTTGGATCAAGAAATGTACATAAAAACAATTCTTGAGAAGTTTAACATGAGTGACTGTAATTCTGTCACTACACCGCTTGAAAGTAAACTAGATTACGAAGCATTAAATTCGAGTGAAATGACAAGTGCCCCTTGTAGAAATCTTATTGGGTCACTCGACCTAAGTTCTGTTTTTCTGTTAACATCTTAAGTCGCTATGCAAGCAAAAACAAGCATTCATTATGGTCACACTTAAAAACGGTCTTGCGTTATTTAAAGGGAACCATAAATCTCAATTTAAGTTATACACGAAATTAACAAAAATATTCTAAGTGGCTTTGTTGATTCTGACTGGCGTAGTAACGGAATAGATAGAAAAAGTACTACGGGTTAAATTAAAAACCAATAACCGGGTTTAATTGGGGTAAATTATTTGATCAATGCACTATAATATGTTGGCAAACAAACAGGCAGCAAACAGTGGCAACTTAACCCACTGAATCAGAGTATATGGCTCTATATGAAGCAGTAAAAGAAACTCTGTGGTTAAAGTAATTAGTAACAAGTATTGGCATTGCGATTCCAAATTCTATTTGTATTTATGAGGATAATAATGGATGCATAAGCATCGCGAATAATCCTACTAGTCACAAAAGGTCTAAACACATTAATATTGAGTATCATTTTTCTAGAGAACAGACGTTGAGAAAAATGTGATTATAATGGTTTATGTTTCTACAGATAACCAGCTGGCTGATATCCTGACAAAATCATTACCCGCAGTGCGTTTCACGGAGATGAGAATGAAACTCGGGGTGACGTTGTAATTATATACAACGTGGTCAAATAAATGATAAGGATATGATAATTATAAGAGCTTGGTTATAATAAGTAGATGAATAACATTAATAGTATCCAGTTATAATGGATGAATTGATAAATGTTGGTCTGATTAGGTTTTTCTGGGTTTCCCTAATCCTGCGCAATGAATGTTGGACCATGAAGATTGTATTCCCAGAGAGAGAGAGGAAGGTGTGTGATTTTGTAATTGTATACAGATGTTAGATAAATTAAAACGTAATTAAAAAGAAAGGGATTTATTTTTGAGGGGGCGTGTTGGAGTATAGCAAAAACAAATCGATCCTACTTCAACACAGTCTGTCTCTTTCTAAGTCATAAATATTATTTTTTCTATCCGAGCCCGCCCTTAACCACTTGATGAAATCCTTACTTTCTCATAGTGACTGTACTATACTTTTAGCCTTGTGTGGGATCACACGTCTCTCATAATACTAGTAGAACACACCTTCCTATATATAAAGAAAAGGATAATAAACGTATTATTGAAATCCTTAGAACGGTCTTTCCTTTAGTGTCCAACCTTTAACCCTAACACTACATGTATTAGAAAAAGCCAAGGAAAAGATGCTGATGCGGATGATTTGAAGAAAGCTCGACAGGCAAAACAAATAAGAAAATTTAAAACAATATCCCGTGATACAGAGTTTATCCATATTTACAGGCTTTCTGAGGATTTAATTAATATATTGGAAAATGATTTACCTCCTTAATGACGCATATATGCGGCCGCGAGTTTATTCCAGTGGTTTAACCAAGAGGTTAAAGGTTTGTTTACAGTTAGATTTCTTGATATATGATGGGTAAGTACCTAACCACACACCAACAAAAGTTTAGGCTAAGTTTTAGATTACCATCCCACGAGTTCATATTTTTTTTACAGATAGGTCACATTATTAGAAGCCCCCACGTAAAATTTTAAGTTTCGGAGATAAATAGTTTACGAGAAAAAAATAAAACAAAATCGTAAAATTTTTGCAATATTTCGTCAGTTTTGACATTTTGCCAATGTTTATTTACAAATTAAATGTTTGTTTTATTTTAAAATATACTATCCTGTTAGGGCGCATCCGACATGGTTAGGTTAGGTGAGAAGGCTAGCATTTACGTAACCTAACCATGTCGGATTCGCCCTTACCCACATTTAGCCTTCTAAGAGAACTTAGGATGCAAGAGCGAGCGAAGCGAGCTCGGGACTTGGGGCACCCCGACTCGGACATCTTCTAGATTTTTTTTTAAACCACTCAGAAATAGGAGCCCCGCAAAGCGGGGCCTCCGTCGACTATACGTTACTGAAAAAAAAAATTGTACCCTATCAAATAGCCATAAAGTACCTCAAAATAAGATCGTTAAGTATTTATTTTTAAAAAACTATGCGTTTTCTAAGCTTTCCCCATGACGGTGGGGGGTCCCCGACCCCCCCTCCACAAGTATACGTACCTATATATATATATATGTACCCTTTTATAATAGTCCTTCCGAAAATTCGAAAGTTAGGTTAGAATATTTAAAAAAAATCATATCTCAAAAAGGGGGGGGCTCCGAATTTTTTCCTTCACAGGGGGGTTCTACACCTCCCCCCCCTCCCCCCGCCACTCCCACCTCTTAAATCGTGGGATGATAAACTAAAGTCGTACCAAAGTTTATTGAATTCCTGATGTTTCAGATATTATGCACTCTATCATTTTTGGCTAGTGGAAGTTACCAAAAAATCAGTGGCAAGAATGTAGACACTTATATATCTCAGCCTTCTGCGTCTAGGGCAACCACGAAGTTGTTGATGTTCTGAATAATAAGAACATCATAAGTAAATATATTCGATTTCCGCAAAACCACAAAGTGAATCATACAATATTATTGTGACACATTATCAATATCCATGTAATAACAGTGAAAATATCATAAATACTCACATTTCAGTAGGTTATCCTCTTAGTCACAGAACTACCTATGTTGCAAACACTCGCTGTTACAAATAATTATTATACAAATAACGTATGCACCTAAAAGTTTCCAAACTAAAAACAAGTTCAGCTTCAAATGGTTTTGATAGCGTCGCGTCGTGTCGTTTGTTGTGAGTGTTGTTTTTTTTATTCATCGTCGCGCGTTGCTTGAAATAGGCAAAGGAATCGTCATTCAGCCTCAAATTGTAATAATAAATATGCAAACTCAATTAAATTATGATATTTGTTTAATAGTTTTACCTATTCCATAAAATAGGTACGTAAAGATAGACCTCTAATATATATTTTAAACCCATAGAACTTGTAGTCGAGATTTATCGATTATAATTTAAAGAATTTATTTCAAGCCCTCCTTAGTTCGTCTACGAAACAGCGACGGGAGGGAACAGCCTAGGGTTCGTCGACGACCACAAATACGTTAGTGAATACAGTTTGAATCAGCGCTACACGCTCGGTCGATGATTGATGATTTGGCTTATATTTTTACTCATGTTCTTGGTTCCAATACGAGATATGACTTAGAACGTGGTGCATTTGCTAAGCCAGATCTCAACTAACTCCGACTCGTTCCTGGCTGATGATCCTCCAATAAATCTAATACTAACACGTCCTGCTGAGCAATATTTAGCAAGTTCGTGTAAGCCATACCAAGGCATCACATAGCAAAACGGTGCTCTTAAGCACGGCACACGCTAAGCGATTTACGAGCGACACGATGCAAAGGACCTATAAAGTTTTATGGTTCGCTATTGTTCACATTTCGGGCAGTATATACATTTCGGGAATACTAGAGCTCCATCTATTGAATGCAGCAGCTTCGAGCATTTAGCATGACGACAACGACATTCGGAATCAATTCGGCTACTATACATACGCGTAATAATGGCCGCCCGAACTTTTTTCGTAGCATTTCGTTTGCAGCTGTTTGTTCAGTAAGTTTTGTTTAGATTGGAAATGGGGTATACGCGTGTGGGGAATGGAATTTCTACTGCAAAGTTCTATTGAGATATTTTTTATTATAGAATTCGGTGAGATGGGAAAGTAATCTGAGGAAAGATTAGCACGTGTCCATGCAACGCATTACCTACCTACTGAAAAGCGGAGTATCTTTCCATTTTATTCTAGTCTCACTGTACAAGTGTAGAGGACAGTGTTAATAAATGTATACGACGTATTTATTGTTAAAAACATGTTTACTCTTAACAGTCTAAAATATCTCGGAACTTGGTAGTTAGGTATATTTTGGGTACATTAACCCAACCCTTATTGTTAAACAACAACGCCAAAAATATCGTTTTCCTTGTTATTGTGGGTTTTCAATTCACAACTGATTGGTTATCGTTAAACTAACTCGTACTAAGGACGTCATATGACCCGCAATGTCATTTGCTAAATAGGACGGCCCTATGAGATAACAAACGTTCATAAGTATATCAATTCTATCGACGCGCTAGACAGATGGATTGATGATCGAGTTGCAGTTATGGGCGCTACGCTATAAGGGATTAGGTATATGGCCGGCCCCCATCCTCTTCATACACAGGCCCTTTCATAGTAATTATTTAACACTAGCTTGTCTTAAGACACCACAATATTCTAAAACTTCCCTGTATAATACTTTTTTAGTTTTCTGGTCTCAGTAGTCAAAATATACAGAGAATCAGGATTGGTGACGCGAGAGCAAGCGACGTACTAGTTGTCTGTATGAAAAGCAGCCTGCTCGTCCTGAGGTCGACACCAGCTGCAGTAGCAATTTCCCAATGCTAGCGAAGTTTTTCGTTTTTTGTGAATTAAATATAATTAATACTGAACGCCTGCATTCCTGGTTAATACTATCTAATGGCACAACACTGATACACTGACTGTTGCATTCTTATACAACATGTAAAAAAACCCTATCCGATCCGTGAGGGTGTTGTTAAGTGTCGTACTGAAAGTAGTTAGGATGATTTGATTTGAATTATTTGTATTTGATTACATATAAATGCGGTAATTGGTAGCCGGTTGTCATAAAAACGACCGCTAGATTAATTAATTTAGAAAATTAGTAAATAGTGGTATAATTATGTTAAATTAGTATATTATAGTCGTACCTAGTTATTAATTAGTATATTCAGTGATTATACAGTGTTTTTTGTCGCGTGAACTTTGCACAAAAACGATATAAACCGGCTGTCAACTCAATCAACCCAACGGGTCCGGATTTTAAAATTTCATCAATCCCGGGGAGTATTTTGTTTTTATTTAACTTATTCTACATAATAAATACATAACGCAGAACATCACAAAATACTGTTCAGGTGTCTGAGCTTCGTCCATCACACACTGGCGCGGTTTATGACTCCTTTTGCTTGACAACTAGTGGAAGCAAAATCGAAAACGAAAACATTCGCTAAGACAGTAAACACTACATAATTTACTACACAAAAATAGGCTCATTAGGCCTTATTATTCAGACTATTTAAACCTGTAAAGTGTCATAAACTTGTATTGTCAATCAAGTTTTTTTTAAATAAAAGCAGTGTACTTATTCCTTGTAACTTCACTTTTGTTTACCTACACTGCTCATTATTACTACACACATATTACCTCTGTTATGTTAAATTCCTGTATTTATTCTTGTAATTAATGTTAAAAACTGGATTGACAATCACTTAAAAACTCCCCTGCGTTGAAATTTTTCGTCGGTTATTAAAAAAAAAAAAACAGCTGCTCCATACATTTTGTCCGCGTAGGTATTGCACTTTTCTATGACACAGCTGATTTATTTTTGAATAACCGACGAAAAATTTCAACTCGGGGAGTTCAGAATCATGTACTGAATCCATGGTAGCCGGCTTCGCGTCGATGTCCCTGCCACCCTGTATAATTTAAACTCTCAATAGTCCCTTCATCTTAGTACTTACTATCCACATCTTATCCCTCTCTCTTATTCTTTTTACTCACTTAGCTTTCTCTTCTCTCATTCCAGGGTGCCCCCTTTTTTTTTTTTTTTTTGGATGGGAAATTATCAAATAACTTCTCCCGCTCTGGGTGGAGCGGGAGGGCGTGTCAGACTTTTACTGACTAAAACCCACCCGTGTTCCTTCCGTTGCCTGTGTGCCGAGGTCGCGATATCCCTTTCAGACAAACCCGCAACCCCGGCAGGCATTGGCCCTTCCGGACCCCGTCAGTTGGTGCTGACATCTCTTTGAGGCGCGCGTGGAACACAACGCGCCGTCGACCCGGGCCTGGTCCCTATCGGACGGCGAGCTACCCATTGCTCACCGTCCGCAAGCCCGCGCCTACGGTGGCCGGAAGTCGGCTCGCGACTCCCGACGCCCGGGGCGTCTCCTGCGGCGACTAGGGGCGCGAGGGGGCGCATTTTGCCTCTCCCTCGCGCGCTCCGCCTCCTCCTTCGCGAGCATTACTGCTTCGCAGAAGGAGGTGACGGCCTCCCATGCACTCTCGCTCCGGACCATGGCCTGAACCAGGGCCGGACGCGAGAGATCGCCGCCGCCGATCGCCTCCGTGAGGACACGGCGGTGCTCCGCCCAAGCTGGGCAGACCTCCACCGTATGCTCCACCGTGTCCTCCGGGCGATCCACACAGTGGTGACACCCGGGCGTTTCCTCCCGCTTTATCCTGAACAGGAACCTCCCGAAACAACCATGTCCGGTGAGGACCTGTGTCAGGCGGAAGGTGAGGACGCCGTGGCGCCTCTCTAGCCACTCCTCAAAGAGGGGACTTATCGCCACAATTGTGGCGTGCCCATCCAGGGTGCCCCTAGGGTTGGCTTGTCAATATGATGACCCGTAGAGCTGCATCCTTAGAGGAAAAACTGAAGGCTTCATTAAAAGAGTTAGAATCTAGTAAAACCAAGTGCGATCAGCTGCTACAGGAAAGGGAAGACAGCGAGGTGGAAGTGCAATATATTAATAAAAAGAACACTGAGCTTAAGACCCAGTTGACCGAACTACATACTCAGCATATAGACATACTTGACCAGCATCAACACCTCCGTCAACTTGTGTCAAATTTCCAGCAATGTAGTGACACCCATGAACTGGCGACTTGAGACGGATATCTGAATTGGAACTGGAACTAAGCAGGACCCACAACACAATAACCCGTTTGGAATCTCTCAAAGTCAGAGAAAAGTCTGCGATCACCTGCAGTCTTTATGATGAGTTGGTTGGTAGCGGCTCTGGACCCCACATGTGTTGAGCCCATTGTAACAATAGACTTTACGAATGATACTATCACTAAGTGCAATTTGTTTACAAGCCATAATAAGTTTTTAAAAAATATTAAAATAAATAGATTCATTAGAAAAATTAAATAATCATTAAAACGCCAAAAAGTTAACAAATTAAATACAAAACTTAGGCAAAAAAAATCTAAATTTAATTCAAGAATTAAAGAAGTGTAATTGTGAATTACAATTATGTAATACCATGTATGATACTGACACTCAGCACCTACAGGATGAATTGTTTGTCAGGGAATATGCTCTAAAGGATATCTTTAGTAAATATGAGGCTTCTCAACAAGACCTGAGTAAGCGCTTGCAGGAGGCCAATGAGTTGGCAGACCTAGTCAAGTACAATGCAGAGAGGTATGAGTCTCTGACAAATAACCTCTCTTTTAGCTGTGCCTGCTCCCATGAGCCCCAACCTCAACAGGTTCCACCTACACCCTCAGTGGCTCAGTCTGTAGGTAGCTGTTTGGATGACAATGGAATTAATAATTTGGCTAACACAACTTATGTATTCTCTGACAAATTTGGTCAAGGTTTTGGTAGTATATTTAATCAGTGTTCGCAACAATATGTAATTAATAATTGTTTACCCGGTGCCAGTATTAGCCAATTAATTCATAATATTAAATTGACAAAAATAAACCCCGGTTCCACTGTTATATTATTATTCGGGGATAGTTTAACTGTCAGAAAAAAGGATATAATTGAATGTGTCCATTTGATGTTACATCTCAATGAGACCAATAGTTGTAAACTTATTTTCTGTTACTTGCTTTATTCTCAATATTTGTCTGATGAGCAAAATAGGCACATTTATAATTTAACTATGTTAATTTATAATAGGACATGTCGTCACAGTGACGCTATTTTATATTTTGATTGTAATCAATTTATTACTGATTACAAACTGACAAATTATACAATGTATTTGCCACCTAGTTGTAGGAGACAAATTGCTAATCTCTTAGCATACAATATACACAGTGACACTGGTACCTGTAGTGTACCACCGATTATTGTTAGTAGTGGTACTAACACTACTTTTGTTACGCCTTATAGTTTAAACTATTAGGAGCGACAACGGGTGAGCCGCATATTTTGAATGTTGTTCATCAAAATATGCTGGGTCTGTCCGGCAAAGAGCTAGAGTTAAGTTTGTTTATAGAGAACTATGATGTTCAGGTGTTATGTTTGACTGAACACTGGTTGAAAGAACATGAAGTAGTGTTTATCAATGATGATAATTTTACCGTACAAAGTGCGTTTGTAAGGAAAAGCGCCATTCGCGGTGGATCTTTAGTTCTTGTTTCAAACAAGTTGAAATGTAAACAACGTTTAGATTTAGTTAATCTTTCCATCGAGCGCATTATTGAGTTGTCTTGTGTTGAACTCGAGCGATACGTTATAATTTGCGTGTATCGGCCCCCCTCAGGTGATTTTATTAGATTTTAATCGGTAATAGAGGATTCACTCAATAGGTTAAAATCAAGTGATAAAAGTATAATTCTATGCGGAGATTTTAATATTAATATTTTAGATGTTACTGCATTAAGCATTAGACTTGTTAATCTGTTTAGGTCTTATAATTTAATTAACTTGTTTTTTGAACCTACTAGGATCACGGCATCTTCTTCAACTTGTCTTGATAATATATTTAGTGATTGTGATGCCAAAAATAAAATAGTGCTAAGTGACTTAACGTCTGACCACTGTGGTTTATTAGCTAGCTTCCCCATGCCATTACATAAGAAGCCGCATATAATAGAATACAGGCCTTATACAGCCACTCGTTGCAATAAGTTTAAAAATAATATAGCTCATAGAATTACACCATCTATAGCAGAACACGAGAATACCAATGAAATATGGAGCCCTTTTTGATGTTGTGCAAAAGAGTACCAATCTACTTTCAAGACCAAAACTATTAAAATTAATGGCACCTCTGTTGGCTTTAACCAATGGGCCACTCCAGGAATTTATAAAAGTAGAGCGAGACTATACGAGTTATATGGTTTGAAAAAAATACAGGTTTGATACTCCTTTCCTAGAGTATGTCAAAAATTATTTAAAAAGGTTAGTGTTTTTGCTAAATCTAAATTTTTAAGCGATTCAATTAAAAATTCCAATAATAAAGTAAAACCACTTGGAAAATTATCAATAATGATACGGGTAAGTCGGTTAAACAAGATAAACAACTTGAGATTATGGTCGACAGTAAATTAGTTGATAAAGCAGCTGACGTAGCTGAGGCGTTTAATGAGCTTTTGCAACTACGACTCGCTCCTTAAATTCATCCCCGTTTAAAGCTGAAAACCTTTTGCTTAGTAGTGTGTCTAAAAATAGTCGCTTATTTAGCTTCGAACATGTAACGCCTCGTGATATAGTTAATGTTTTTAACACACGCAAGTCTAAAAATACTGGTGATTACTGGGGCATCTTCATTAAATTTTTAAGTAATATAATAGACATCGTAGCCCGCTATCTAGCTGTTACTTTTAATAACTGTGATGATTTTGGAATTTTTCCTGACCTCATGAAGAATAGTAAAGTCATACCATTATTTAAATCAGGTAATAAAAATGAAGTTGGCAACTTCAGGCCTATTTCTATCTTACCAGCATTTAGCAAAATATTTGAAAAGTTAATACTCAAGCAGCTTGTTAAGACATTTTAATTTAGGTAAATAGCCTCCTTCATAACTAACACTAAAATATATAAATTATAAACAGTAAAGGGAGAGCTCATTGGGCATCAAACAATTCGTCGGCGTCGCTGTCAGTGGGAAAAGTGCCCAAAAGGCTGGCAGCATTGCCACGTTGGATGGCAATGCTGATTCTTTGACCTAAAAATTGGCCAGCCCTCTGGTCACGTGAGGAGTCGACCAACCGCTTGGCGATGTCCCGAAATACTCGATGAGCACTCGGACCCCACGGCCCTAGTGTTTCAACCCCAAACGGCTCAAAAATATAGCTACCAATAAGGTTGTTATATTGAACCTCCTTCATAATGAACAATATGGATTTACAAAAGGTCGTTCGACTACAGACGCGGGTGTTGCTCTGCTGAAACACATATTTAACGCATGGGAGAACTCGCATAATGCTATTGGGGTTTTCTGTGATCTCTTCAAAGCCTTTGATGGCGTGCACCATGACACGCTTTTGCGTAAACTGCGTCATTACGGTGTGCAAAATGAAGCTCTCAACGTTATAAATTCTTATTTATATAATAGGTCCCAATGTGTAGATGTTAATGGTGTGAAATCTTCCGGGCTACCAGTTTCTTGTTCTTAGTGTATATCAATGACCTTCCATTCTATTTAAAGGGTATCTGTGAAGTTGTACTGTTTGCAGACGATGCCTCTCTTATTTTTAAAGTAGAGAGGAATAGACAAGATTTTGACGATGTAAACAGTGCACTCTCAATGGTTACGGCTTGGTTTACGACAAATAACCTACTTCTCAATGCCAAAAAAACGAAATGTGTAAAGTTCGCCCTACCAAATGTTAGAAATCTAGGACCCAACATCGTCTTAGATAAAGAGGTGCTTGAATCTGTAAATTCGGCGGTTTTTCTGGGCATAACAGTAGATACTCGAACTAAATGAAACTAAATTTAAATCTTGTATAAAACGCACACTATGCTGCCAAG
Organism: Agrochola circellaris; assembly: GCA_914767755.1. NCBI lineage: Eukaryota > Metazoa > Arthropoda > Insecta > Lepidoptera > Noctuidae > Agrochola > Agrochola circellaris. The sequence goes on along the minus strand of OU611839.1, from coordinate 20,352,211 downwards.
CATATTATAAGTTGGGGGTTTACATCGCTGACAAAAATGCTTGGCTAAACGCTGGTCCAGCTCCACAAGGGCGCATAAACTAGTTGATTAGCATTGAAAATATTGTTGCGAGCCGCTGAAGATTGCAAAAAATATCTTTGCATTGTATAAATTCAATCTCTTAGTATTGTATAATTGCATAATACACGTGTGAGCACTGTGACCATTACCTTCTACAAAACTACCATTTACTGGGTAAGTCTTTCATTGACTTGAATAAGCCCTGGCGGCTGAGAGTATGTCATGCTCACTCAAATGTCTCGCTGGTGGTGGCGTGTGTGTTGGATCATTAAGTTCCCTTCAAAATGGTTGAGCTGAATGGTGCTGATCCATGCGTCATGTTCGTGAACTGGCGCCGTCAGTAGGGACTGGTCATCTCTTAGCTTCCATGGCTTATTTTAATTTTTGAATTTGTTTATTTTCTTTTCATTGCGGACGCTTTTAACGTGCAAGTCTTTCTACATTGTTATCACATGTATAATATAATTTAAACATGAATGATGTAACCAATATTTTGTAAGAATATTTTTAATTTAAAAGAGTGTCCGTGGTGTTTCTTGCCCGTTCTTCTCCATAGGAACCTACTACGCTTTGGAATGGGCAACTAGCTTCATCTTTCTGACTGACCGACCCCTTGACAATTCAAAAGTGCCTGTAATTGGTTTATTTGAAATAAATGCTTTGAGTTTGAGTTTGATGCCAAACTTCAGTGGGGCCCACATATATCGAGCCTAGCGAGAAGGCTCAGTTCTCCACCGCCTACGCCGTCAGGAAAGTAAGACAATACACTGACGTCGATACAGCTCGATTAGTCTATTTTAGTTATTTTCATAGCGTTATGTCCTACGGTCTTCTGCTGTGGGGCAAAGCTGCTGATATTCAAAATATATTTGTCCTTCAAAAACGAGCTGTTCGAGCTATTTACGAGCTAGGTCCCAGAGTTTCTCTGCGAGATTTTTTTAAAGATATTGGTATCCTCACAGTGGCATCTCAATTCATTTTCGCCAACATCTTATATATTAGGCAAAATATACACTTATGCACTAAAAACAGTGATTTTTTCACAATGTTAACACTAGAAATAAGGAAAAACTACGAGCTCCTTTTCACCGGCTTCATAAGGTTCATAACTTATTTGTTGGGCTTTGTATAATCTTTTATAACAAACTACCCTCTTCTTTGCTAGATTTGCCTTTTAATGCGTTTAAAACGATAGTAAAATCCAATCTTTGCTCAAAGGCATACTATTCTATCAACGACTACTTAAATGATAAGAATGTTGGTCGCTGTGATTAACTCAAGACAATGTTTATGTTCTTTCTCCAGAATTAGCTTACCTACTGACAGGTTATATGAGTTTATATAATTTATTATTTTAATTTAATTTTAATTTATTGTTGACATAATCTACTCATTACACTGTTTTTTTTATTGCAATATGTAACTAGTGACCTCGACAATTGTTCATATTATTTATTGTTATTAGTAATTAACTGTTTATTTATTTTACCACGATGGTCCTAGTTTATCATTTATAACTTCCAGTTACAGCTTTATGTAAGCGGGCACGCCCTTTATGCCTGGAGGCTTTTATTAAGATGTTAAGTTTTGTTTACGTTTAGTTTTTATTTCTGCCCGAGTATAGTTCTCGATGATTTTGTTTGGTATATTGGCGTGTGTGTAAATTAGGTTAATTATGTTGAATACTATTATATAGAATAATTTTTTTTCTTTCTTACTGAACAGACAGCAGAGCTGCTGGGGAGTTTGTTGCGCCATTTCTTCTTCCTAGATAACGCACTAGGAAGTGGTGAAGGGTGGGCGTTTTGGGGGACTGTCTCATGTAATTGTGACGTTCGAAAAGTGTTGATTCTCAGCCTAGTTTGAATAAATTACTTTTGAATTTGAATTTTGAATTTGCGAAAGTTACGATGTTTGAATGTTTGTTACGCACTCATGCTTCAACGGCTGGACGGATCGGGATGAAATTTGTTACACAGATAGTTCAAATCCTGAATTAACATATAGATGAAGTCGCGGGCAGAAAACTAGTAAAATATAAAAGAGCGTAAATAAAAAGTCCGTTCTCAAAGTCAAATCATCTGTATTCATAATATTTCAGTCTTATTAATTAGACAAATAAAATACATTTTTTTTTTTTTAAATTATTAACCGATCCACTTGAACAACTTGCACCCGCACTTGTCGAACAAACCGGCAACTAACCTAATCACCCTTATCAGTAAGTTGCAGCTGTAAAAGAATAATGCAATCATATTGTCTCTACCTATTTTCATAATAGCGAAAGAGAAGGACCAGGTATATTGGCGATAATAATATTTTAATATAATAATATTTTACATGGAGCGACTACCATCTGACTTCCACAACCCAGAAAAAGGGTAACACGATAGCCCTGGTTGTCAGACTTTTGGACTTCTGACTGCCCGGAACGACTGTCAAATACAGCTGCATTCGGTTAGACTGGCAGCCGACCTGAACATAGTTGGGAAAAGGCTAGGTAGATTGATTTTACTTAGTCCTTAGTAGAAAGTACTGTGGGTAATTTATAAGATCTGACCTATAATCTAGTAAAATATAGTAATTTAGCTGTATACACTACGAATCATTGTACACATGTTTGTTTGTGACACAGTTTATAGTACGTGGTATTATGTTTCTTCAAAACATAACATTTGATTTGAAGAAAGCTGTCTTAAATTTTACCGATAATAAGAATAAAACGTACTTACGGGTGCCAAAAGTTACCTGTGGACCTTTCACTCAAGCAGGACTCGCGGCAGCGAGCTCGATCTGTCACTCATGACAAGTGTCAATCATAGCGTCTAAAAATTTTGCCGCCAACGTACGGAAAAATTTTCTTTCGTTAATTTTCTTTAAAGAAAATTGTAAAGTTTCAGAAAACACTTATAGAAAGTGAATAATAGTGCTTGTGGTAAGTGATATATAGTGTTACGCTGGTAGTTGAGCCAGCGAAATGCCGAAATGGAGATCGAAAGATCACATTAAATCTAAATTGTCACCGGTGCCTGCGGATTCTCCTAAGTGCGATAGTGGTGAAGAACGCTCTTTATCCTCGGAGGAAGAAGGCACCTATTCCCACTGCCGAACAACGGCAAAGAGATCGAAACGATTTCCTGTAAGTCGGGCCCACGCATTTACAATTGAACGAGTAGACAAGTAAGTGTTAAATCTGTTAACAATGACACAATTTCTACATTATATCACTAATCTTACTCAGAAACACTATCAACAAATATCTAAATTGCTTCTTGCTAGTATCTACTTCAGAAGCGCATTGTTGTTTTCTAAACAATCCGGTCATGTCTAAAGAGACTTAAACACTACAACTTAAAGGTTTCAGTGTAAAATATTGTGATTAGGTAATTCCTAACGCAAATGCAGATTGTCTTGAGGAGGCAGAACTACTCAAGCAGTTTTATTTTTATTTTGACATCTCATCTTATAAAGCAATCCGTTATAAGAAGACCTGTATGCTCACCCAGCCCATGTGTTTCACACACTGAATTTGAAGTAAATGAGTACTTATGCCACTAAACATAACTAAAGACTATTTAGCCCCTGCGGAGGGGGTTTTGGCTGGGATCTCTAATATAGGTCTAGCGCAGATGGAGCTAGCTGCTAAAGCAAGGTCCACAGGGACTTCTTAATTGGGCAGCAACCTACCCACTGAGATAGTATCCTACCCAACCAGCAAAGTAGTCCTGGAATGCGATTTTATAATGCTATGTGGACTTATATAGCTCCGATGATGGTTTTGGTATATGCTACTGCGCTTTTAACAGCATTAATGAATGCCGTTTTTACTTCAGTACGATTAATCCTATAATTTGAACTTATATCGGTATATAGGATCATATTTCGTGGCTCCTACTGGATTAAGAGTCCTATAAAAGCTAGGAACAAAACTAATTGCACTCAGGAGTAATTAATCCGGTAACTCAGACTTATATGCGCCTATAAGATAACATCTTAGGAGCATTTAAATCTTAAGACTCCTCGAGGAGCATCTACCAGGAATATATACACTGAGGCGCAATCACTCTTGTTATTTATACTTATAACCTCATATAAGCTAATATTTTATGGCCAATATAAGTAAATTCAAGTTAAACTACTAAAAAGCATTTATATTTCTGGTCTGGTTTTACATTACCTTAGAAGTGTATTTTATATCCGCGTTTCAAAGATAATAAAATCACTAAGATTATAACAGCACGCAGTAGGATAAAATGTTCCCTATATAGTTTTATCGTATGCCATTATAACCTTAGATACACTTATATAGGCATTCCATAGTAGTTTTATAATCTAAGTAATCTCAAACAATCCTGGTTAAAACTCTTATAAGGTCACTTTTGCTTGAAACGACCAATATAGGCTAAAACACGCTTTACATAGTTTCGCAAATTCTATTATAGGATTTGACATCAGCCATTAAGATTGCAACTGTTTTTGTCTACGATATTGATAATTGATTTAAATAAGTGGAAGCGGTTAAAAAAAGTGGTTCTTATAAAAGAAAAGTTAAAAAAAACTACCAAGATATTTTAACCGCAGTGAGCACTCATGTATTAAATTTAACTGGTGAAGAGCGCATCGCGAATTCTGGTGAGGGTTCCGGACAAGATAACTGTAGTACTACTTTAGATGGAAGAGGTTCGGACTACGAAAGTTATAATGAAAAATCATTGATCGATTCTGAAAGTGATAATGAGACAGAACTTTCAGATTACAACAAAAATTTAGAACTGCGTTATTCTATTAAAAAGTGGGCTTTAAACTTCAATATTTCTCATGCTGCATTAAACTCTTTACTTGAAGTTATAAATGTGAGAATAAACGATGTTTTGCCTAAAGATGCACGAACACTACTAGATACAAATAAAGAAAACCTACACATTACTATTTCGCCCCCAGGGCACTATTGGCACAATGGTCTGACCAAATGTTTGAAAATAATTTTTGAAAATGTTTCCTGTCTACCAAAGGAGGTGTTAGTAGAAACCATGACTTGACAACCGGGACATGTCTCCGATAACAAGAAATGTGTAACACTCCAAGGCCATTTTAAGTTCTTTAGAGATCGGAAATCATTTTTTGTTAAAAATCGATCGATATCCAGGAATATCACCATACTTTTATTTCGATCGTTGGCAACCTGAATATAATAATTAGATATTAATTATAACATAACCATTAAATTAAATAAAAACAATGTTAAAACTAATGTTTAACCTAGCACGCACAACAAACCCTTACAATAATCCTATAACATGCTAATCTATGAATATCAATAGAGTTTGTTTTTATCTGGGCAATGTGGAACCCTAATTGGTAACAATATATAATAAAATGGCGAATCTTCTTCGGTTTTAACACTTGCCAATATAGAACCAATGTTACTTATATTGGCGCTAAGTCACACTTGGCAATGCTCACCGAAAAAAATGGTAACTGTTCATGATATTTTCATAATAAAATAAATAATATTAAAATGTAAATAAGTAAATTACAAGAAGCGCTTTAAATTTTTAATTAAAACCATGATAGAATTTTCAGAAAATTCACATTCCCCTACGAATATACACCAGACTAACAACAATAAGCTTTTGATTTTCTACTATGGTTGACATTTATTATTATTAAATTAAACTTAAGTAATATTTACATAAATACTACAAAAAGTTAAACAATTCCTGGACCGACACAACACAATTCGACTGTTCACTAAATGTGAGCTTAAAGAAGCATTGCGAGGCGCGTATTCATCTCAAATTTTCCTATAATTTACTTATATTGGTATTTGCAGGACTACTTGCATTGCCGTAATTCTATTACAGGAGCAATATAGGCGTAAACGGCATTGAAGCGGTCTATTATAAACACGATATAAGTAAAAGTTTACTTATAAAGTGGGCCCTTTTCCGGACTTATATGCGGATATAAGTCTCATATAGTCCTAGGGAAATGATCTCCTGGAGATAGTTTAAAAACTACTTTTTGTTGGTTGGGTACTTTCCCTTTTGGAAGTAGTCCGGACACACCCATCCAGAAGTGTATTTAAATTAAAATAGAGTGCAATACTCTCATGTGGTATGCAGTTGTTACATTAAAGAGGTTCAGCACCTCTTATGAACTCTAATTTGCATTCAGAACATTAAAATTACTAATTAAATATGACATTAAGTCCTATAACTATTAGGAAATGCAATAATATTTAAACAACATTATAATTTATAATGTTAATACTGTTTTATTCTTTGCTGTATTTTGTAATAATTAAGAAAATCTTATAGTTATGATCATCAGGACCTAGCTTGCTCTATCAAAATTAGAAATGGAACAAATACAGCCACTGAACAATTTAAAACTCACAATATGTATATTTAGTTAAAGCTGGTTTTATAAGAATTAGTTCTTTTATTTTAAAAGGCATGATAAATGAGGATCATAGCAAGAATAACTAAGCCAAGATTAATATTGTTGACAAGATTCAGGCTGTCTAAAGAACCATGTAAAAGCTTGGGAATTATAAGATCCTAACAGGAAGTCAAATAAGGATATTAATAATATTCAGAACAATTCTATTTTTAGCAAATTCCACAAAGTTCTATTGCTAAGTCAAAGACCGAAAATATTAATATTCAGAACAATTCTAGTTTGAGAAAATTCTGCAAATTTCTATTAAACGCATAATATTAATCTATGTGGATTTCTAAAATTATGATATTATAATCAAATAGCCTATTGTTTATACTCAAGTAAAATGATGACAATTGAAAAGTAAAATGGAAGCAATGTTTTATTAATGAATGAAGGGTAGCTGTTCATGAAATAGTTCCCTCGTGAGGTCTTTTTGTTTATAATATAATACCAGCCTGTTACTGTCCCACTGCAGGGCAAAGGCCTCTTCTCATACAGAGAAGGCACGAGCATTGCTCACCACGCTTGCTCAAGACGGGTTGGCGATTTCAGACTTATATTAACTATAAGTCCAGTTTTCCTTCACCTATGCCAGTAATGTGCCAGATAAACTCAGAAAGTGCATATGAATTGAAAAAGTCACATTGGTACTTGCCCGGATTTGAACCCACAACCTCATGCATGAGAGTCGAGGCCTTAACCACTGGGCCATCACAAAATTAGATTTTTGTTTGAAATCATGCCCTTTTTTGGCATTTGTTCAGTTCCAGTGGACATTTGCAGCACAGTGGCAACCAACTGAGTGGTAGAGAATTTGCGAGCCTGTAATTTATTTTTATTTTTATTTCTTTGTCTCGGAGACTGGAAGTCCTAAAAAAGCTTGGGTGACAAGTGAATTTCCTAAGCAAATTCTAAATCTCAATCAGGATTAGACAGACAAGGCCCTGTCTGCAAAATAGTTGAAAAGGGCAGACCAATAGAAATTAAAAAAGGTTGCTCCATTGGTTTGCCAAGAGTCAATGTGGTGGCCAAAGGCTATTGATTGACCACAGCTCAGTTCCTCTACACATGGTAAGGTAACCCACTTCCTGTCCACACATGCCGTGGAGGAAAGGTAAGCCCACATAAACGGGCCACTCTATACATCCAAAAGATGCTTTTAGTGATAATACCGCCCATTGTGTCACCGTATGTACAATTTCTACATTTATATCTGTAATTCTTATGGTGTAAATTATAAAGAGTATTCTATTCTACTCTTGTCAGGAACTTGACCAAACCAGAAAAAAAATGGCACTCGAACTTGCGAGAGATGTTTGCCATATACGCAGTAATAAGCAGCCACAAAAGCCAGTCTTCAGACTGCAAATATTCTAGTAATTTAATTCATTTCGACAACAGACCATTTGTCGTACATTCAAGAATGAGCGAGGGATACGTTTTCCTAGCTCTCCTGAACCTATCTTGCAAAACGACGAAGTTAGCTGAACATCACTCTGTCAGCGGTTTACCTCCCGGGGAGGTTAAGTGTTATAACGGCTTAGCCGACCGCTTTTAAGAACAGACCAGCCTGATTGGCTCCTGTTGCTCCAGGCCCCAGGCCTCGGAGGCCATGTTTCAAAGTGGGGCGTCCTCGACGTTTACGACCTTTTCGTGTCAGATAAGTCGGCCGTTGTGCGACAATACGTCACATGGGACTCAAATGATGGCTTGGCAAGCTTCTGCGATGCTTCTACGATGCTTTTAGTCAAGGTGACAGCATTAACTAGCATGGGTGTTCTCTCTTCGCCCAATTTAAGACCGAGTGTTCAGCCATCTGAACTCGGTAATGGAATGGGGACTTACTATATATAAATCGCCCCATACTAGACCCAGTACCAATACAGGATCCATGTGAGGACCTCTTAGACCTGACAAGCAGCAACTCCTAGCTTGGAAAGTTGGGGGGGGGGGGGGGGCAGTCAGGTTGCATGAAGTAGTGGTCGATAGAGGAACAAGGTACTTGCTAAAATGTATTTGGAGATAATCCATACTAATTACTTATAAAGCTCCTATTCAGAGGTGAATGTCATAGTGTAGATTGCATGGCATTAACCCTTAATAACCAGATTGCATCTAAACAGATTTTGTCCATTTGTAAGTTTCAAAAGCATTACCCAGGCACCCATATGGGATAAAAAGATACCCCTTGCTTGGCGTAGATTTACATGCTTAACCTAATATTATAAGACATCTCACAACTTTCAAGATTTTGAATAATAGTGTGGCCAAAATGGGGTTCAAAGACACCGACAATCAAGATGTTTACTTAAAATCTACCATAATCCTTGTTGATTTTGGTTTGCAATAACAGGTGTGGTTAAGTTTGCCCTTAAAGACAACACTGCCTCTCCTTAGAATGGACTAAATATTTTTAAACAAACTAAGATAGAGGAGCCTCTAGGAAGTATAAGGTCTGTGGTAGCCTTCGGAAGGCTGGCTGGAAAATAGATTATAAGATGAAATTAAACTGGAAGAGCCGCTAGAGACAAAAAAATTACTTTCGTAAAGTAGTAAAAGAGAGGGCTACCTCTCAAGAGAATGTATAATACTCAAGCTATTATGTTCCCACTGAGTGGACAAAGGGTCTCTCTGTGAGAGAGGAAGAGGATTTATTATATGATAATTTTTAAACCTCTAAGAAAATATTAAAATTATGTTTGTGTACATGATTCACATTTCAAGTTTATTTAATTAACAAATGATGAGACTTCATTTACATGCATCACCACTTGATTAATCTATTGACCATTTTAATAAAAGGTCCTAATTAAATTTCAGTTTCAATGAAATTTTAACTTTGTCATGTATGTGTCGCAGGCATTTTGTACGATTTCGCCATTTACATACGGCGTCGGCAATTTATAAACGCTCGCTGTTATGAAAAATGCCGAAGGCAAAATGACAACTCGTTCAATTGTTGTAATTTCAACGTTGGTTGTAGTTTTAGGGTGACCATGAAGAAAACACAGTTTGGACAAATCAGACTTTATTTTAGTAATCAGTATGCGCTTTGGTTCTCTTACTTAGTTAAAATATTTAAGTAACAAAAACGACATTAATATTATAAACAATAATTAAACTTCTTAGGATAATATGGCACTTTCAATGTGTGTGTATGTGTTATGTGTTATTTAATGTTGTGTGTTGTTATTGTTGTATAATTATGTTATGTTGTGTTGTGTTTGTGTTGTTATGTTTGTCAAAATTACCAAATATTAATATTTAAAAAAATATATATATTTTCTTTCGCACTAATTTTAGATCAACCTAGTTATAATTTGCTTGGTTCGGTATAAGTGTTGAAATCCGTATTTCAATGAAATGTATTAATACTTTCCAATATCCCTACACAATCAAATACAAAATATCCAAAGAAAATCATATTCAGAAAAATATTAAACAAAGAAATAAAAAATTCGCCTATTATTATTAGGCGGGTTCTAGTAATCAAATACAAAAATATCCAAAGAAAAACATATTCAGAAAAATATTATAAAAAGAAATCAAAAATTCGCCTATACTCATTACCTCATATTTTTTTGACCAGTAATATTGTGCAGGGGTCTTCCGAGAACCAGATTCTATGGACACCTTAGCATCTTTTAGATGCCGGATAACCTCAAAAACCTTCTCAGTTGTCCACGGTTTTTTTACTGCTCCCGCTTGAAGATCGTAATACTTTTTCAACTCACTATAGTAAGTATCTTTAAAATCACAATTATTTTGCGAAAAGTCTTCTGAACACATAGTATTTGCACTGTTTTCAATAACTTTTTGTGTCACAAAACCACTACTTGACGCCATTTTGTTTGTTTTGGTCAACAGCGACGCGCGTGGTAAGAAACAGAACTAAATACTTCAATTTGCCGCGGCATTATGTATATGGCGATTCAATCGTCAATCAAATGTTTCGGCATATTAGATAATGACACGGCATTATACATTTTGCCTTCGGCATTTTTCATAACAGCGAGCGTTAATAAATTGCCGACGCCGTATGTAAATGGCGAAATCATACAAAATGCCTGCGACATAATTATGTATGACATTGAGTTAGTGTTTCCACATCTTTATAAAATTGCTTACTATGACATTCAAAAATGTCTGTACATTTGATTGATCTCATAACTTCCAAGAAAGTAACTAAAGTTATATTAATTAAGGATATGAGTGATCCAATTCTCCTTTATTGGTGAGATTATTATTATTCAGTTTAGTCCCATTGATTTTCTGTTATCAGTATAGTGTAGCTTTATAATTTATGTTCACCTTAAATGAGGCAAATAAATTTGCTATTAGTCTTTAACATCATAAGGAAGATGTGTACATTTCTGCATCTACTAAGATAAATAGATTGAAAACTCTTTAATTGTTTTATTGGAACATTTAATGAATACAGACTGAAATATTCGCTCATTCCATATAATATTTAATTCACATAGCGTCTACATCCTTTGGGTACTCTTTCACCAGCAGATACCAAACAGGTCTTCAAATCAAATGTTATGTTTTGAAGAAACATATTAGAACTGTTTTGCATTAAAACAAAACAGTTATTATGTTATGAAAAACATAACATTTGAGCAATGTGCTTGCTGTTGAATTTTTTGAAGAACTTCTATGATTGACACTTGTCATGAGTGACAGATCGAGCTCGCTGCCGCGAGTCCTGCTTGAGTGAAAGGTCCACAGGTAACTTTTGGCACCCGTAAGTACGTTTTATTCTTATTATCGGTAAAAATTTAAGACAGCTTTCTTCAAACCAAATGTTACGTTTTTCATAACATAATAACTGTTTTGTTTTAATGCAAAACAGTTCTATTATGTTTTCAACACACTATCATACTAGCATATATCCTGAAGAATATCATATATTTTTCTGATTTTGTTTATTGCAGTGGATCATATTCTTTTAGGCATTATAAAACTTGCGTTTAGGCACGTTTAGGTCCTGTAGTCCCCTATTTTGAAACTCGCAACTACTCGCAAGGAAATCAAAACCAGAATACTTCCAGTCAACCTACAATCTTGAAATTTGGCATGAAGCAACGTTTTATAGCACACAAAGGAAACTTTTCGAAAACCTTTAATTTTTAGTCACATCACATAATTGTCGGATTTTGATGGTATGAATCTCTCTCGTTATCAGGTATATTTTAACTACTGTGGGCGTACTAATGGGTAGTGTTGGTTATGCGCAATAGAAAAACGGTTGCACTTCAGATGAAATTATAATTTACAATAACATTACTTACACTAGCATTTCACATACTGTAGGTACACGACTTAATTATTCGAACGCGTGACAGTTCCTAGACTGGAGGTTCTGTTCTCGAGAACGGTTGGAAGGCAAGTGTGCTCGCCCTGGCGCCTCTCCATTAGCTAAGCTCCGTCGTAGCACGAAATTAGCCGAGTGTTAGTGCTGCCACTACTCGGATCACGTGCTGCGCTTTGTTTAGCGACCGTACTAATGACCGGATCCGACATAATAATATTTTTTTCAATAATTATAAACTTATTACCCTTTTTCTCATAAACGCATAGAGGTATCAAGTTGAAATTCATATCAAATACTTAAGGCACGACAACCCAACACTGTAATGTGGAACTGTTTGTAAATAAATAACTTTGATAAAAGAACTTCTGCAAGGCTGCTGCAAGGCTAGTGTAGGTAGTTATATTATAAAATAAATGATATGTGTTAATTAATATAAAATAAAGGATTACTGAAACTATAAAGAGACCTTTGTCTTAAATTTATGCTCCTTCAGCTTTCCACATTGTAATGTTATGGATTTCATTTAGCAATAAAAATATCATAACTTTTATATCTACAGGTTTTTACGGAACCCTCGGTGCGCGAGTCCGACTCGCACTTGGCCGGTTTTTTGGTAATGTTATTGCAGTACCTTTGTGCTCCGTTCGGGTTGTACAGGGTTTTTTATTACCTAGATTATTCCAGACGAACAGCTAACACTAAAATAATATAACAGTAGATTGTAAACACACGGGATTCCTCAATAACAGTCACATAACCATAGATATTAAATTTTATTAAAACCATAGATCACAGAAGAGGCTAAACGTAATGTTTTTCTGTGAACGTTCTACGAACTATCACTTAGTAGTATTACAGAATGTAAAAAAGAAGAACAAAATATATTGGGATTCGAACTTGTTGAAAGTTTGAAAGTTGACTAAAATAACCGTTCTTATATATTTCGTGATTGACTGCTTACCTCCATAAAGGTATGATAATCATTTAAACGGTAAAATCTGTAACAGTTCACCCCAGTTATTGTAATACAGAGGCTATTTGGATGCAATATATTTATTTACACCACAATACACAACAGTGTTGTTATCGTAAATCTGAGCTGCCGTATGTCGCCGTCTGGTTTGCCGTATTTTAAGGGAAAGCATTTAAAAAAAAAGTCTATTCCTCATTTGTTTCTTCTCCATAAAGGTTTCTTATCGTTTGTTATTAGGTACCTAATTTTGATTTATGTAATTTGTAATTGTCCTTGCTTCTCACAAATGTCGCGCGACACCTTAAAAACTTGGTACAGTATCCTTGATTTTTTGCCTTTATTTTGATTTTGTCATCGATTTTTTTAAGGTCATTTTCAATTTTGACCTCCAACACCAGTTTAGCGATTTTATTCGCGATTTCTGAGTTTTCTAGTACTCAAGCCTCAATTGGTCCGATAGAGTTTTTGATCCCTAAAAGGAACAGGATCGATTTACATCAAAAAAGCTTTTGTGAAAATATTTTTTTTTTTGCGGACCGTATTTTTTTTTAAACCGGTGAATACAGTTCAAAATGGGTACCTGCTCTTATTGCCCCATCTCAAAACTCCACCCTGTATTTGTAATGATTGACTGCTTAGCTCCGTAAAGGTATAGCATGATGATAATCATTTAAAAGGTTAAATCTGTAACTATATGCAATATTCTAAGCTTTTGGCTCGTCCTTTTACAATTTGCGGTAAGTAAACTTAGTGTAGAAGAATACGAACATATAGCAATATTGCTCATCCCTCTTGTCAAATAGCGTAATAATTTAGAGCCAATAGACTGACTAGACTTATAAGGAATAGGTATATATGCAACATTTGAACAAAATATATCCGTGTAGTATTTGCATGATGCTGGAATATATATTCAGAATAACAGCCTAAAAGACAAAAAAATCCAAAAACTATAGGTATTAGAATCGTTCCCAGACCCAATAGCAATATATTTTTTTCAATTTTTTTTCGATATTCCGTTTTGACCTAGTTGCATTTGTTTATATGTATAGAAATAGAATAGAATAGATATTGATCACGACAGAATTCCCCGAAGGTATAGGCAAAGATGTGTCTCCAGTTATGTTAAGGCTCATCTAATAGGAGATGACTATTTGTCCTTAAGCATAAATCCAGACACCGGTCTGCTACTGATAAACTCCTATAATAAAGCTTGGCCCGACTTTGAATCAAACATCACGCTAGCTAGGAGCTCCAGAATGTAACAGAAAACCATAGAAGCTAGGCTAGCTAGCTAACGATGATAAATTTTCAATTCACCGATGCACCGCACTGTTTACTTAAAGTGAGCTTAAAGAAACAGAACACGAACTTAGGATTTCTTGCCACCAGTCCGTCCGTAGGTAATACAATAGTTTTCCATATTCTTTCCTCATCCATTGTTTGTAAACCAATAGTATAAATAATGTAGTATTCTCGTCCTGTTCTCTCGGGCAATTAACTCATGAGTTCAGCTAAATTGCTCAGATAAGGAGTGCGCTTTTTTCAATACGAGTGTTTGTAAACAAACACTAAGCTGTCACAGTGTGTTTTGAGATGTGATACCAACAGATATTATATGGTGTAAACACTGTACTGTGTTGATTTATTGAGGACAGACAGCTGATAAATTATTTTACGTTTTTTTTAGGTTATTTACATATAGTCACAAGACGTTCAACTAGATACGCAGGTGGCTACAGGAGTTCACACACACTCAAGCGGAGCACTGGTGGATCTCGACACCGGGCTGCAGGCAGTCCAAGGAAGCCATGCCATCCTTGGATACCAGGCTAACCTGGCGTTTACTACACCTGGATAGGAACGGCCTGCGCCTGGTGACGGGTACCATCACGGGCCACTGCTCGCTGAACAAACATTTTCCACACAATAGGTATAACGGACAGTCCTCTGTGGAGAGCGTGCATGGAGGCTGAAACCGTAACGCACGTGCTTTTTGAGTGCGCATGCGTCACCCAGATTAGAACAGAGACCCTCGAGACACCCAGATCGTTCACAGATGTTCTCAACAGACCAGGAGACTTAATTAACTTCTGGTGGGCTGGTTGGAATAACCACCAACGGCCGCTATGGCCCACGCACAATGGTCCACTGAAGGACTAAGTGCGGATCCGCGGGTAGGTGTTCAAAAAGTATAGACGTTTTTTAAATTTCGAATTTTATTTAAAATATAATTACTTAATTGAAAATACTGATTAAGTTACATCAGTACTTAGTCTACAATAGCGATATAACAAGTACTTACGTTTGTGGCATATTTATGTGACATAGTCAGACATTATAAACACCACCTGCCAGCTGATTAACTGCACTATCACACAACATTTGTCAGCACTTCACAACACAAAATGTCTCAATTTGCCGAAGTCCTTGCTGCACAGAAGACCCTTGAAGAAAACTTTTTGAGGAAGATGGGTGAGCTTGAAGCACAAATCCAGTGCGCTGGTCCTGCCAAGGACACAGTCGCTAAGATAGCTGAGGAGTTCCGTGGCTTCCGTGAGCTCATATTTTCAATGCTTGGTCTGCTCCGAAGCCAGATCAGTGAGTGTGCCAAGCAAATTGATGGATTGGAGACTAGGCATCGGCGGAAAGCGTTGGTCTTCCAAGGCCTTGCTGAAGCGGAGAGTGAAGACAGCACAGCGGTAATTTTAGATGTTCTCGGTACTAAGCTTGCTCTTAAGAATTTGTCAGCATCCTCAATTAAAGCCTGTCACAGGCTTGGAGCCCCCAGCAAGGAGCATCACAGGCCTATCCTCGTGAGGTTCGCCACGGTGGACATCAAGGCTTCAGTTTGGAAGGCGAAGACAGGCTTGAAAGGCTCCAAAATATCAATTAAGGAGTTCTTGACTAGAGCCAGGCAATCTGTATTCGGGAAGGCGCGTGAGCATTTTAGTATGCGGTCGTGTTGGACTCAAGACGGCGTCATCTGCATAAAGGCCTCTGATGGAAGTCGGCACAAGGTTACTTCCATCGACGAGCTGAAGCCCTTGATAACCAGGTATCCGAAGGCGCCGGGCGCGACTCCATCAGCGAGATGAAGAAGTTTCGTTGCTGCCGGGAGCCTGTAAAGAACAGTTCGTAATTAGGTACCTATATGTGAATGTTTACTTTGTTGTCTTGTTGCTGTTTGTAAGTTGTCATTTCATAGAAGTATTCGTAATCTTTACTTACCGTAGTGTAGTTGTCCCGTCCCATAGTTATCTTTTTTTGTTTTGTGAGCCAATTGTTTACGTAATCTCTGTTATACCTATCAATACCCTCAATATTGTATATTTTTTTAACTTCATAATTACTATTCATGGTTTAATTTTGTTGTTTGTAGTGAATGTCAGATCAGGTTGTCAAATTGACGTTAGTAATATTATTTGACGTTGACGTTAAAGCATACGTTCTGAAATTTTGCATTGTTTGTTTTCGTCACGGTCACTGCTTTTCGTTTGCTGCTAATATTGCTAACGTTTCGTTCCAATTTGCAACTCATTTAGTCTGTCGGCAGTTGGGTGTAGCATTTTTATTTTTATTTTATCTTTACTTTTTGTATTTGTCTTTTTATATTTTCGGGAACTACGGTTTCTCAGTTTGCTTTCAGTAGAGTGGACAAAAATGTGAACTCAGGTTTTGATAATGCTTATGATTTTGTGTTAAATAATCTGTTAGTTTTTGTATATAGAATAGTGTTGGTGTTAGCTGGCGGGTGGTGCAGTGTTTTGCACCTGTTAGTTTCTGTTTTTTGTAATAGCATATTTATTATATTTATATTATATATTTATATCAACATAATAACTACTTACTTAAATTTATGTCAGACAATGAGTCTTATTTTTCTGCCATCGAATCTACTGCCTCTTCAAGCGATGTAAGCTTTTCTTCTTTCAACTTCACCCTTGGTGACTTTTTGCAACAAAATTTCAATGATAAGTCTGATCGGTTGGTGAATGTGTGTCACATTAATGCTCAAAGTGTTCCAAGCCACTACAGCGAGCTGTACGACGCGTTTAACAACAGCAACGTTCACGCCATCCTGATCTCTGAAACTTGGCTCAAACCGCATCTCCTATCCACCACTTACCCTCTTACTGGTTTCGTTCTTATACGGAATGACCGGATTGGTAAAGGAGGGGGTGGTGTAGCCATATACCTTTGCAGTGACTTTCCTTACAAAATACTTGCTACTTCCTCTTCACCTTATTCTGCTTCTGCTGAGTTTATTTTCCTTGAAGTGTGTGTCAAAGGAGCCAAAACCATTATTGGTGTTGTTTATTGTCCTCCTTCTGTTGATTACTTCACTGAATTCGAATCAGTACTTGAATCTTTGGGTTCGGAGTATGCACATCACATCATCATGGGTGATTTCAACACAAACCTCCTTGCCCACAACTCCCCTCGATCCCGTAAGCTCCTCCATCTTATCAAGTCAGCTAGTCTGCACCTGTTGCCGCTCCAACCTACTCATTATAACACTGTCGGCGATGACACTTGGCTCGATCTGATTCTCATCTCCAATCCTTCCCTCGTTTCCTCCCATGGTCAACATGACGCTCCTGGCTTTTCTCACCACGACATGATTTTCCTTTCATATATCCTGAAACCTCCCAAACCTAAACCCAAGGTTCTGTACAGGCGTTGTTTTGCACGGATGAATATCGAGAAGCTCACGGAGGATGCATCTGTGGTCGATTGGAAGCCTATAATGGAAGCCACGTCAGTTGAAGACAAGGTTGCCATCTTCAATGATGTTATAGTAAGTCTTTATGACATCCATGCTCCTGTCAAAAAAGTAAAGTTAAAACGCCCACCTGCACCATGGATGACAAGAGGAATACAGATGGCAATGCGACGTAGGGACCGTGCTTTCCGTAAATTTAAAAGGGATCGGACTGATGAGAACTGGACAATATTCAAGACTGCAAGGAATAGATGCAATCAGATGATACGAAACGCTAAACGCCGCCACATTCTTGATACTATCAATACTTCCTCTTCTGCCGATATTTGGAAATTTCTTGGAACTCTCGGTATCGGCAAACCGCGACATTTAGACCTTCCTATTTCAATTGACTTAGATGATCTCAACCGTCACTTCTCCTCTGTTTCTACCATGGATCGTCTAACCAAACAACAAACTTTGTCTTTAATATCTGGTCTAACGCGTCCTTGTATTAACCCTTTCAGTTTCATTCCAGTTGAGCCGGGAGAGATCAGAAAGATCATTCTCTCCATTAAATCCAAAGCGGTGGGATGTGACAATATCACCCGTGGTATGATCATAACTATTCTGGATCATCTCCTACCCGCGATAACCCATATTGTAAATTTTTCCCTGTACACCGGAGTATTCCCTTCCCTGTGGCGCAAAGCCTATGTTCGTCCACTTCCTAAGGTATCTAATCCCTCTCTTCCTACCGACTTCCGTCCAATTTCTATACTTCCCTTCCTATCCAAAGTGCTCGAGGCCTGTGTCCACAAACAATTCTCCAATTTTGTTCATCGTAACTCTCTAATTAGCCCTCTTCAATCTGGGTTCAGGCCCGGACACAGCACTGTTTCCGCCCTCCTTAAAGTGACTGGCGATATAAGGGCAGGACTAGAAGACACCAAAGTCACTGCTCTAGTATTGGTTGATTTTTCGAATGCCTTTAATACCGTCAGTCACGAAATTCTGTTAGCTATTCTGTCCTATGTTATGGTCTCTCCCGAAGCACTGGAATGGTTCTCCTCTTATCTTCAGGAGCGTCAGCAGTCCATTCACATTGGAGATTCTTCATCATGCTGGTGTGATTTGGAAGCTGGCGTTCCCCAAGGCGGTATTCTTTCTCCTCTTCTGTTCTCTATTTTTATTAATCTTATAACTTCCGAGCTTCAGTGTGCGTATCATCTGTATGCGGATGACTTGCAGTTGTACTGTCAAGGGAAGGTTGATGAAATACCTGACGCTATCGACAGGTTAAATAGGGACTTAGCTGCAATAAAAACTTGGGCTGATAAATTTGGTGTTGCAGTAAACCCTAATAAGTGTCAGGCAATCATAATTGGGAGTCCTCGTAGTATTAGTAAGGTGGATGAGTCAACCTTGCCACCAGTTCTCTTCAACGGTACGATCGTTCCATTTAGCACTGACGTGAAGAACCTAGGCTTGCACATCGATAGTACCCTGAACTGGCGTACTCAAGTCGCGAGGGTCAGCCAGAAGGTTACTGGAACGCTGCGGGCTCTGTACCGACTAAAAAATTTATTACCATCAAGTACCAAGACAATGCTTGTGCAGTCCTTAATTTTCCCTATCATCGATTATGGTGATGTGTGCTATTATGACCTGAATGCAGATCTCCTCGACAAACTTGACCGTCTTCTCAATAACTGCATTCGATTCGTTTTCAATCTTCGTAAATATGATCACGTCTCTGCGCATCGATCCCTTCTAAAGTGGTTGCCCATACGGCAGCGCAGAGAGCAAAGGGCACTGACCACCTTGTTTTCATTTCTTGACTCTCCCTCTTCCCCTAGTTATCTAGCCCCCCACTTTCAGTACATTTGCGCAAACCACAATAGAACTCTACGTTCGTCACACAATCGTCTTCTTCAATATCCCACTCACCGCACTGACTTCATTCACTCTTCCTTCTTCGTCCAATCTATCTCCCTGTGGAATGCGCTCCCCCAGGAAATCAGGATGGCAACCAACCGATTATCCTTTAAAGTTAAAGTTCGCGAGCACATTCGCAAGAAGCTGGCAGTATCATCACAACGGTAATGTTTTCCCATTGTTTGTCTTATTTGTTTTAGTATATTCGTGTATTTATGTGTATTTATCTGTTCTTGTATTTATTTATATAGTATTATATAGGTATATGTATATCCTTATATTTAAATAAATATTTATTCCACAATTTTCGATATTGCACCTACCACTGTTTATCTCTGCATCACCCAAAGGTTGACTGGTAGAAAATGCCTATGGCATTAAGTCCGCCTCTGTACATTGTGTGCTTAAAGTGTTAAATAAATAAATAAATAAACCAAACCCCATAACATAGAACATATAGTCACAAGATCAACATAAACGATAATATATTATAAATAGAGAGATTATCTAGATAACAGTGGCGAAGGGTGAGTTTATGAGAAAGGTAAGCCGGAGCAAAAACAAAAAAAAAAATTTTAAAAAAAACTGCCGCGCCGTCGTAAGACTGACCAACTAACTTATTCCTACAACGATACTGGTCAAGTATTTCTAACAACTGTTTGTATAAAACTTCAGCAGTTCGACTTCCGCTAACATCGTAAAAACCTAGGAATCGTTCTTCGATTCCAGTTTCAGATAAATATCGAAAAATTACAGTCAATTGCTCCCTATGACTGACATCGGGAGTTTCGTCAATCATTACAGACAGAAATGGAGCTTTATCTATCTCGATTCTAATGTGGTCTCATACTCGTAAAACGGATGCAATACTATGTATTAAATCATTTTGAATATCACTTGAAAGACCAGAAAACGCGGGGTTCTGAACTGAAGAACATAGTTCCAAATGAGAGTCCATTACGGTGTCATACTTGCTCAGATATAACAAGGTTTCAATATAGTTACCGCGGTTATCAGAATTCGGACGTTCATCGTGGCCGCGAAAAGCTACTTCTTGTTTACCTAACAAAATAACGGTGTCAATAAACCGTTTCATAAAATTCCTATTTCGAGCTACTTTCCTATTATGAGCTTCAAGCGAATTAGTGAAAAATGGTTCTATCCTACTATTCCCGAAGTCATGTACTTAAATCTAAACAGCTACGAATATGCTTTTCAGTCTGCACATGTTTTTTTGATGAATTCGTCAGATTATTAATATCTGTAAAACCCCCTTTATTCCATAAACTACTAGAATCTGAGAAAAGTAAACATGGAAAACAAAACATCTTATTTAATTTACAACTATCAGTCAGCCATTGATATTTATCGTAAAGGGAAACATTCAAATGTTTGAAAAACCCATCACGTCGTTTGTAGTTTATAGTCATATCTGGTCGAGCACGACCTAGCCTAATTATGTGTTTCTTATTTTCAAAACTTAACCTTGGAAAGCATGTTTCCTCACGAAGCAAATAATCTGTCACACAACAATCTAAAACTATTAATGCCGCCATCCTACTAATAACTTTTCAAATCTACTCTAAAAAAGTAATTTCAACTTGCTAATCTATCGACTTACCACAAATTCCTAATTACAACGACGGCGAACGCACAATTTCACAACAAACTCACGATTATCCAATTCTAATTGTTACACTAATACTACACTAATAACTTATATGAATACAACGAACAAAATGCTAATTAACTACAAGTATCAACAAAATTAAAGGTTATGAATTCTATTAACTATTTACGTCAATCGTCAACAAACATTTAAAATTATTGCGTGCGTGGAGCGTGGAGCTTGTCCCTCCCCCCGTCCCGAACCAAACCGAACGCTTACGAAATTCAGCGAATGGATTCCTACACTGCTGTACCTATCATAACTCGACTTTTTACGGCTTACTATTGCCTCAAAAAACAGCGTGTCACGTGACCTGAAGTGACGTCATGACGAGATTATTTTGTATAGAAATTTAAGTTTTCATAACCCGGGCGGACAACGAGTTATACTGGAGGCACTAGAGCAAAATTGGCGCGCACTTTAAATGTTTTGTTTTCGTTGGAATATAAAGACAATTTTTTTAATGTAGGTTAGGGTTTTGTAATACTTTAATTTTATGGTGTAAGTATTAAATAATACATTCAGTGTGATTATTAAACACTGCTGAGAACTACTGACTGTCATAATTTCCTAAGGGAAGCCGACAGGAATCGGGTTATTGGTTAGCTGCGCCCCTGCTAGATAAAGATAAGAATTGTGATATATTTAATAAATAAAGCAAGTGAAAATAATTTGTAACGTTCATTTACCGCGCACTCGACGCACGACGACCACTACGCTTGACGTGTCCACACGTCGGGTCCGAGTTCGCAATAAGTCAATCGTCTTCCTGAGGATGCCTCGTTGAGAGGCAACCCTGAGAAGAACCCTGTAAGAACAGTTACGCGGATTAGGTTACTAAATATACGTCGTCTATTGTATTTTACTTCACTTGCACTCAATATTTATGACAAACAAAGTTCCTCTCTTACCCAAAGACAACTTTCTTACATTTGCAAACAAAAATACAAATGCTAACAGAAATATAAAGTAATATTAATCAAGTTACTTTTGTAACTCCTATCTTATCTCTAAGATACACAAATATATCTAGGTAAAGCTTTTGTAGATAAGTCAGCATATTGCTCTTTTCTAGAAACATATTTCAAATCAATTACTTTCTCTATACAGGGTGTCATGGACATCGACGTGAAAACTGATACCATGGATTCAGTACATGATTCAGAACCCCCGCGTTGAAATTTGATGGTGGGAAATTATCAAATAACTTTTCCCGCTCTGGCCGGAGCGGGAGGGTGTGTCGGAGTTTTACTGACTAAAACCCACCTGTGTTCCTTCCGTTGCCTGTGTGCCGGGGTCGCGATATCCCTTTCTGACAAACTCGCAACCCTGGCAGGCATTGGCCCTTACGGACCCCGACAGTTGGTGCTGACATCTCTTTGAGGCGCGCGTGGAACACAACGCGCCGTCGACTCGGGCCTGGTCCTCCCTCATGCGCTCCGCCTCCTCCTTCGCGAGCATTACTGCTTCTTAGAAAGAAGTGACGGCCTCCCATGCACTCTCGCTCCGGACCATGGCCTGAACCAGGGCCGGACGCGAGAGATCGCCGCCGCCGATCGCCTCCGTGAGGACACGGCGATGCCCCGCTCAAGCCGGGCAGACCTCCACCATATGCTCCACCATGTCGTTCGGGCGATCCACACAGTGGTGACACCCGGGCGTTTATATAGTTATTTCTTGAGAAAAACTATGGCCCAAGGTGTAGTCTGGGGTCTGATGATAGTGCCGGAAGGTGACCACAGGAACATCTCGACTTTACACCGTAGCCCTGTTGTGTTGGACTCGTTGGATTTGCCTTGACAAGTGCCCAACAAGTGAAGGTGATAGAACTGACATTTGATCAAATTCTAATGCAAAAAACCGGCCAAGTGCGTGTCGGACCACGCACAATGAAGGGTTCCGTAGTTGGGATGAATTTATCCCGAGAACAAACCTAACATTGTAATTGAAAAACATCTTCTACCATAAGGAATATATTTGAGATCTGACTTTCAAACTGCAAATTTAAGTTGGTCGATTACTACTCGTTAACCTATAAAGTCTACTTAGCTGTGATAGTTTTCCTTTTAAATTCGTTATATATACTACTGCTGTGATTTTTTTCACAAATCCAAGACAACCATTTAGCTGGCAGGGGGGGGGACTTGACTCTAACAAAAATTAGCACTTTAAAGCCTAATATTTCGCAAAACGATTCCTAAATTGAAAAATGATTTTCACACACCCACAATATTTTTAAACGACCTTTCCAACGATACCCCACACTTTGGGATAGGCGAGAAAAAAAACCATCCCCTCTTTACGTGTAGGGGAGGTACCCTAAAAAAATATTTTTCTTGATTTTATTTTACCACTTTGTCGGCATTGTTCATTATGTATAGGTACCCATACCAAATTACAGCTTTCCACTACTAACCGGCTCTGAGCGAAGCCTCGGACAGACAAACGGATTGACAGACAGACAGACAGACGTCTGTCTGTCTGTCTGTCGGACATGGCGAAAGTATAAGGGTTCCTTGTTTACTACGGAACCCTAAAAAGTACGTACATTATAAAATATAAGTAAAAAATTTTCAAAACAAGCTTTGAACTGAACAGTAGGTACTAAATAAAACTTACCTACGTAAACATAGAACTTTAATATTTTCTTAAAAGCTTGAGGCGTGCACGTCGTTACACTTTAAGATAAGCCTCAAGATTACAAAATAAACATAATAGACGTAATTTATAAAATTACCAAAAGACATGATCACTATATCAAAGAATAACAGAGATTTCAAAACTCAGACTTAAAAAAAAAATACCATTGTGTCTAGTTTAGAAAGGCACACATTATATTTGATAAGTGGTTAACCGAAGTAACACCTTCCTGACGATCATTATTTCATTACACTAGTTAGCAACAGTGGCGGATTTGCCAGGCCCAGGCCGGGCCTAGGGCGGCCAGATATTAGGGGCGGCCAATCGTGACAAAAAATTCACTGATAATAACAAAAAATAACTCAAAGTACCTATATATTATATTCTATACATTCGTGCACATTATGGCTGGCCGCACTGCACCACATCGAATAACAATAATAACTAAAAACCATTTAAAAATATCTCCAAATAATTGATTGAAACGCGTCATAGAATTTCGCGACGCCAACCTGACTCATAGTTAACTAAATTTCTGAACCGATTTCGATAAAAGTTGGCATTAAAGTAAATTCATTATGTGGTCTTTAAGATGGGTGCTGAGAAAGGGGCGGCTGATACTACATGGCCTGGGGCCTAGGGCGGCCAAGACTGCAAATCCGCCACTGGCTAGCAACATACATTTAATTCTGTATCTAAATCAACAATGGTGTCCATAGCTGCAATAGTTTTATTTATTAAATCAGTTGTATTAAAAAAATAAACAAAAAGTAAAATATTTTCCTACAAGAAAGATGCGCTTCGCTTAGCTAGTATTAAGTTTCAACAGAACCGTATCAGATGTCGCTTCAAAAAGCATACTACAAACAATTTTACTGAAAAATACAAAGAATTTCTCATCTTTATGTCAAGAATGAAAAGCTTAATCCATTGAAGCCCATAAACCTATTTCAGTGCTCCTCCGAAGTAGGATTAAAATGTATCAAACTGAATCAAATCTACAAAGGCGTTCAGCGGAAAATTTCCCATAAATAAGAATCCAGTAAACATTGTGCATAAATAATCCGGTGCGTCGCCCGCGCCGCCGTGTGGGCTACTATTGTACTTCACACCTGTATGATCTATAAAAGGCTTTGTGTATTTCTCCCGATATTTGTTTGAGAGATTCAGCAAAACGTTTTGGTTGTGTTTTGCTCTTTTGATAAAAATGAAAAATATATTTTCTAGAAAATAAAATACAAAAGAAGGCTTATATATGTAAATATGTACTTTATCTGTAAAACCACGTGGGTGTACCGGTGGGTGATGTTTCATAAAAGTATCTAGGATTTCTCCTGAGAAATCCTAAATACTTTTATGAAATTTATGTTGTACTAAAACGACCGAACTGGGGTGTAGTTAGAGGTCCCTTGAAGACCGATTGGGAGCTGAAAGTTATCTGAAACTTAGTGAAATTTAATAATAATAAGCCAAATGAATTACGTAAAAGTATGAATAAAAGTTTTTATTATTAAGAGGGTAAACTTGTCAACATTTACTCTATTTTCTATATTAATTTACCGACATAAAGCAACAGCTTTACTATTGGAGTAGAGCTACTAAATTGTACAAAGCTATAAATATTTGTTTGTAATGTCACTAGTGTCCGACCGAAAATGGATTTTCAGCCGAAAACGAAAAAGAAGCTTCGGCTTTAGTCTTAACAGCCGAAAACGAAAATGATTAAGACATTAAAAAAAATTCGCTGAACACTGAAATATTGTTTGTTTTTCTTACACTTAGGGAGAGAAAGAGCAAGTATAGGCTTTATTTTTATTTTATTTTATTTTATTAGGATCTCCAACAAAGAATACACCTTACATGCTATAATATAAAGATAAGAACAACAATATATGTGCTCCCTCAATTATATATGAAAAATGGAAGTAGCCCTGAAAGTGAAAATTATTCATAGTAAGTACCAAATTTTACAATGTACATTATAAAATTTGGCAATCTGAATTTAAATTAAATAAAAATAAAGATAAAGATTAAAAAGCAACGAACACATAATATTAGAAAAAAATAAACTTACAGACTAACAAAAATAGAATAACAATAACAGAAATAGAAATAGCGAACAATGCATTACTAGGCAGGCAGTTCAACACTTACATAATTATCATTCAACTGCGTACGGATTAGTGACTTATATTTACCCAGATCAGATTGAGAAAAGATGTCTATGTCTTCTAATGAACATGATAAGGCATTGTACTGCTGGGTCATCCTGGAAACCGGTGAATGTTTACCCAGATTTGTTCGGTATCGTGGGGCCTTGAGTAATGGGCGGGGATAACGCGGCATTCTGGCCGGGACATTAAGATTTATTCTGCTAAGAAGATCTGGACAGTCAATACTATTATTCAGCAACTTGAACAGGAATGTTAAATCAGAGACTGTACGGCGAGACCTGAGAGGAATGATTTTAAAATAATTCAGCTTGTCTGCATATGATCTCAGATTCCTAACTCTAAACCGAAAAGCCAAGTGACGAACAAGTTTCTTCTGGACTCTTTCTATTCGATTTGTGTGAACCTGGTATGTTGGATTCCAGACCGTGCTGCAGTATTCCAACTGACTCCTCACATAGCTATTGTATAACAAAATTGTAGTGGATGGTTTTTTGAATTCTTTAGAAGATCGCAGTATAAATCCAAGAGCCCGATAAGCTGAATTAAGCATTTTGTCAATGTGTTCTATAAATCTCAAATCACCATCCAAATACACTCCCAAATCTCGGATAACTGTCACTTCATCTAATATGTTTCCCTGAATATTGTAGCTAGATTGAATTTTATTCCGCTTTCTGGTAAATTTGATGTGGTGACATTTGGTACAGTTTAGATACATTTTATTCTTCGTACACCACTGAGTCAAGTTATCTAAGTCCGTTTGTAGCAACTGAATATCAGATGCAGTCAGAATTATGCGTGTCAACTTCAGATCATCCGCGAATAGGTATGGCGTAGTATATTTAAGCACGCTTGTAATATCATTCACAAACACAATGAAAAACAGTGGCCCCAAATTGGACCCCTGTGGTACACCTGTGGTTGCAAAATAAGGGTCAGACTCATCACCCTCTATGACAACTAAAGACGGCCTATTATTAAGGTATGACCTACACCAATCCAATGTGGCACCAGTGATACCTAGGGACTGAAGTTTAATCAACAATAGTTCATGATTTACCCTGTCGAAGGCCTTTGAAAAATCTGTGTATATTGCATCTACTTGTAGACCCTCATCAACTGCGGATGTTAACTCAGTGATATAAGTGACAAGATTTGTGTTCGTAGACTTTTTAACCATGAAACCATGCTGACTTAAGGTTAAGCAACTTTTAACCTGGTTGTAAAATATCGGGTATACTAGCAATTCAAAGACCTTAGACAGAGTACAAAGAATCGAAATTGGTCGATAGTTAGATATCACCTCGCGCTTATCGTTCTTGTGAATAGGCACTATTCGTGCCCGTTTCCAGGTATTCGGGAAAGAAATAAAACTTTAAAAGAAATAAAACACGATAATTCCAGTAGAGGATACAGAAAGAAAGAAAAATATTTTATTTGGGACACGTACAGGAAATACAAACAGTAAGTAATAATAAAAATAAAAAATAAATTATAAAATAAAAAAACAAAAAAGGAGCATTTAAAAACTAACAGAATAATAACGACCTGTGCGAGGCCAAAAGGCTCCTATCTCAGCATAATGCGGCGATATTAAAAAAAAAAAATACCGCAGCGCTGGTATTCTGATAGGGCCCACTTGTCCATATACCTCCAGATTCCTTGTCGTATTGATTCACCTGATATTGCCGAGCTTTACGAAATAGGCCGAATGATGCGCGATAATTCACGAACGTCTAATTTTCGGCTTGGCCGAAGCTTTGGTGGTTTTATGGCCTAAAACGAAAATATGGCCGAATTATTATTTTTGGTTGAAAATGAGCGAAAGCGAAACTTCGGTCGGTCACCAAATATCATCCCTTAGAAAACTATAGATACCTAGTTACCTACCTTCACCAGCGGGGTAATTGCGTAGCACACATAAAACGACAATTGATCGCAATGGGTTTCATTTTTTTCAAGTTTCGTTATTTACGTTGTTGAGCAGACGAAATTTTCAAACCTATGATGCAATGGATTAGCAATATCCTTCAATACTCTCGAATTGTTATTGAAAGTGTGTGCAATTTGGGTACTGTTCATTTAAAGACAAACAAAAATAAAATATGTAAAAAGAAAACCATTTAAATACAATCTTTTAATGAACTAAAAAGTACTAAATAAAACTTACGTAAACATAGAGGCTATTCGTACGAAGTTAATTTATTTGTAGGCGAATCGACAACTCCAGAAATCGATTCGCCTACAAATAAATTAACTTCGTGCGAATCGCCTCAAGATAAAATAATATTATTTAAAAGTGTCGATTCGCCCGTTTCAGGCGAGTAAATTCGTGCGAATCACCATGAGTAGGCGTTTAGGGGTATGAGAAACAGGGTGTAAAGTTCACTCATCCACCATAGAAAAGGGAGGATCCTCCGACCAGACGGGTGTCGTGTCTGGCGGGCAACTGCCCAGAGGTTGAAGTCGGGAGTTTGTATATATGTCCATCGCGCGGTAAACTCTAATTGCGCGATGCAGAATTTGTGTGAACAAATCCTGCATCGCGCAACACATCCTCCTGACGACACCGTCATGATGTTGTGTGACGTCAGGTCTTTGATGTGTAGTTCGCATGTGGTGATATATTAAATTAAATTAAAATCTTTTATTTCGGACCCATTACTAGTCCATTTGGTTAGTATACACACGACTTAGAAACTAGTGTTAGTACTTACATCTACCAGAAAAACAAAACAAACTATTAATTAACACGCCACAGTGGCATGTAGGCGTATCCAATGTCCCAGTATGGGGCTGTCCCACCTGTCAGCTATAGTTTTCAGGATGCTGTTGGGGCTGGCGCGGCGTTCCAATTTATTACATAGAGATCTCACTCCAGTCCAAATAAATAAGCTGAACTATTATGACATTTGCATGGTTTTCAGCAGGCCATCAGAGGGAAACGTAGGTCATTTGAAAGTAGTGAAGATCACGATGTACTAATTATGATTCAGTATTCAGTTTCTGCCCGCGACAACGGCCGCGTGAAATTATTATTTTTAACATAATATATATCCCATACACTCGGAAAAATAAAGCTTCACATTATTGAAAGAATTTTCGGAATCGGATCAGAGTTCCGAAGATTACCCCCTGCACACAAACTCACAAAGTTTACCTTTATATTATTATACTAGCTGTGCCCGCGACTTCGTTCGCGTGGTTGTCGAGAACAAAACAACGTCGTTAAGATAAGAGTATATCACCTTTTTGATGATTTAGATAAGAGTCCTGACTTCGGTATAGTTGATTACGTTAATGCTATATACTATGTTAGCGGTGGAATTACCCGGAGCATATACAAAAAGGTTGTTTGGGTGGCTAACACGTGATAGAGAAACATAGAGTTGGCCGTGTGAAAAACAATCAAAAGTAAGGTCTACACCCGCAACGGATAACGTCTGGCCTTGGGCTTTATTAATAGTCATAGCGTAACAGAGGCTTACAGGAAATTGCACACGTTTGAAAGTAAACGGAAAGTCGCGGTCCGAGTTCTTTGCGAACTTAAGCGCGACTCCCTTTCTGTGAATTTCTCTGACTCACGTAAGAGAGAGTGGCGCTCCCGATCAGCAGACAGCCGGACTTCGCGTTCCTGCATACTCTCTTGAGACCGCAAAGTCGCGGTCCGTGTTCTTTGTGAACTTAAACGTGACTCCCTTTCGGTGAACGTTTCCGATTCACGTGAAAGAGCGATGTGCTCTCGGTTAGCAGATAACCATGCTTCACGATCTTCTTCCGATTCCTGAGACCTACAAAGTCTCATCCTTTTCGTATTCCGACTACGCAGCGAAAGGTTAGTTTTTTTTCTTTGAGGCATTATTTTCAAGGAAAATTAAAGCAATAAACAAAACCAACAACACTTATGACTGAATAGCCTACAAACTTAAAAGAACGGTGCGTCGAACAGTCTAGTGTGACAACGTATCGTCTGTTCGTGGTCGTGACTCAACGAATTGGCAACACTAACTTACTGTATAACGATTGGCACTATTGGATTCAAACTACGAAGTAAATAAAATACAAACAATCTTTACTTCGTACTTCAAACCAATGATCATAGTTTACCAAACGAAACCAATAAGATAAGCCAATACTTTTTTTTCGACCAATTTAGAAAATTGATAAACCAAGCAACCAATGAACTTTTACGACACACGCAAGAACTTTTAAGACACCCAACGAAACCCAATTTGCCTAGTAAACACGGTGGACGTCATTCTCGCGCGGAAAATCTTAACACCGCGATTCAGAAAATGACGTCATTTGCACAACGCCATCTATCGGATTTGGATTTCAACTATCAACATTAGTTCTATTTTTAGTCTTAAGATATCGTTGCAAGTACTATACTGAATTGCGTAACGTAATATTTTACTTCTTGAACTCACTAAATTAATCATATCTTTTGATAGAGTGAACCGATTTCGATGAAACAAAAACTAAGTTAAACCTCAAGTTGCGTATAATTTTTTTCATTGAATTCGTAGATTTTACGTGATGTGCGCACAAACAAACAGACAAACAGACAAAAATTTCAAAAATGATGGAAATGGGTTCTGTTACTTATCTTTTCACACGCTGGCTATTTTTTGTTTCAATTTCTTCAATGTACAAAAATGTTTTTCTTCAGATTTATTATATGTATAGATCAGTAATAGTATAACATCCCAAAGGTACGCACTGTACTCCGAGACACAAATCATGACTATAAGTGCCGCGAAGGCGCGAACTGATCGTGCGGCTCGTAATGACTATGGCACGATGTCTATAAAACTTTCACTGCCGCACGCAGGCATTAGAGGGTTTAACCCGTGTGTCGGTATGTTCTACATCCTCAAGTCCTTATTTTAAAAGTTTTGTATTATAGAAAGAAAGAAAGAAAAAGTATTTATTGAAGCTCGCACAGGAAATCACACATTAAACTAAAACACACTTAACATAAATAAAAACCAAAGTAAAATTAAAAGAAAAGAGAGAAGAAGAGAGAAGAGTTTTTATAGAATTTACATATTAACGTAATATAACGGGGCGTGGCTAAAAATACATAATCATTTACGTATGAGTAGAAGCTGGATTATTATTATTGATTGGTTTTTCCATCTGGAGTTTCAGTAGCAGCCCGAAGTTTGGATCTGTAGTTGATGGCAATAGGTTCGCCCTTTAGGTATAACATGGGACTTAAACATAACTGGCTAAATGGGGGTGTAGGTATAATAGGTACACCTCTGCATAAACCTTCGGGAAATGCAGGCGTGATGTTATGTTGTGTGTTCTGTGCTTTCAGCGCTCCTTGACGTCACGTGTTTGAGTATTTGTAGGCTTTTTTTTTACATTCAGAGATTTGACAGGTCCTTATTTGTAAATCCTAGAGATACTGGAGCGCCCTACTACCAGATCATATAAATTCAAAGGCTAGTGCAGCAACATTTAGGTAAATATAAGAGTAATGGCTTCTTACTAACGCAGCGATAAAATACAATGCAGATGGAGTGACAAAGGCTTTAGCATATTTATGTCCGTAGCTCTGAAAATGCTCTGTTCTAACTGTACTGGAAGCGTTTTTGTTTTGATAACTATCCCATATCTCTCAAAGTTTCCACGAGTCGATTAGGTGATTTAGTGTGAAAACATTAACAACAAACGAAAACAAATTAATTTAAATTCAATTTTTTTTCTTAATTCAGGTATACACGCATATAAAATTCACCACAGACTACAAATTCAAATTCATTTAATTAATTAATTATAAATTATTAATAAATATAATTAATGAAGATAAAGTACTTCAATCATAAAGGATCTTCCACTCCACACTCGTGTAAAGTCTGAGCTTGTTAGACATTATAATACCAAACAATTTAAAACCATTAAAACCAAACCATTTTAAACCATTTAAATACCTTTATTTTAATACACAATGATATATTATGAAGAACAGTCATTTCCTAAGAAGTCGTAGTACCAACATTATGAGTAATGATCATTGTTTTTAATTGCTTTCTTATTTGTTATAATTTACTTCCGCAGACAATTTTGTTGTAGGCCGACTAAAGCTTCGTGCAGACCAGCGCGACGCGACGCCGCGACGTGACTCGAACAATACAATTTCTAAGAAAACTTGACGGTATAACAATAACCGGTGTCGCGTCGCGCGACAAGTCGCGCTGGTCTGCACAAAGCTTAAATCGCAGAGTATACGAATAGGTATAGCGACATATGCTAGCCCGCACATCTTGTCCAACTAAATCGTCCAATTAATTAATTGGACATCGATCGTACCAGAATCGAGATTACGCACAATTAAAAAGTTGTCCAACTATCGGCCAACTGCTCGTTAGCACGGTTACCCTATGCAAGCTCGCGGACTATCCAACTTTGTTGGTCAGTCGCAAGGCAAGATGCAAGACGACCAGACGCGCGCGCGTGATTTCTCTACCTTCGGACCTTCGTGGACGGGTCGTTCTGCCTCCCAATCACTTGTTGCAAACCAAAAAGTTGAAGAGCTCATAGATGAAGTGCAAAAAAAGCCTGCGTTGTACAAAAAAGGCTTGAGACAATACTCTGATACAAGTATTAAGAAAAATTTATGAAGCAATGGATTAGCAATCTGTGCCAAATGATTCAGATTCTGATTAATCGTGTATTATTACGCAATTATGGTACAATTCTCGATTATTTTAGGGCTCAGTCAAATATTTCGTTTTCCAAAAGGGTTCCGTCGCCAAAAAAGTTTGAGAACTGGTGCTAGCAGGTACTTACCGGAGTTAATCCAAGTCTCTCTTCAACGGTGATAGCGAGTCGGAGAGTCGTTTTCTGTTTGATTATCGCTGGCCCGATTAGATATACGAGCTTATCAAAAGACGAAATACTCATTCTGTAGAATGAAAATAATTTGTCTGGGTGTTTATATATTTATATATACTTTATTGTGTTTCCCATATTCTAATCTATCTCTTATTATAGGATGCACCAGAATTTTTCTTTTTGTTTTCGTCTTCTTTTTATTAATAAAGCAATGAGAGCGTATTTTTTCCGCATTTTCACGCGCACGCACCGCGCTAGCAACACTGTCACCGACTAAATCGAATAAGTCTGCGGCTGACAAACTATAAAAAAAGTTGGACGATTAAATTATAAAAGTACGCAATTTAGTCGTTCGACAGTCGGCCAACAACAAAATTGTATGTCTGCGGGAGCTCTAATGAGCTGCAAAATATGAGATGATTGCTAATATCTGAATAGGCCATTGAACCATTGACAATAAGAATTTGGAAGGCGGGCCGTAACAGAAGTTTAGCGCTCAATGCAATTTCGGCGCCACGAATTTTATCAGTACTTCCGCCTCTTGACGCTGCCGGCACGGAGATTCCGTACTGGGACATAACCCTCTACTTTACCCAGATGTATCCGTGAGGATTTTTACACGATAAAAAGGTGAGTTAAGAGCGTTTATTCTAAAAGTTGGCAACGTCGCAAAAAGCTGTCAAATATTTACCTGTTTTGATTAATTTGGCATTACTTATTACTGTTTGGAAATATGAAATACGGGTAACTAGTGAACGAGAATATTTGAATTGCAATTACAACACTGAATTTGATGTTATAACCGTTTTAGGTGTAAAAAAAGCATTTGGAGAGTTAGCAAATACTTTTTACATCTAAAACTACATATTCGGTGTTACAATATTAATGGTTACCAAATTAATTAAAACTTATATAATATATCGCACACCCAGAACAACACTGCACTAAGTCAAAATAGCTCATTTTTCAGAATCAACGAAAAACCGTTATCTCGTGTTATGTCAATAAATATGTAAATAAAAAAGTCAATTTTGAGATTTTTCGACATAATACAGTGTTGTTCTGGGTGTGCGATATATTTGACAGCTATTTGCGACGTTGCCAACTTATAGAATGAACGCTCTTAAACCTACGGTAAATCTGACAGGCGTCTATAGGTACAAACGGTCAATAGGTACACACAAGGTTTTCATATTCATCATCACACACGGACTTTCCCCTTTACCAACCGAGCGCCCCAGTTTCATCTTACTCATTAGCTCACCGCAAATCATACACAATTCAGTTTTAAAACAATTACTTTAGCCACATAACGGCACACATAGCCAGTACCTAGCTATCCGCAAAACGAGACACGTACTTACAATACTTACCCTCAAATGAGGTTGAGGAAAGTCTTAACACCCACAAAACTTCCAAGAAAGGCGTGTTAGCTTATATCCAGTAAGGGCCTTATAACACTAGCGATTTGCCAGCGTGTTCCCAGTGACGTGTTTGTTTAACGCGCTCGCTGCGCGTGCGTAGCGATTGACACGAGTGTACAAGAGAGAGCGACTCAAGCGAGTGTACAATATTGGGACAATATTACACGGAGAACATGTCGCGTTGTCGCGGTTAGTTCGCTTCGCACCCGCAGAGAGCACGTTCACAAATCGCCTCGCTGCAAACACGCTGGCAAATCGTTAGTGTGGAAATGCTCTTAAGTTATTTTCATTGTAGAGGAAAAAAGTCTCGATCAGTTGGCAAGCCTTAGGATTACAGAACTGCTGAGTCACACCGTCATCTCAGCTTGGGCCCGTGCCAAAGTAGAATGCTACTGTGCGAAGAATTATGATGAAACAGCTCCCTTACTTACCTACTGTTTGACTATCAAGCAACTTTGATAAATGGATGAGTGTCCAGGTCCAGTCAATGGTTTGCGTTATTTGTCAAACGTTTTAGAGGGATATAAAACAGTTTTATTTAAAAAGAGGGGGAGATTGGCTTATATGGAGACTAGTTAAGGCAAAGCAATGTGTCGTGCTATAAATTTAGAAACACAAAATACTCCTCAGAGCAGTCTGTTTTCGTTCATAAATAAACCATGCGGTCTCTTAATGGTTTTTAATTTTGTCCTGAAAAAAGAAATGCCTTTATCCAATAAAAAGTAGTGAAGGGCGACAGAACGGTACTTACGTCATAGCGATTTTCTTCGTATCAAGAAGGTACAGGATGACGAACTTTCACTGTCAAATGGCGCCCAATACATGCAAATTAAGTACATATGCCACGTTTAGTTCGATCACGATACGAAACTATACAACATTCATTAGAATAACGCGTAAGATATCTGATGAGCATGTTATCTGCAGAATGTATTTTTGAACTAATTGCCGCTTAAAGGAGTGTCGGAAGTTGTATGAATTATTATTTTTATTATATGACATTGATTTTACATTCTGTGATTACTTCCTCACACACTGACTTATTAATTGTAAAATTTTAAGAAAATCGTCTACTTTTACAATGTTTGTAAATATGTGAGAACCATGCATCTATCACATAAGTAATTAATTTATCTTTCGTTGCTTAATTTTTATTAATTCTTCTTTTTACCTATTGTGGTAAAGTATTTTCATTGCGCCGGTTTCGCGACCACCTCCGGTAATCGACCACTTGTCTGTCTAGGTTTATTTAATTAAAGATAATAACCTTTCTTTAGAAAATAGAAATAAATAGTATTCCTTAAATATTATTTGAATAGTGACGTAATAAGAATTTACTACATTTTACACCAACCGCTTGACCCAAAGCAAAGAAAAAGGACTCTCAATTCACGGCTTGACTTAGCGCTGTGTAGAAGTGCTGCGCAAGAGCAAAAAATTAGCAAGGCGCGCGGCGTTCGAAGGTAAGTTTTGTTACTTATTTTAAGTTTTTTACTCGAATTAGAAGCGTGGGTACTTCAATTATGAACTGATTTCAATTGTTTAATTGAATTTTAGTCAATTTTTACCTTATATTTAACTAAAACCCAGTGGTCGGTTACTGAAATACATATTTTAATAATACGTTAGAAAGCGACCAGGTGGTCGCATTCTGACTCGCACAGTTTTATTTTGATTTGCTTATTATGTTCTCAATGTTTTATTTCTGGTTACACAATTTAGGGATTGGTGTTGTAAAAGCCTAAACATGCAATTCTTTAGTCTTGATAAAACTTGTTTAATTCATCCACAAATATAAGATTTAGTACGAAAAAATGATGGCCGCAAACTAAAATAAGTTGCTTAAGTATGTTCAGTATTCGACCACCTGTGATTATTTGATTTAGAATAAGTAAATAAGTTTTTTTTTTCAAGATGCTCTCGGAATAAAATAACTAAGAGGAAGAAAAAGACTTGAAGCATTGGTAAACAGTTTCGGGGATATCACATCCCCCTGTCTCGCCCCTCTGAGCAATTGGATGGGGCTGGTTTTCTCATCCTGGTTCTGGACAGGACAAACTTGTGTGGAATAGGACAAAGTGCCTTCTCTATGCCCTAAAACTGGAATAGTTTTAGCTCCAAAGGGATATCGAAATTTGTACCAGGTTAAATCGGGCAAGGAAAAATATTTATTTTATATTATTAATTTATTAAAAAAACTTTAAATCAGATTAAATACTATTTATGCTTATGATTATTTGATATTTAATTATTTTTGATTAAAAGTGATAAATAATAAATATTTTTTATACATAAAAGTTGTTTTATACTTAATTTTTATGTTTTTTAATAGTGGCCGTAATCTAGCATACTAGTGGTCGTCAACTGAAAAAAATGGTCGTTAACTAGCATTTCGGCAATTTTTGCACTTTTCGTATAATTTCTCATAATTTATTAATGGAAGCGTGATATTTTATATTTTGTTTCACAACTAGACTATATTTAGGACCGATTTACATGGTCGTCAACTATTTTGCGTGTAAATGTCGTATATTTTGATTCGTCTAAAGTTAGCAACTCAGCTAACTGGTCGCCAACCGGCGCAAACACCCTATTTTTTTTTTTTAGTTGCATCGTCTTCTCATATAATTATGTAACTAATGTACGTAAGTACATATACAAAATATTGTAACACTTTTTAAAAGAGTAACGGTGGAGTTTCTTGCCCATTCTTCTCCATACGAAAACTACCTTTTGGAAGGGGCGACTAGAATCAATTAAATTTTTTGTAAACTTTGACGTTTAAAAGTGCCTTACAAGGGCCTATTTGAAATAAATGATTTGACTTTGACTTTGAAGTTTAGAAATAAGAGAGACTGACTCAATGGGGTCGGAAAAAAACCCCTTACCCTGAACCGGCACCGCGCTAGTCTATTAGTATACTATATAGGTACACGCATAGGCACGCGCATATAGCCTATACTTACGTTATATTGCGAGCGGTACCATGTCATAATTTTCGACATAATAAACTGTGACAAATCACCACGCATTAGTGATCCCCATTAGTTTGAAGAATGCTGTTCGTACGGATATGGAAAAGCAATGAGTTTCTAGTGCATAGTGATCGGGGGTTTTGACCGCGCTGCGGCGCATAGACTCGTAAGTTTTCGGTAGAACACCTACCAACTGCAGGTACAATTTTACTGTAGCATGTCGCACCAAAAGAATCAACAAAACTTTTAAAGTAAACGGTTATTATTTTACAACTATTTCGCAATGTAGGAAACCCATAACACTAACAAAGCAAACAACGCACAAAAGCTAAACATTTATGTCCCCACAATGCACCCGTTAAACTATAATAAAGGCGCCACAAAAGAGGCGAATCACCACTTTCAAATTAAGTGCTTTAAAAAAGTCGCACAGGGATCTCCAGTTTATTTGTAAACAGGCAAATGTTTATAGAAAATAATTCTGTGCTTGCCGGGAAACTGGTGTTGCCATGTGAGCTAGCTATTTTTACCACAACATAGATCATCGCGTATTTCCCAACGTTTGTCTAATTTTTGTGGTTTTAAATAGGTATTTAGAAAGCGGGTTTATTAGTGAATTATAGTTATTATCCTTATTAGACTTTATAATAGTGTCATGTGGGAATCCGGATATTCCCTGTTTCCTGTGGTTTATCCAATAGAAACCCCTAAATAATCCCGACTTTTGAACGATAACAGGAAAATGTGGAGTTTCATTTATTCATGTTTATGATTCATGGATAAAATTACATTATATACATAAACATAAATATCGGTCTTCCAACGAATGCTAGTCTCAAGTTCCTCGAATTACCTTAATTCCTGTCTTCTAAAACATTTATAACGAAAATACTTAATGTATAATAATTTATTATGCTGATAATAAAATTACGATTTATACCCTCGGCTTTAACCTTTGACGGTACGCGGTAGAGGACCATAGGTACTTAAAAAAAAATCAGGCTTCTCCTTGTATCTTGTACGACCTGTTCATGTTGGCAACTAATAGTCGTAGGTACCTAGTAAAAATTGCCAGCAAACTCGGTAGCAAACTGGACTGTCATAAAAGATACGAATACAAGATACATGCAAGCCTTTTTATTCTAATAGTAACAAAATTCTAATCATAATATTATACATGACACGACGGGGTATCTACTCTGTGCCGTGAAAACACAGTCAGTCAGTCTCCGGTGTAATTGTTCGTTGATGGTAGATATACATAGATAGGGGTACACTACGTAAATACGAAAAACTTTATTCCGTCAGTCACAAATACGAATTTCAAAGTACCGATTTTCATAATTCGAAATGGTTCAAAATTCCGAATATAACAACTCCGAGTTATCATTACTCCTATTTTTATAATTCCTAAATTTCAATATTCCTAACGTTTATAATTCCTATTCTCAAAATACCGAGTTTCAATAGTTCGAATAACAAAAAGTCCGACTTAATGATAATTCGAAACATCAAAAGTAAGAATTCCGATTATTAAAATACCGATTAATACAATTCCGAAATAAAACGCCTTGTAAAACTGAATAGCGAGAAAAATAAACACATAATTGCTCGTCAGAGCGAAGTATAATATTATGGTTAGTATGAGGAGGTAGAATTAAAAAACGAATGACAGATGCGTTTTCCTACTCATAATTGCATAGATTGTTTACAGTTATTATCCTTGTGTTTATATCCTATAAAGTAATTAATTAGGTATCATACTGCTTGTTTTACTGTGCAACTACGTGTACCTACATTAAAATTGTTTTTGGATGGATTTACATATGAAAAAAACAAAGCGTGCAGTGATAATTATCATTGGAGGTGTGAATACAAAAAAGATAAATTATATAGATGTAATGCAACCTTGAAAACTAAATTAGATGAAGATAACAATGACCAACACTTATTATTATCAACAAAACCGATACATAATCACGAACCTGATCCACTGAGGATGACTATAGCAGAAATCTAAAATAACTTAAAAGATGAATGCAGGAACTCAACAAAAAAGACCCAGTGCTATTCTGTAACCATCTCACCGTGAAAACTTAGGTGAAGTGAGCGTGGAGTGAGCTGTCATTCCACAGGGTTTGACACTATTGACAGCTCACTTCACCCAAGTTTTCACGGTGAGATGTTTACAGAATAGCATGGCTGTAACATTGTTCAAGAAGTGCTGGGAAACTGCTCCAATAATAAGTTAAAAAATTTGCCGTCGGTTTCAGCTATGAAACAATGTATTTATCGAGAAAAACGTAAATATAAAAAACTGATTGAGCCAGATAATGTTCACTTTGAGGTTAATATTGGTTTGATCAATATTAATGATGACATTTTCTTGATAAAAGATATCGAATACGATGATAAAAAGTGGATAATGTTGTTCTCTACTCACAAATTAATAAAATTGCTCAGTGAGTCTACGTACTTACTGGATTTTAGATGGAACGTTTAAAATTGTGCCATCTAAGTATATTCCTGCAATTATATACGATCCATGGTTGTTTATCTATGTACACATAAAGACAAGAAATCATATATTTTTTTGCCGATGCTAAATCTAAGTTATGTCGTACTGTACTTGCATACGTACAATTATTGCATTTTTGGGTTATATATAGTCAATATAAGTAGCTATGATTTTTAATTCTTCCCCGTCAGATTCTATTTGGAAATTCCAACGCGGGTATATACCCGCGTTGGAATTTCCAAATAGAATTTCAAATTTCGGAGTTATACAAGGTAAACGGCAGGTCAGTCGCTTGGTAGGTATTTAATTGGCACTTTGGCAGGTTTTAAATCCAAACATTACTTCCCCTCCGTTATCAATATGGTGTGGTAGGAAGGAAATAATACAATTCAATAATATAAAATTAAATAAAAAATAATTAATTTAAATAAAATTACACGGCAGCGAGAGCCACAATGTCGTATGTTTTAAAACCTGTAAACATCGCTGTTGTTAAGGACAATAAATAAATAAAGATGTTTTCTTTTGAACTAGTTTTAGTGCTGAACGCTCACATTCTAAGGTATATATTTTTAGGGTTCCGTAGTCAACAAAGAACCGTAAAGTTTCGCCATGGCGCGGCGGTCTGTCTGTCTGTACGCGACAGCATGCCTCCGAGACTCTTCGTAGTAAAAATATATAATCTGGCCTGGGTATGTATACCTACATATTAATCACGCCGACAAAGTGGCAAAATAATATCAGTTAAAATAAAATAAAATATTGGGTAGTTAACTCCCCCTACTCGTAAAGTAGGGACAATTTTTTTTTCTCGTGTAGCGGGTGGCGTGGCCTGCCGTTGGAAAGGTCGTTAAAATATTGTCGGTGTGTGAAAACCATTTTTCCATTCAGGGATTCGTTTGCGAATTACTAAACTTTAAAGTGCTAATTTTTGTTAGAGTCAAGTGTCCCAGCTAAATATTTTATTTTTGGATATCTGAAGAAATCCACGGCAGTATATTTAATGAAGTTAAAAGGAAAACTATCACAGCAAGAAAGCTTTATCACTTAACAAGTAATAATCGACCAACTTACATTTGCACTTGAAATGTATGGGAGAATATTATGTTTTGCAACTAAAATGTTGAGTTTATTCTTGGGATAAATACATCCCAACTACGGAACTCTTCATTGTGCGTGGTCCAAACCCACTTGACCGGTTTTTAATGACTTCCAAAACCCCAAGGCCCTCATGCTCCCAAAAGTCATGTCAGGTTTACCCACAGTCCCACTGAGGTCTTCTTTATGCCGTCATAGATTTTTATTGCATCGATGTCTGAACCTCCAAGAATCGGATGTGGTGTACAGTGACGTCTTGATCAAACAATGGTGCATTATATCTGAAATAAAGGTAACTTGTATGTAATAATCAAATAAAACATATTATCCTCCAATGAGTCACAATGAACAATAGATAGTTTGAATGCACATGCATTGTATGGGGCGTCTAAGACAAGTTTTTTCCTGTAATGATGAAACTAAGAAATGGTTCGTCTTTACTTGGTGTGGTGCACGTAGGTGCTTGTAATATACGCGACAGGGAGTTCTACCTACTGTATCCACATTCAACAGTATCCATAACTAATATAACTACACTAGCCATAAAAAGAGGTTATGCGCCAAAAGCAGCCTCAAAAATGTAATTGTTAAGTGATAGCCCATATTATCCATACTTCGATGCTAATATTATAAATTCGAAAGTAACTCTGTCTGTATGTTACCTTTTCACGGCTAAACCACTGAACGGATTTCGATAAAATTTGGCAAGGAGTTAGATGGTATCCTGAAAAAGGATATAGGGTACGTTTTGTCTCCAAAATAATCTTAGGAGGGGTGATATAGAGGGGTTGAAAGTTTTTATGGGAAATCTAGCATTTCTTAAGACTTAGAGACATGAAAATTCAACTTTATGCTTCTGGAAAGAAATAAAGAATTACACGATTCAGCGTTTTTGTAAAATCATCCCCCAAAGGGGTAAAAAAGAGGATGATTTTAAAATTCACATGTAATATTGATTTTTTTTGTCTTCTTTTCAAGTGCATTAAGGTATTGGAAATACAGTCATCGTCCGTATCTTGAATTAACATTTAGTCTTTATTTAATTAAAATCAGCCCACCCTGTCAAAAGTTATTACAATGTCAATGTCATAAACTAACCTTTCTAATATGTAGGTATTATGAGTTGAATGGCTGCCGTCAGAGTAGGTATTATAAATTAATGGTGATAAATATAGTAAAATAATTATTTAGTTTTTTAAGAAAGGCATTTAGAATCATATAAAACCTGTTTTATTTATTTAAAAAGCCGGACAAGTGTGAGTAGGACTACCGCCCTGAAGGTTCCGTCGCAAAGCTGTGCTTGCTCGGGAGACCGAATTTCCAAATCTGGATTGAAGAACAAACTTAACTTTTCGATTGAAAAAAAATCTTTTAATAGAGTACCTAATAAAATACTGACTAAATGTTACTTCAAGATATCGGTCTATGAATTTTTGATCCCAGATTGAAGAACAAACTTAACTTTGCAGTTCGTATATAAATTACCAATTTTTGAATTTTCCTCTTTACTTAACCTTGCTTTCCGCTAAACTTCATGCTACTGGGCCAACGGGAAGTACCAAATAGATTGGTTTATTTGCGAGTGTAAAAATATGCGGCATAAATAACCGTATTTATTTATTGCGTTGACTTGGAAGTCTGATTTTCGTTACAGCTCCAAGAGACCGTAGACCTAAGTTTTTGTTATCTATTTCAACTTGATGCCTCGGTTTCCGGAGAAAAAGGGTCTCGACAGACAACGAAGTCATCCTTTAAGGGTTTAAATTTTTCGTTTTGAAGTACGGAACCCTAAGAAATTTATTATCTGCCTGTTACCTTTTCATGCCGTAACGACTGAAAGGATTTAAGAGGCAGACCTGGGTTAGGTTAGGTTACTCTGAATCCCGGTAGCATGTTCCTGTGGGATATTTTCCGATATCCACGCGGGCGAAGCCGCGGGCAAAAGCTAGTAGGGCAATAAAAATATATAATAAGTTGCCCAACATATTTAAAACTGAAAAATCAGAAACAATATTCCAAAAAAGGCTAAAAACTATACCTAATCCAAAAATGTTTCTACTCAGTAAAATAATATTTAGAATCTAGCTTAAAATAAAGATTTTCTCTCATGTACAAAAATGCCGATCTACCCTAAAACACAATAAGATTTAGTCTATCCTATTTAACTGCATATCGTCGCCTTAGAGTGAAAAGCTCTGGAATGCAACGTTGACTTTTTATTTTATTAAATTTTTGGAAATAAAGCCTCGCAACACACGAAGTTTTGTGGCGGCATCTATATCGCCACATGCGACCTACACATCATACTGACGTCACGCAAAATCCTGCATCGCGTAAGCAGATTTTACCGCGCGATCAGCATATAATATAACTTCCCAGTTGCCCACCAGTTTTTCGCATATAAGAGGTTGTCACTTTAAGATGACGATATAAAACTATAATTATAATTTGTACTACCAATGAATGCCATCCTTTTCAGGTGGTTCTTTTGGGAGCATGAGGGCCTTGGGGTTTTGAATGTCATTAAAAACCGGCCAAGTGCGTTTTGGACCACGCAC
The DNA here is from genome assembly GCA_914767755.1 of Agrochola circellaris. Taxonomy (NCBI): domain Eukaryota; kingdom Metazoa; phylum Arthropoda; class Insecta; order Lepidoptera; family Noctuidae; genus Agrochola; species Agrochola circellaris. The sequence goes on along the minus strand of OU611839.1, from coordinate 20,308,866 downwards.
AATGAAGAGTTCCATAGTTGGGATGTATTTATCCCAAGAATAAACTCAACATTTTAGTTGAAAAACATGTTACATTTGCACTTGAAATCTATGGAAGATACATTTCAAGTGCAAATGTAAATTGGTCGATTATTACTTGTTAACTGGAAAAGCCTTCTTAGCTGTGATAGTTTTCCTTTTAACTTCATTAAATATACTGCCGTGGATTTCTTAAGATATCCAAAAATAAAACATTTAGCTGGGACACTTGACTCTAACAAAAATTAGCACTTTAAAGTTTAGTATTTCGCAAACGGATCCCTGAATCGAAAAATGGTTGTCACACACCGACAATATTTTAACGACCTTTCCAACGGCAGCCCACGCCATTCGTTAGACGAGAAAAACAGATTGTGTCTACTTTACGATTAGGGGGAGTTAACTAACCAAATTTTTTATTTTATCTTAACTGATATTATTTTGCCACTTTGTCGGCGTGATTAATAGGTATACATACCCATGCCAAATTACAGCTTTTTAGTACGAAGAGTCTCGAAGGCATGCTGTCGCGTACAGACAAACCGCCATGGCGAAACTTTACGTATTTTCGTTGACTAGGGAACCCTAAAAATATATACCTTAGAATGTGAGCGTTCAGTACTAAAATTAGTTCAAAAGAAAACATCTTTATTTATTTATTGTCCTTAAGGGGACTACAGGACCTAAACGTGCCTAAACGCAAGTTTTATAATGCCTAAAAGAATATGATCCACTGCAGTAAACAAAATCAGAAAAATATATGATATTCTTCAGGATATATGCTAGTATGATAGTGTGTTGAAAACATAATACAACTAATTTGATACGATAGAAAAAAATCATGAAGATACCTCTAAAAATTTCTTTTAACGATTAAAAATCATATTAATTTACATGCAATCATTCTGATTTTTTGTCAGATTATTCTACAAGCTACATATTAGCATAATAGTGTTTTAATTTTCCAGTCCAATCAATAGATTTTTTGTAAATCGCTAACTGCTTCATATTTTGCAATAAATTACCTGCGTCGTGTCATCGCGCTTCTCTTTCATTTCTATGCATCCCGACAGTGACCGCGCTTTAGATGTTGTAAGCCTCTTAAAAACAGCGATCTTTACAGGTTTTAAAACATACGACATTGTGGCTCTCGCTGCCGTGTAATTTTATTTAAATTAATTATTTTTTATTTAATTTTATATTATTGAATTGTATTATTTCTAACTTCCTACCACACCATATTGATAACGGAGGGGAAGTAATGTATTTGGATTTAAAACCTGCCAAAGTGCCAATTAAATACGTACCAAGCGACTGACCTGCCGTTTACCTTGAGTAGTAACTCCGAAATTTGCATTTACCCGCGTTGGAATTTCCAAATAGAATCTGACGGGGAAAAAATAAAAATCATAGCTACTTATATTAACTATAACCCAAAAATGCAATAATCGTACGTAAGCAAGTACAGTACGATATAACTTAGATGTAGCAACGGCAAAAAACGTAAAACCGATCACCCTCTGAACTGAGTGCGCCTACAAAATCACCAATATTTATTACTGCTTTAGTTGAAAATGATCTTTACGCAAACGCAATAACTTGCTAAGTCATATAACCAAATACATTCGTAAAATTGAAATGAATGTACTTCTGTAAATTTTCAAAATGCTACATCTAACTTGTGTCGTACTGTACGTAGTTTTTGGTAGATAAGGTGTGACCTAACGTAAGTACCTGCGGTCTGCGGTCAGCTGTCACCACCTACTTCGCCTGAGTCATGCTCCAGGACTCCATAGCAACCAGTATGACACAGGCGAAGTGGTCCATACTATGGACCGCTCTCATTACTTCTCTTAATTATTATTTGGATAATTACTTATGTTAATTAGGACGGCTTTATGATACTATGATGGCTTTAATTAGGCTATTTGTAATTTCATATTATTAGTAAGTATGCAAAGTAAAGTAGCAATTATTATATTTTTTTTGTAATTAGTAGGTAGTTGTGGACGCAAAATCACGCCTTGTTTTCCTTGAAAGTTTAGGCACAGATGTACATAATAGTATCTACACCCACATTTCACCAGTTATGTTCAAGTATCATGTAATAGCCAGGCCATTGCCATCAACCGGGCAAACATCCAGGCTGCTAATGGATTTTTTTTTAAACAAAAACCCAATAGGAAGATTTTGTTTCTTAATGTTGAAATCAGCTTTTATCTTTCTTTTTCCTGCTCAGTTGCCTTCTCGTGCTACTTAGGTGCGATACAAGCACTGATGGTCAAGATCCTGATTTCCTAAATGTTTTTTATAGGTATTACCACAAGTTAGTCGTGTTCTTCGTGTCCAACATAACATCGAAAACTCCGCTTTCCGGTGGGTCCGGACACTTTCGCGGCCGCGACGACATTCCTCTATCTCTTGTGCATCAATAATTTGTATATTTACAAAAATATTATACAACAACTGTGTCAGATCGTTTGGGTTTTTTTTTTGGGATCTGGGACGCATGGACGCATATCTTCGTAGAATTGTAATCTGTTTTCAATGGTTTGTTGTTGTTTCGCAAGCGATGTGGATGTTCACTGTTTGACCATCCACATAGCACATGTGTGAGTACTATGTACCGACTATAAAGCTACCATTTAGGTACAGGGTATGTCTTTCATTGACTTGAATGTGTCCTGGCGGCTGAGAGTATGTCATGCTCACTCTAATGTCTCGCTGACGGTGGCGCGTGTGTTGGATCATTTAGCTCCCTTCAAAATGTTTGAGCTGAATGGTTTTAATCCATGCGTCATGTTCGTGAACGGGCGCCGTCAGTAGGGACTGGTCATCTCTTAGCTACCACGGCTTATTTTAATTTAATTTAATTTTTGAATTGTTTATTTTTATTTCTGTTACGGACGCTTTTCACGTTTTGCATCGTTCTCACATGTATAACTTCAACATGAATTATGTAACCAATATTTTGTAACCATATCATGATTTAAAAGAGTGTCCGTGGAGTTTCTTGCACGTTCTTCTCCATAGGTACCTACTACGCTTTGGAATGGGCATCTAGCTTCATCTTTCTGACTGACTGACCCCCTTGACAATTCAAAAGTGCCTGTAATTGGTTTATTTGAAATAAATGCTTTGAGTTTGAGTTTTACCGTGATGTAATAAATAATATACGAGCCCCTTATTTGCGACATTTATTGACTTAAACGTAATCCACGATCGTGAAGTCTATATTTGTCTAGAAATACCAACACGGAGTGACGAACTTTGTTTTCACGGGATCCAGTCACAAACATTTCTAATAGCCCATCGTTACGTGCGCCGAAACTTTATGAACTCTAGCCGATACTCACTGATAGACGACATATCTTTTCGTTAAAAAACTCCGTTAAGCCGGTTGATGTTGCCCATCCAATTTTGTGCGTTTGTATCTGGCGTGAACGCGTGTTAAAAATGGTTACCATTTTCCGCAGTTTGTCAATGTCACCACACATCACCGCGGTTGTTCCTCTACTTCATTTTTTACGGATAACCGTTTTTCATCCCTGAAATCGTAAACATGTGTAACTGCGTAACAAACAATGTGTAAAAACCGTAATGCGTTTTCCACGAACGCAAATGCAAATGTTCTAAAAGAGACAGTTTTATCGCCACGAGTCATAATCGAAGGAATAAACTTGTTTACTACATAGTGACGCCATCGCCGGAGTGAGACGTTAAACGGGGTGGTAATTTTATTTCCTATTAGAACTCGACAAATAAGACATGAGACTATGAAGCTTATTCGATCAGTGCAATGCTGCAACTTGTTACTCTGTGGAAACCCCATAAAAATGTTACAACGTGGAAAATATTAAAAAGCTTCTGCTGTCTGATGTTCATTTCCTTTTATGAGGAAAATAGATATCTACATATCAAGGGGAGATTCTGATAGCAACACCTTTAGTTTAAAAAGGTTCATTATATGGATTTATTTTTATAAATGATTGCATCACTATACTTGTTGCACCTAGCTATACGAATGAATCATATATTAATTTTACAGTATAGCTAAAATTGCAACACCCGCGGTTGCAGGTCAGACAAAATTAATTTAACAGTAGGTATTGTATTGGCTTACTCTGGTCTCATATATAACAAATCTAATCTTCCAAGCACATACATGTGTAGTATGTGTACAGTCAGCGAGACGATCTATCGGCGCGACCAACAAAGCGCGTCGCAAATAGGATTTATCCGTCCTCCCTCACAAACACAGAGTATCAAACATCTTTGTACCACCTCCTTTGTGTGCCGAAGACGACACGTGCACGTTACAACGAGATTTTCTCAAACGGAGATTTAAAATAAATAAATCAATGGATTCGTGACAATATTTCGTCGTTTGCTACATTCCGAGTGCACCAGAGCATTCTACTTCATAAGTTTGCAACAAACAATGGTGTGCTACAAGAGTCTTTGTTTTATCAATGTTGTTTTGCTTTGGAACTAAGTTTTAGATAAATAAAGGATGAATGAACCCCATCCATCCCAAGTTTCTCTGAAAGTCAAAGGAAAACATAATGTATGAGCAGCTTATTATCTTGCGAATTTAATTTTGTTCTGTCGAGACAGAGTTGCTATTTGTCTGACTAAGGACTTCCATTTTATTAATGATTAGTGTTTCGTTAGTAACTTTCTTGTTTCTACTATCCGCGTTGCCTATATTGAGTTTACTGCAGTTAAACCTGTTGGTCTGTAGATTTATGCATATGGGAATGGTAAAGTCCACATTATTACATATATTTAGATCTTGTAGCATCATCATGATTTGCAGATTCTACTACTTATTTTAAATTACAAACGATTATTGTATCTACATAATGTAATATACAGTAGGTATGAAGGTACAAATCGTTACAAATCCTTCATGTTCAGGCGTGTTATATTTCCTTAAGTTTTTCCTCATCGCGTTGAAAGTCCGTTCAACAAAACTGATTGATACGAAAAGGGAAATGCGTTTAACCGAATCGCGTTTGACCGATGTTAGTCGATTTTGTATCGAGTGAACATTCGCCGGGGGCAATCGATACAGCAGGGATGATGGATAACCCTCTTTTAATAGTAATGGACTCGGTCGTCCCCTGGGGCTATCATAACATATATCTTGGCACTAACGATTTAGCCATCGAACCCGTATTTAAATCGAGTTATCTTGTAAATGTTTAAGTTTCAAAGTAAACACGAATGTAATGTCTGGGTAAATCTAGTTATGAAATTCTTAGACGAAGTGAAGCTTGTCAATTGTTGATACTTATTAGATTAACTTGGTTGTCTATAAATATTGATTTTATTACTTTTAGCATTATGTCTTGGAGTTATTTGCATACCGATCAAGGCGCCTGACTTGATCGGTATGCAAATAACTCCATATGGGTACGCGACGTTTTCAATTTTCATAATAAGAGTATCTTATATTCAATCGGTGAAGGAAATTGGGAACATCACGAGGAAACCCGGAAGTAATTTCCTTTGCTGTACGAAACGACTTTGTGCTCCGCAAAGGGAAATCACATACTGATATTATTTTAATTAATTAATTTATGGCGATGTGGTTTTTACACCTCATTATTAGTATTTATGCTCACCTCTCCACTAGATTAATAATTTTAATTACATACCTACTCATTAAAATGTGTATTTTTAAGCTTGCTTTTCATTCCAGGTCAATTAAGTGACTAAGAACTCAAAGCTAAGATTTAATCTCAAATTTAGAAATTGCTTTATCTTTGATAGAATATTTAAAATATTCCAACTACCCGGCGCCGCCGTCTGCGAGCACACGGCATCGCTAATCTTATCAACGTTCTGAACGATTCTGATTCATTCATTTGGGTCAGTAATTTCGTAAGTAAGTGTTGCGACAAAAGTCGATGGTTCCTTAGATGTAACAATGATGATAATGCTATTCATTGTGCTATTCACCGACAATCAACGCGACAAGGAGATGAACAGCCGCGGACGCGTTGTATTCACGACCTATTTCGCCAAAACAACATTTACTGCTGTAGGTACATAATTATGGGATTTTCAAAGAAATAATGTTATTGTTTCAGTCGGCTAGGGACATCGGATGTCACAGATTGTATGAATTTTGACTTTGTTTAAGCAAATTGACAGGGGAGATGGAACGACTCGGATTAAAATGTTATTTTTGCTACACTGATTATGTTTAGTGTCTTCATTACTTGAAGAAAAGTAATCGGCAACTTATGACGCTGAACCATTTTTGTTTTTTTTAAACTTTACTTCTTTCAAAGTCTTACCAATCTGGAACCACAAAACTTTTTTTTTTTGGTTTGGAAATTATCAAATAACTTCTCCCGTTCTGGGCGGAGCGGGACAGACTCTTACTGACTAAAACCCATCCGTGTTCCTTCAGTGGCCCGTACGTTACCAGGGACCACGGTATCCTTTCGGACTTTCCCGCGACCCCGGCAGGCATCAGTCGTAGCGGACCCCGTCAGTTGTGCTGATATCTCGTTGAAGCGCGCGTGGAACACAACGCGCCGTCGCGTCGACTCGGTCCTTATCAGACGGCGATGCTCACCGTCCGCAAGCACGCGCCTACGGTGGCCGGGAATCGGCCTGCGATTTCCGACGCCTAGGGCGTCTCCTGCGGCGGCTAGAGGCGTGAGGGCCTCTCCCTCACGCGTTCCACCTCCTCCTTCGCGAGCATTACTACTCCTCAGAAGGAGGTAATAGCTTCCCACGCCCTCTCGCTCCGTACCATGGCCTGGACCCGAGAGATCACTGCCGCCGGTCGCCTCCACAAGGACACGGCGGTGCCCCGCCCAAAACCACTAACGCCCAAGACCGGCAGCGGTCTATTTTGTAAAAATCTCACCGTGCGGGCGGTACACACCACTTTTTTGGCGTTTTGACGACGTAGTATTTGGTATTATAATATTATTCGGGTTGAGATGACTTGGGCCGAGCTGTCACTGACCCGTCAAAATGTAGGTGAAGTGAACTGTCATTCCACCCAAGATGACATGAAATTTACAGCTCACCACACCTTAGTTTTCACGATGAGATTTTAACAGAAGAGATCGGCAGACCTTAGCTTTTCACATGAAAATTAATTCAGAACATCTTTATTAAATGAGATTATTGAGATCACTAGCTATGTAATTTGTTGACATGTGAAGCTATTGTAGGTACCTACTAAAAGATGTGGGTGACTTGTTTTGATGCCAAAACATGACTAATTAGCGCCAGCTTGTTATTAACTAAATATAAGGTTTATTCAATAAATCTGTAAAGCCTTAGCAACACTGATGAACTTATTACAACAAGTAATTAATAGGTACATTAATATTAAGAGATGTTAATGAATCATAGTAGAGTCAGCAAAAATTTGAATTCGGCATCATAAATTATGAAAGTCTATCAGCAAAAACTTAGTAATCATCACTCCCTTGAATTTGTATTTATGTATAAATATATATGATATGGGTGTATATTATAGTAAATAATTATGTACATATGTATGTGTGTGTAGTTTGTAACCTATTTATGTATTGTTGTTAGGTACAACAATACATAAATAGGTTACAAACTTAGTTATAATGCATTAAAATATATATTTTTCTTGTTTTTTCTTTTTTCCTCTCAAATAGAGCACCTGCCATCTAATCTCTTCACCACCCTTGGTTGACTGGTAGCGAAATGCTTAAGGCATTAAGTCAGCCTTTGTACTTATTTGAGCGTGAAAAGTTTAAATAAATAAATTAGAGCTATGGTCAGACACTTAGTTCGCATGGAACTTCAACGCCTGTACCCTAATTGCGTAATACACGATCAATCAGAATCTGAATCGATTTGAAACAGATTGCTAATCCATTGCGTCATAAGTTCGAAAAAAAATCTGCTCAACAACGCAAATAACGCAACGTTGAACTGTCAAAATGAAACAGATTAGTCGTAATCGTTTACGAAAATAAATGTTACGTAATAAGATAATAGTTTTACCCCTTTAAGTTGTAAATTCTTTCTAAGCGAGTATTTACCTAGACGAAGTCTTTTATCTTTTTTATTGGTAGTTATGTACAGTTCGCGATGAACGAATGAGTTGAAGTTGTACATAATAAACGATTAATTTTAGTTCTTACATATATTGGGTTGTACATTTTTTGTAATTTTGACGTTCACATGTCCCTTTTATGTGCTATTTGAAATAAATTATTTGACTTTGACTTTTACAGTGGTCCACAGACAAGGGCTCAGAAGGTGGGCCATACAGGCTAATAAGTAGACAGACAGGGTATCCCAATATAATGTCAATGTGAGTCAAGTGCACCCTTCAGAGTTTGGATGACTATTGATGATGAGCAATTTGATAGTTTCTCCGAACATTCGTTGACAGATTTTTCCTCTTATTTAACTTAAGAGCTTCGTCTTGGAAAGGTCGATTGCTTGGTAAAAACCAGCTCATGTTACTCATATTTAAATATCTGCTTTATTTGTAAACACTTCATGCTTTACTATATACACGTGGGAAAATGTAGTAATAACTCATACCTGGCCGGTTATTTATTCAAATAACCCAAGGTTTGTGATAAAAAGGAAAATTGGTCGAACTCAAAGGAGTCCTGATTTTGCACTGAGCTCCAATTTGCTAGTTTAGTTTGATTGAACTGAACGACACAGACTTCTTATCGTGTTATGACTACCTACATTTTTCCTTACCAAGCCTTATAGTTGTTTTATTTATAAATACCTAACCATACATCTTATACAACAATAACTAGTAGGTAGGCAATGTGGGCAAGCATACTGCATAAAGTGCGTAATTTGGGTATTCCCCATTATCCACCGGTTTTTTTCATTGTTTTAAAAGGATTATCGAACAACATCTGAATCATTGGGTATTTACACTATTTACATGGTAACATGTCCCTTACTGACTGAGAACGACGTTACACAATATTTCTGTGCAAATAATAATTATTTATTTGCAGGTAGCCATATTGTGAAGCATTTGATTTTTATACGTCCATAATGATGTGTGGCCCGGGGTCATCTATTTGTATTCATATCGGCCCCGTGGCGCTCTGTGAGCTGCCAGTGGACGGGGCGCAACATATTGCTCGCTATTTTATTGCAGGCTTTTCATGCTTTTGTGTGAATATTAATATTTTAGGCAACATTTCATTTTAAAAGGTGTATTTATTTTGCAGTTCTCATTTAATACTTTATAAAAGTGTTTTGAAAATAGGAAGAGTTTTAGTTAGTGCTTTTCACATGGTAGTGATTGTGCTATACGAATGATACATAATTGGAGTTAAAGGAAATCTTACTAACTTAGGTGTGAACCTATATTATTAATATCTTATTTTCTCTTCTATCGATCCATCAGTCCCTAAAATAAACTTGACACTGCACCCCATTATGTACTTACGGTAGGCTTTATGCATCCCTTTTGTTTCCAAAACACATTGTAGATCATTACATTCAGTAGTGACGTCACAGGATCGAGTCGCACGTAGGTGGTAAGACTCAGCTCGGGATACAGGGGTACAGGGGAAGGGTACAAGGGGAGGGGCCATTTTTTTCCACGAGATGTCAAGTCCAGTTGCACAGGAGCGGACTTGGGTCTCGTCAACTTTCTATTTTTTTTGCATTTTGTTTGAAGGGATCTGTAACATTAAACAAATTGTCAATGGGCCTGACTTCTGATGCTCGAGGAAACGGTGGTTCGCGTAATTTTAGTGGTTACCTACTGGCGGTTAGGTTTTTCAGGAATTTAACAACTGAAAAACCCATACGCTTTCTCCAGACGGGTCCACAGGGGTACGTCCAGACGGGTTTTCATACAGTTTCTCAAACTCACGTTTGTTTGAAGTTGTTAATTAGGTATCAATTATGTTTTGAAATTGCAGAAGCCATAATGGAAAAAGGTTTAATCACATTATAAAAGGTACTTACCAACATTTTGACAACTTTAATCTCCATTATATTGTAATTTTACTAATTTTGAATCCAGATAATTATTTAACACTCACCCTTTCCCAAAACTGGGACACATTGACCATATTATAATAAACTCCACTCCTCCTAAATGTTTGTTGGTTGTGCGGCGCACACATTGCAGTCAGCCTCACTACCTTGCTGACAGGCTAATATTTTACCATAGCATTAGCATTTTATGTACATTTTGTGCCAATATGAGACAGTAGGTAAGTTATTACGAAACACATAATTTTGGTTAGAGTTCTGCCATTAATCATAATTATAACGTAAAGACTGTCATACTATAATGTATTGTGTGTGATATTCCCGATTCCCCAAGGGCACTAGACGCCGCTAAGACAAACAAACTTCCTCCTCGTGTAGTTGTAGATTTACCGTATCAGTTACCACTTAGGGCCGAAACACGCGAGAAGTTAATCTTAATGTATTACTACTCCTCTAAGCATTTGCTAAATGGTAGCCTCTTCTTACTACTAAAAGGTTCTTGAAAAACAAACAGTTGCTCAGATCAAGTTGCCGACATAGCGAAATGAATACTGTGTGTGTGAAGTTCGGAAAACGCCTGCCGAATTAAAAAAATTACCGAATGTGAAACTAATTTCACCCTGTGTCTTTTAAAAATACGAGTTACAGATTATATTCAATTTCCAGCTCTCATATATAATGTAGCTTCATATCCTTGAATGAAACAGTTCGCATATTTCCCATATTGGCATTTTCCACCCTTATTGCCGTTGTTTGAGTCCGTCTCTGGGCTCAAAGTGGCCGCTCAATCGTCCGTTATGATCTTACTCCAGGCTCGCATCATATTTTATCTGGTTATTTTCTCTTCAGCACACGCCGATACACTCTGCCCATGGTTTATGGGCTCTCTATTAGTAAGTTTTAACAGTCATTTGTAGCTTTGGAGTTTTCTCAAATATGTGTAGCCGTAGCTGCATGGGTCTGAAATCCTTACATGATTTTATTTTATAGCCTTAATACATGAAAAACTTCTCAAACGCAAAAGATTGTTTGAATTATATGAATAAGACATAGTTGCACAATCAATTAAGTCGCGTTTGTACGTTAAAATTCATACAATCGATCGCGTTGATAGGACGAGGGGGATGCGTTACGCCGCCGCGCAGAACAGATACTAAATCAAACAGTTACCAGATTGCGGGGAGCAGTCTAATAAATAAAAACTAATAAAGTCAAATATGTCAGGCACCAACGACAACCCCCTTTTTAAGTCCAATTGTCCACGCAATCACTGTCCACTCCAAGGTTGCCTGGAAGAGATCGCAGAAAGCGATAAGGCCGCCCATTAGTGTTAGATTTATTATTTGTTATGTATTTTTTGGTGTACAATAAAGTACATATAAATAAATAAAGTCATCTGTAAGCAGAACATAAGATAAATAAATAAATAGTTGGAAGAAATCGTGTAAAATGTACAAAATGAAGTATTTCTTGATAGAATTAGACGGTTTAAATTCATGTCACGTCTGTAGTTTATTCTGAACGTAATCGGCGTCCTAGGTATCGCGGTCGAGCCGACTTAGGTACAACTTTGTTCAACTAAATAAATAAAAAAAAAGAAAGAACTCTCTTAATGCTGAATAAAGTAATGTTTTTTTTAAGGATTAAAAAACAACGGTTCTAGATTGATTGTTTCCCGTCCTCACGTGTGGCCTCACACTTGTTGCTACGTTGAAATGTTATACTGATAGAACCTCATGTTCAATCATTACTTATACAGTGTGGCCATTTAGACACCTGCATCCGCCAACGGGGTGATTTTACCCGCCATACTAAACAACTTTTACCATGAAACTCTTAAGCGATTCGTGAAAAAAATAACAAATTCCTATACAACAGTAGACAGACCATTTCGATTCACGGATGTTTTTTTTTTACGAATTGTAGGTTTAATATTTGTTTCATAGCGAAAGTTGTATAGTATGATGGGTAGTATCACCCCGATGTAGACCCCGAGATGCAGGACACTAAATCGCCACCGTGTAGATCCCATACATGTGTCCCATGTAAAAAATATGTTTGATAAAATGATTGCTAGGGATGTTGACGGGAAATAAAAACAACTTTAGTCCGTCAGTAATATTTAGTCCATCAGGCAGATAATAAAAAACTTAATACTTTTGAATTGTCAAGGGATCGGTCAGTCAGAAAGATGAAGCTAGTTGCCCATTCCAACGCGTAGTAGGTTCCTATGGAGAAGAACGGGCAAGAAACTCCACGGACACTCTTTTAAAATCAGAATATTGTTACAAAATATTGGTTACATCATTCATGTTGTAATTATATATGAGAGAACAATGTAGAAAGACGTGCACGTTAAAAGCGTCCGTAATAAAACAATAAAAACAAAAACAATTCAAAAAGTCAAATAAATTCAAATAAGCCGTGGCAGCTAAGAGATGACCAGTCCCCACTGACGGCGCCAGTTCACGAACATGACGCATGGATCAGCACAATTTAGCTCAACCATTTTGAAGGGAACCACACACACGCCACCACCAGCGAGACATTAGAGTGAGCATGACATACTCTCAGCCGCCAGGGCACATTCAAGTCAATGAAAGACGTACCCAGTAAATGGTAGCTTTAAAGTAGGTACATAGTGCTCACACACATGTGCTATGCAATTATATAATACTAAGAGATTGAATTTATACAATCGAAAGATAGGTAGTTTATTAACGTTACGTAACGTTTCATTATCGTTGGGGAGTGGGAACTCGCTACGTCACAAGTCGGTATAAAATCTACCGGAGAGTGACGTCATGCTACATTTTAACTCAATGTATTGCCGTAATCTTTTGATTACGTAAAAAAAGAAAAAATACGTGTCCAATATTTTTTAATAATCTACCTGCAGAAAAAAAAGATTTTTAGTCGACGTCCCTATTATAGAGTTAGAGACGTATCTACACAACATACCTAAATTATCAAATTATCATTTACTAGCGACCAGCCCCTGCTTTGCATGACTTTTACGACTAGAAATAAGTTCGAGATTTCTTTATATGTAAGTTGAATATTAATGTAGTTTAGACGGAGTAAATTCTCTGAACGACGCGCGACGGTGAAAACCGTAGGTATCAAAATCCATTCCGGAGTTTACATAGAAGAACAACGCGGTCACACAAACGGACACGAAAACCGACTTTAATTTTTAATATGTATAGATAATTTCGTAGGATAATTTTAGACCAGCAGTAGACTGTAATGGACTGATTTGTCATTAGCTACAGCTAATCGCTTCTCGTTTGTATCTGTGTGACCGCGTTGTTCTTCTATACAACGGAACAACCAACCACCTAGAGATCAATTGAGCAATACTTACTGAAAATATGTTAGTTTAAAATCAATTCGTTGTAATATGTGAAAATATAAAAGTGGATTCGTATTATAGTTGGTTTACGTGTATATTTCAAGCTAAACCTATTAAAAATTCGTTAAATTTTAAGCCAAAGCTTTTATTGTGATTGCGGCTGCAGAGCCGTTCTTTCGCTAAAATAATATTTTTATGGCGCATACTCTCAAAGTGATTTTGTTCACATTCTGACCTCGTTTTATTTAAACGTTTTTTTTGCATCGTGCTTAAATCGTAATATCTCGGAAATACCTATGTTATGCTATTTCCAAGATATTCAGCCGCACGTGTGAGATTATTCATATTTAAAGGAGAATATTTAATTGTATTGATCAAATATTTATTATTGACAACAATAAATGACAGTATGGACGTCCGCTGTCAGAATGATAGATGACATTGACGTAAGGAAGCGTTCCATTTTAACAGTATTAATTTAACAAACGTAAATGTTTAGTGAATAGAAAGGTTGTTATATTTGATTTGCATTTCTTTGATATTTCATAGACAGATGTACGAGTATTATTGTAAATAAATGGTTTTTAATGTGATTTAAAAGGCTGTTTCACAATCAACGATTCTAGAGTTTTCGAACAAGTCAACATGATTTGTGGTTTATAGATCAAAACAAATGTTTATCTTAGCAGTACAATAAATGATTAAGTATGTAAAATTAATAAGATACTTATAATATTTATCACGATTATATACTTTGCAATTTAAGGTACCATGGTGTTTCAAACGATTTTCGGAACATCCAGTTGATGAAATTATATATTACATTTTACCTAAAGATTACAAATAAATACATACCAAATTCCTAAATAATCTTATGAAGTTTTAAGATAGTTCCACTACATAAGGTTTGTTAATTATTACTTTGGTTAGAAGTTAATTAGCATTTATATATGACCATCTATGATTCGCCTTGGATTGTTTATTTTTTTATTTCTGTTACGGACGCTTTTCACGTTTTGCATCGTTCTCACATGTATAACTTCAACATGAATGATGTAACCAATATTTTGTAACCATATATCATGATTTAAAAGAGGGTCCGTGGTGTTTCTTGCCCGTTCTTCTCCATAGGTACCTACTACGCTTTGGAATGGGCATCTAGCTTTATCTTTTGGTTTATTTGAAATCAATGCTTTGAGTTTGAGTTTGTCTAAAATGGCGGGAGAATGGGCGGCCATGTTTGAGGGACTGGTAAGATTGTTATTGATAGGCTTTAAGAAGGGGTGACCGCCAATTTTGAACTTGGGTTAAACTGTTGGACGATACAAGACCTCCGACTTTTTACAGGATAGACCCTGAGTGGTGTCCATGTCCGTAATATAAAGTTGCTAAAAGCCAATGTAAGAAAATCATGTCGCATAGCGGAAGCTCTGCCATTATTGTAAAATGGATGATCAGATCATTCTTGTGAAAGATCGACTGACTGCAATGTTCATGTAAGTTAATTGATATTATATCTTGATTATTGCTGATAACTATATTGTTCTGTAGGTATGTGTTTTAATATGTCTAACAAGGGCTAGGCTAGCTAATAGGCTTTGAGAAATGGTCCAAGAGATTAATGTGATAACAATGATTTATGCTAATGTAAAAATGTGTCGATACAATACTTTAAAACAAGCTGCCACGGAGTTTCTTGTCCTTCTTCTGCCTGATGTACTAGATTTGGAACGGACTATTAGCTTTCACATTAACGATACCTATATATTGACAAGTCTAAATGAAATAAATGCCTGGTTTTGTCTTTTTGCTTTTGTTTCATAAAATCCTTTCCGTACACACCATATAGGAAGTACCTATATTCAAAGTTAATAACTAGTTGGTACTTCACCATTCTGATACTCAACATTTGATAGTTAAGTGGATATCAATGCCTTTAAATGTAGTTTTAATCCTAACACACGCGTCGATCGAATGGTAAGCTACGCTTGCCGCGGTCGGTTCGTGGATGGGTGACGATCCATTACGTATCGAGACCCCTCCGTGTCTCGGAGAGCACGTTAAGCCGTTGGGTCTGGCTTTCATTCCTTGATCTTTGACAGTCGTTACGTGTAGTCAGACGACCAAAAGTCTGATAAACCAGTCTACCAAAGGGTATCGTGATACCCAGTTACTGGAGGATAGATAGGCAGTCGGATCGGCACACCTTATACACTGAGTAAAGCAATAAAATAAGGTAATAAAAATATAATTCAAAAGACCTTTCGTGAAAAAATACAATCTTCAAATACTTCGTAATATTAGGTGCGCTTTGGCAAACGGTACGACGCAGGGAAATTGTTTCCCTCGAATATATGATGTTTGTGTTACCGAATGGAAATCGAAACAGATTGAACACAAACTATGAGGTGGTTCAATCGAGCGAGGCTTCATTCCGCATGGAACACAGAATGAATGCTGGTTATAAAAACTTTGGAATGGGTTTGTAAACACAGCGCTTCATTGGTTTTAGCAAGACCATGTTCGACTGATAAATATGAAGGAGATACATCTGTTGATTGCTTTTTACTTTTCCCTTCTTTTTCTGTTCTTCTCCTTTAAAAAATACACTATCGTGGAGTCAAACGTTTTATTCGAATAGATACTATATTACAACAATTACAAACTAAGTTTGGCAATGAATTGTAAACATGTTCTTTTTATCTCCAACGCAAAACTGCACTTAATTGAATTTCTCCCACCCTAACCAAACTCCATTTGCAAATTGTGCTACAAAATTGGAATAGCTAACAGACAAAGAAAGTTAGTAAAAGTAGCAAAGTATACTAGAAGTAGAAAGTAACGTCTCGTAGTTAAGTCTTTAAAGTTTCACATGAAAAAAGTTTGATTAGTCCGATTGGCCCGAGGCCTGCCCTTGGGGTGGTCCATTTAACAGAGTGGCCGCATTTATTGGCGGCTCACGTCTCCAGCATGGGGGACAAGGGGTGGGTGCACTGCGGGAAAATTGTATGCGGTGGTACAGGAACCAGCCAGACTTAAATGGAGTCTTCTTTGGTTGTTCATTCAGTGTTTCAGCAGTAAAGCTGAGATAAGAAAAATTATGGAAATTGTTTGAACTTTCTACTGAAACTTTTGTGATGAGAATGTTGGATCCAGTCACTTAATGGTGAGATATATTACTTAAATCAAATGAAAAATATGAAGATTATTGACTAACGATACGGGAAGAATATAGCTGTGTTGATGATAAAAGAAAACCAAGATAAATGAAAATGATAACGAATTCAGGTGAGTCTGAAACTCCCTAACACCGCTATCGCTTATTCCTTGCAACCCCACCTCACCACTAACTCGCAGGCGGCATACAAATTCATCAGCGAGCTATGTTTGTTACCAACTTTGTTCTCCTGATAGCTATAAATTGTAGCAGCGACTCTTTGCTCCGAGCAATCGATGGATTGCCCGGCTACTTGACAGACGTCGGAGCAAGAAATGAGGCGTTCAAGCAGAGGTCATTCGTGTCGTGGCCTCTTGACGCCCAGGATATGTATTAAACATTTTGTTGTGGCTTTTTATGATTGGCATCGGGAAATTGTATCCTTGTACACGTTTCTTCTCCTAGAATTCTGATTTTGCAAGCT
This sequence comes from Agrochola circellaris, assembly GCA_914767755.1. NCBI lineage: Eukaryota > Metazoa > Arthropoda > Insecta > Lepidoptera > Noctuidae > Agrochola > Agrochola circellaris. The sequence goes on along the minus strand of OU611839.1, from coordinate 20,291,850 downwards.
TTTCTGATAATGAAGCGGCTGAACTTTAGGGACACTGATATTTATATGTAGTCATAAACTAAATGTAAACTCATTTTAATGTGAGTACTTTGTAAATTGCTGTATTACCCTTACGGGTTTCATGTAAGGTGCGTGACCCCTTGAATGTAACATCTACTTACCACATGAGTTGGAGGTCGAGTTTACCACAATAAACACCTGTGGTCAAAAAGAAGTGAAACTTATACCTACTCATTTGAGGACACGGACACACCATGTCTTTTTGTTTTGCGTTTAAAAAACAAACCTATAAATAAAACGTCAAATCAAATCATTCATTAAATTGGAGTAAGTACCTGAATGGGTTCACTTCGGTGTTCAATATTAAATTGATGGCTCGAAAGCCGAGCACAGCCAAATTGAAAGCCCCTCAATATTTCCCGAATTGAATGCAATGGATTCAGTAGCTATCATCCGAAACTATTCATCTATGTCAGTTGAACTGGATTCTGAATTGTTGAGGCTTCAGTCTAACATTTCTTCAATTATATTATCGGCTAGATAGATTACAAGAACTAGCCGTATTAAAGTAATTTATAAATGAATATTGGAGATTTGATTTCATAATTCATTCTCTTGCCCATTATGGGGTCGGCGTAACATGACATAGGCTGACTGTCCACTGTACCGGAGAGGAGAGGAGAGGAGCGGAGCTGTGCCAATATTAACCAATGCAATTGTATAAAATCAATCACTCCGCTTCAGTGGACAGGGAAAAATTCATACAAAACCGGGAAGTGGAGTGGGGAAGCAGAAAAAACCCGGCGGCGGGCTATTTCAGCCCGCTCAAACTTCTCGTCGCGTGAACTAGGCCTAGCTCCCTCACTCCGCTCCGCTGCCTCGCTCCGCTTCAATGGACAGACAGCCTAAGGGTGCGTTTCCACTGAAGCGGAGACGAGCGAAGCTGAGCGGAGACGTGCAATCACAATGGTTGAAATCTTCATCGTGTCTCTCGTCTCGTCTGTGATTGGACGATTCCTGCACGTCTGCGCTCAGCTCCGTACGTCTCCGCTTCAGTGGAAACGCACCCTTATTCTGCCATACTTCTCTATTAGTCGTTATCAACCGTAAATTGTCACTAAATTCTATTGTAATAAAATTGTAATTTGACGACCTGTGTGTTTGCCAAAAAGATTGACTTTAAATCACGTAAAATAGAATAAAAGTTGAATAGAAAAACAAAAATTGAAGTTAAAAAAAAACTAATTTGGCCGGTTTACTAGTTAAGTAGCTACTAAAGAAATCCACTATCCAGCTCATTTTTTTTTTGTTTCTGGGCTGGAGCGGGAGGGCGTGTCATACTTTTACTGACTAAAACCCACCTGTGTTCCTTCCGTTGCCTGTGTGCCGGGGCCACGATATCCCTTTCGGACAACTCGCAACCATGGCAGGACTATCCACCTCCTGGCTCTATCATCAGACCCTCAACACCAAGTGCAATCTATTAGACTCGTCAAACCGAATCATATGATCCTAAACTCGAAGTGTTTACTACCACTAAACAGTTCCACTATCCACCTCCTGGCTCCATCATCATACCCTCAACACCAAATGCAACATATTGAAGTCGTCAAACTGAATGATATGAACCCAAACTGGAGGGGTTTACTAGTAGCCACTGAAGGGTTCCACTATCCACCTCCTTGCTCCATCATCAGTCCTCCGACACCAAGTGCAATATATTAGACTCGTCAAATCAAATCATATGAGCCCAAATTCGAGGGGTTTACTAATAGCCACTGAAGAGTTTCACTATCCACCTTCTGGCTCCATCATCAGACTTTCGACACCAAGTGCAATATATTGGACTCGTCAAACCAAATCATATGAGCTCAAACGCGAGCGGTTTACTAGTAGCCACTGAAGAGTTCCACTATCCACCTCCTGGTTCCTTCATCAGATCAGCTCTAAGATACTAAATTATTGTATTGTCATCGGTCTTGATACGTGTGAAAATTTTCATGTTAATCGAACGTCTTGAAGTTGGTGAAAATTACGTTGAAAAATTCCGTTAGATAGATAGATACAGGTCAAGCTAATAAAAGAGTATTCAAAGAAAGTCAATTACGCAGCAGCAGGAAAAGAGGTAAACACTGAAAAAGATATCTATTACCAAGAAATACAGAAACTGCGCTTACAGTATATCGTGATTGAAACTAAGGTTTTAGATTTCATGCCACACAACAGTTTGGAGGGGTAGATAATACGGTAATACATAACCTCTTAACAATACTAAACATTTACGTGTAACCATGTAATATCTAGATCTAGTGCTAATAGCATCCAATATGGCGGCCATTCTGTAAGGTCTGGTAATGTCCGAACACGGGGCATCTCCACGCGCGGCCAGAAAACATAAACAAGAATTTATTCTGTATCCCGTGTTAGGACGGCGGAAACATACGGGATAGTAATATGAGCGGTCCGATTCAATTTGGGTGGCTGATGATTTCAGTCGTTTGGCTTTTAGGCTCACAATCATATCCATGTTTTGTTACCTTTGGTACAAAACTGTAAATAAAGAGCTTACTCGAGAGGCTATAGCTACACTTTACCTATTGCTGGTTGAGCATGGAAATGAAAATGTATAGGATTAAAATATTAATTTGAAGGATTTTTCCTTATTGGCTTTATAATACCTTGCTCAAGGTAAATAAACAAAAATATGACTCAAAACTCAATGGGTGATTCCGGGCTGAAATGATGATGACTCAAAACGATTTTTACAAAGTACATAGGTAGACAAATTTCCTGCCGGGTTGCGAGTTTGTCCGAAAGGGATATCGCAACTCCGGCACATAGGCAAAGGAAGGAACACGGGTGGGTTTCAGTCAGTAAAAGTCTGACACGCCCTCCCGCTCCGCCCAGAGCGGGAGAAGTTATTTGAAAATTTACCAACCACAATAAAAAAAAAAAAAAATAAAGAAATTTAATTTCGAAATTTGTTAAAATACGTATCGAAACTGGTTGCCTCGTAGACGGCCCGGCCATTAGCATCATGTAGTGAGTAAAATTGAATTACCAAAGTGAATTTTGTTAGTTGTAACTGTGTTTAATTAAGTTAAAAATACAGTTAAACTTGGAGGATCTTGCTGGAAAGTAGTTAACTCAAATTAAACTCCGGGTTAAATGTTCAGTTTGTGGTTACCGTCCAAATTAGTTTGAGTCTGTGTTGTCGTTCTATATATATATAGTCAAAGACATAAAATTTGTACGAAGCAGTACTTCTAAGTAAGATCACAAATTTCGATTCAAATATCCAATTCTGTCGTAATTTTCAATGAATTCCATATTGTTATGAGTTTTCTGAAGGCAAACGATGTAGGAGTTCAAGTACAGTAGATTTCTAGAAATAAATGAATCGGAGAAAATAGCAGACCCTCTGATCATAATTGTGGTCCCTTATAACGATGCTAATTTTATATCAAGAGTATTTCTGCAACGCCACTAGGTACACACAACGCTGTACAATGTAAAACTCCAAATCTTCAGTTTTCTCCTAATGACTCTTAACTTTCAAATTCGATCTTAATAAAGTAGCGTCTACTTCACAAACCGTCAGTCCTGTTAGTTCCGTACGTTTCATTTCAGTGTCTGTGCAAAGATATTCCGCAGCGAGCCATGGCGTTGAATACGCTGGCCGGGATCTGAATGTATGCACATAGTAATAAGTGATCCGTCGGACGTCACGTCCCCGAACTATTACGTTAGTGTGTCTTATGGAAGTGGAATTGTGTAGGAGTTTATTTTGGTTTATGAAACGGTACTTATCCATAGACAAATATCTGAAGTAAATTGGGATATAGACAGGAATATGTAAAAAGTAGTAAATGTAAAGCTGAACATATTTTAGGGTCTTTACGAGGTTATGCCACAGACTTTAATAATTTTCTCTGGTGTCTGTGTTGTTAAAAATACGATAGAATTTATTATAATAAAATTAAATAAATTAAATTTAGTCGCTAATTTAATTTAATAATCTTGGAGTATGTAGGGTATCTATACTATAATGTACAGGTACCTACACTAATATTATGAAGAGAAAACATTTGTATTTTTGTTTGTATTGAATAAACTCAAAAACAGCTGAACCGATTTTAAAAATTTGTTTACCAGTAGTAAGTATGCTATAATATTGGGTCCCCACCTATGAAATTGGCGTTTTTTTCTCACAAATAGAGAACCTCGTCACTTCTATGATTAAAATATTCATCAATTGCTTGATATTATATCGAATAATGACCATCATAGACAACTACCAATAGTAAAAAAAATCTTATTACTTATAGTTTTCTAAACATAAAAAAATACCTTAAAAATGACTCCTCATTTTGTTAGCAGAAATGACCACTATTTGTTTTAAATTAACCAAAACTTATTTAGTCGCTTCATTTAAGTGGCATATTACGTTATCTTTGTTTTTAAACATTAGTACATAAAAGTTTTAAAACATTAGTGTTCATGGTTGTTGTAAAAATTAAGAAAATGTTAGTATGAAAAATGCAACTTCTTTAAAATTCTCCATACAAAACGCTGATTTCATAGGTGGGGACCTAATATGTATCACTGAGTAACTTGGTATAATTTATGGAGATATCACGCGGGCGTAGCCGCTGACTGAAGCTAGTTTACAATAAATTGGAGTTAAAACTCAATGGAATTAAGTGAGTACGTCCTATGCTTTGAAGTATGTTCAAAGAAATAATTTATAATTTATTTGGCTTACCGTAATTACAGTCATCAGCTAATTATTACAGGAAAAATGAATATATTTATATCGTCCGTGTGGTTTTTTAGGTGTTTTGGGACAGTGGCTACCGAAGTACCTATAGAGTGTTAGGTACTAAATCTTATACTTCCCCACGTTATCAAACTACTACTAAACTGATGTCAAGGAACCTACGAGTATATACACCACCTACCTAACAGATTTTCGCACTGGCAAACACAATGTATGATGTTGATACTACTCTGTAGACTGCTATTCTCATACATATTATAACTCTACACCTCATAAGACAACACAAGGCGCCATTTTAAAGTACCTTCCTACTATGTTTCAAGTTAAAAACTACGGCGAATGGTAAAGTTGCATCTAATTACATTTTAATGAGGCTGTAGCGTGGTCTCAACCAAGAGAATATGAAAGGAGAACAAAAGATCCCTGGCTGTTGTATAAATTAATCCCGTTTTTAGGGTTCCGTAGTCTCTTATAGTTTCATCATAACCGCCTGTCTGTCAAGTAGAAAGCTATAATTTGGCATGGGTATCCATTTAAATCACGCCGACAAAGTGGTAAAATATACACAGTATTTTTTTAGGTTACCTCCCCTTCCCATAAAGTGGGGATGTTTTTATATTTTATCGTCTATCCCATGATGTGGGATGTCGCTGGAAACACGTTCAAAAATAATGAGTTTGTAAAAACCGGGATCCGTTTGCGAAAAATTAAGCTTTAAAGTGCAATTTTTTTAGAGTCAAGTGGCCCCCCTTCCCTGCCAGCTAAATGCTTGGTTTTTATTATGTGAAAAAATTCCAGCAGTAGTATATAAAACGAAATTAATTTAAATTTTAGAATTGTTTTTATCTTTTTATTACGGACGCTTTTAACGTGCACGTCTTTCTACATTGTTCTCACATGTATAATTTCAACATGAATGATGTAACCAATATTTTGTAACAATATTTTGATTTTTTTACTCACCTATCTTGTATAATACACTCACACACACACACCACTCACATACACTTACACTCACACCTGCACACACACCACTCACACACAACATACAATTCCACTCTTGTTTACCATACAGTAGAATGACACAGTCCACTTTTTTTTTTTTTTGAGGATGGGAAATTATCAAATAACTTCTCCCGCTCTGGGCGGAGCGGGAGGGCGTGTCAGACTTTTACTGACTAAAACCCACCCGTGTTCCTTCCGTTGCCTGTGTGCCGGGGTCGCGATATCCCTTTCAGACAAACCCGCAACCCCGGCAGGCATTGGCCCTTCCGGACCCCGTCAGTTGGTGCTGACATCTCTTTGAGGCGCGCGTGGAACACAACGCGCTGTCGACCCGGGTCTGGTCCCTATCGGACGGCGAGCTACCCATTGCTCACCGTCCGCAAGCCCGCGCCTACGGTGGCCGGAAGTCGGCTCTCGACTCCCGACGCCCGGGGCGTCTCCTGCGGCGACTAGGGGCGCGAGGGGGCGCATTTTGCCTCTCCCTCGCGCGCTCCGCCTCCTCCTTCGCAAGCATTACTGCTTCGCAGAAGGAGGTGACGGCCTCCCATGCACTCTCGCTCCGGACCATGGCCTGAACCAGGGCCGGACGCGAGAGATCGCCGCCGCCGATCGCCTCCGTGAGGACACGGCGGTGCTCCGCCCAAGCTGGGCAGACCTCCACCGTATGCTCCACCGTGTCCTCCGGGCGATCCACACAGTGGTGACACCCGGGCGTTTCCTCCCGCTTTATCCTGAACAGGAACCTCCCGAAACAACCATGTCCGGTGAGGACCTGTGTCAGGCGGAAGGTGAGGACGCCGTGGCGCCTCTCTAGCCACTCCTCAAAGAGGGGACTTATCGCCACAATTGTGGCGTGCCCAGACACAGTCCACTTGAGATAAGTTTTTGTTAATTAATGACCGTAAACTACCTCTTAAAATAGAGGTATACCCTAGCTTAAGAGGTAGAGTATTATTCTTGTGCAGATTTTGTAACTTAAACTACTTTTAAATGTATTTCTAAACCAAATATCAAACTGTTTTTCAAACTCTGTATGTTTTTTGGATAAATAAAGTTTATTATATTTATTATATTATATTTATTTAAAAGAGTGTCCGTGGAGTTTCGTGTCCGTTTTTCTCCATAGGAACCTACTACGCTTTTGAATGGGAAACTAGTTTCATCTTTCTGACTGACCGACCCCTTGAAAATTCAAAAGCGCCTGTAATTGGTTTATTTGAAATACATGCTTTGAGTTTGAGTTGAGTTGTAAAAGGAAAACTATCACAACTAAGTAGGCTCTACATGTTAATAAGTAATAATCCACCAACTTACATTTGTAGGTGCAAGAATATATTCTGTATGGGAGACCATGTTTTTCAACTACAATGTTTAGTTTGTTCTTGGAATAAATACATCCCAACTACGGAACCCTTCATTGTGCGTGGTCCGACACACACTTGGCCGGTTTTTATTTTTATTAAAAATCTGGTTTTCGTTCGGCGTTGGTTTTACACAATATTATAAATGACTTCCAAAAGATCACCAGCTGCAACGTCCTCCTGCACGCGTATTATCAACGAGCTGCGATCATCAATTAATTTTCCAATCGTGAATGTTGCCAATGTCCCCTTCGACTGTTCATAGAGGTTAACACTCATTGATGGTAAAACTGCATACATACCTGTTATTTCGTACTTTAGTAAAATAGATACCTACTTTTCCATAAAAACTCTAAATGGAGTACATAATTTACCGTCTTCCATACCCACCAGCCGAAAAATGTCGGGAATGGCCGTCTGTAAACCGTGTTAGGCCGCTGCCGAACTTTGCTGAATAAAAACTCATTACTGGATGCTACTCCTCCGAGGGTTCAACGCGTGAATTACTCCCCCCACCTTGCTACTTGCGAGGGAGTTATAATGAATTCTAATTTATGGCGGCCATGATGACGAGCTCTTTAGAGAGGTGACGCCGACATTTTATGGAGATGTATCGGATTTCGGAAGGTATTTTATTTGTGTACATAATGATTGAGTGATGGGATGAAAGCAATGCATTAGGGTTCATTATGATTTGCGGGAAAAGCAGGCTCTGTTTTACTACTCCTTTAATAAGATAAAAAGATGTTTACTCAAGAATTCAAAGTAGAGTAAAATACATTTAAAAGTCGTTAACTTTAGAGAAGCATGATAATTTAAAAAAATGTACTCAAAAAACCAGTTCCAGACATCATTCGTCTAATTCAATTAGGAAAAACTCAAGAAAATATTTCATATTCTTACATAAAAGTGCCTACCTACACAAACGCTTGTCCTTGGCTAAAGTTCAAGGACGCCACTGTAAAGAAAAAGTCGTATGACACACAAAGACCCGAAAACACACGGTCGCAGGTGCCAGCGAATCCTGGGTATTTAATAAGCAAAAAACAACGGTATACAACATGCCTTGTGTGTAACAGTACATATACACACGATCTGCCCAGAGCTACGCGCTACAATAGAATTAAATGTACCTATGGTAGGACGACGTTTCTCAAAGTTATTTTACTTTGATGTCCGTGATAGGTTAAGGCCTATAAACGAAAACATAATATGCAAAGAAAATTAATTTATAACGTATTGAATATAACTTTGAGAGATGTATTATGATTATAATTCTAAGATAGTTAATTGACTCAGGCGTGAGTTTGCGGAATTCACGCAAAGTAGCTAAGTTGTTGTTGGGGATTTGGGTTCTTTACATAGATATAAGAAAGAAAGAGGCAAGCCCGGTAGTTGAAAATGTATTGAAACCCAATTTCTTCACTAGATCCCCTCTACTTTGCCACAACTACACATGCAGATCAGTAAACCCAATAAATACGAGGTCGCGCTCACACTTGCAACTCATAAATCAGAACGTACTACACAATCAATTATAAACCTTATCCCATCAAACACAGCGTGCATTTACCATGCACCGTACAACTCACTCACATGAAAACATCGATCGCTATCGTTGTGCTGTGCAAATGCCATTTATTTTACATAAGGGTATATGTGTGATTGACTAAATCGGAAAGTTATCGATTCTCCCATTTATTATTGTAAGTATTAAAATGTTTGGGAGTTCCTGAAAAAATAATGAATAAGAAACGATATACTCGTACATATAAAAAGATGACAATTATAAATAATTAAAACGTGGCAAAAAAAATTCAACATTATGAGAAAATCTAAATGAGTATAAAACAAGATTTCACATCGGTCTTCCAATCAGGCTATAAATTGAAGAATAAACTAATAGTAATATAAATTCATACTACAATCGACATTGTTGTCGATAGCCTACGTTAGTAGATCTGCACAACCACATAACTAACTCGTCGCAACAGCGGCTGTACCACGCGATGCAAACGCTTAAAGAAAATATAGTTTTGTGATTTTTACATTGTTTGTCCAGTCACTTAGCAACATACTTAGGTAGTGGTAAAGAAGCAATATATTTACTGCAATCTAAAATAACGTAGTAAAGGCAAAAAATATTTTACGATTTGTTGTTTTACATGATTTTCAACACAAATATAGTAAAATACTTGTGCTGATATATAATAAGTGGTTCTATAATTTATAAAGTTTCTAGTTTGGCTTCGATTTTTACAAGAAACGACTGAACAACACGGTATTCTTAAATGTTATCACGATCGCGTTCGAAAGCGCACTAGTTAGCGGAGACGGCTATTTGCCTGAGGCATGAGCATTGTGAGCATTACGCGCGGACACAGACACGCGCCCATGCCACTTGTCCTGTTATTTATATTTCTATGGTTCTTTATGATTCTTTAAGAACAGTTAAGTGGATTAGGTTACTAATAAATATACGTCGTCTATTGTATTTGATTATAATTCTATAAATACATATCTGTTATAGTCGGGAATCAATCAATCAATTTTTGTTTTTATGGCAAATAAAATTTATTATTATATTATTATTATTATATTAAGCGCTTCGTATACTGTACTATAGTGAAGTAATGAAACAAGAACAATAAAACAATGCGGTTTTCATGAAAATTCACGCCACACCACAATTGACAAGAGGTCTTCCATTTCGACAATAAATATAAAATATGTGATGATCATACAAGTATTTTGATCAAGATTCAACCTGACACTAACCTGAAAATTGCAAAAAACGTAAGAAAATTTGAATTTCGTAAGCTAACAATGCGGCTATCCACCTTGAGTCGTAGTTATGCGTTTTGTTTCACTGAAAATTGTAAAAAATATTGGAAAACAATGAATCGAAATATACTAAGCTTACGAGAATCGCTTATCGATATACGATTATCGTATCGGTATCGTTGCATCCCTAATTTTAATAGGCCAAATACAATAATATTACTTAGTCTTCGAAACATCAAAGAAACAACATCCCATTGCATGAATCGAATTATTTTTTAAATTACGGAATTCTGAGCACAGATAGCGTTTCAATATTGAAATCTATAAAACCGTAGAATTCTTAGTATCGCCTTCCTGTTTTGAGACAACTATAACTACTTTTGCGGCCAACCTCTATTACAAACCAAATAGCTTGCAATTGAAATTCTTTCAAGGGTATGAAACCGTTTCCGTAGAAGGAGATATTATACGTACAAGTAAATACAGCATCGTTTTTTAAGGAGCAGCGTGAGTGTAAGGAGCGTGCATTGTGTGAGTGAAAGTAAAGCACCATTTACCATTTGTCAAATCAGTTATTTATTTTCATTTACACAACACTACACGCTATTATTATTTCGGTGAATTTGGATAGCAGTGGTGTTGCCACTTTATCTAACGTAGACTAAATATCCAATATCAATAGCCTCTTCAAAGTAATACTTTGCAACTCAAAGACAGTTAGTTTACACTTTTTTTTTTTTTTTTTTTTTGAGGATGGGAAATTAAAACCCACCCTTGTTCCTTCCGTTGCCTGTGTGCCGAGGTCGCGATATCCTTTTCAGACAGTTAGTTTACACTTGGGATTATTAATAAAAAATTGCTTAAGGTTCATTAGTGCCTTGGGATCTGTAAGAGCCTTACACACAATCGAATCTTATCAGTCATAATCACGATCACTGACTTGGTGCATCCTGTTAGTTGAGTGAATTAGAGGAAATAAAAAATGACAAGATGAAAAAACGGCCAAGTGCGAGACATATATTTAACAAAAACGCCGATTCTTGTATAAAATTCATTTAATTCATTTTCACAGATTCGTTTAATCTTTAACTCCCGAACCTCAAAAGGAAAAAAACGGAACCAACCAAAGGTCTATCTGTCAAAACCCTTTTTCTCAAGAACACGTGGAGGTATCAAGTTGAAATTAATATCAAATATGTCCCTTGGAGCTTTAAAAAAATCTAGCTTCTAAGTCCACGCAATAAAAAAAATACGACCATTTAAGCGACATATTTTGATACTCGCAAAATTAATCAAAACCAACAAATTAGGTAGGGTACTTTTTGTGACCTAGAATCATCGTCATAGGAATCCCGACGACGACGACGATTGACTTTCTATTTTTTTATCAAAATTTTAAGAAAATTCTTTTTCAAATAGTGAAATTCACTAAAAAGAATCAATAACGATCCAAAAAAGTTAAAATATTAATCCTCAATTGCGATACTCTATGTAAAACGTACATGATCCCTAGACACTTTTGGTGTGTGCAGTTACAACTACTAGTATTTGGGATGTCTATCCAAATATATTTAACTTATCCTGGTTAGAATGATTGAATAATAAGAAGCTATTTTTGGACATGTCCTAGGTATGGCAAGAAGCAATGAACAGCACAAAATAAAAAGGTCCGAAAATCGTTAATTTGTAATTTCATCACAAACAAAAAGATTTTTTTTCGATATCAACCTTGTGGTGGCATTTCATATTGCTATTCGTGTTCGCGTATTCGTCTGATTTCCCCAAATACGACGATGTGAAGGAACTCTATTCCCCTATATTTGCCTATTTTTCACGCATAAGATGAATACGCAAATACACTCGTATCGGTTGACGGCTTTTGATCACATATCAAAGGATTGCGAATATACCGAATAAGTTCGTATACCGTCCACACATGGCTTGCTCAGTAGAGTGTGGTGTTTTATGTACACATAACATTTATTGGTAATTAACACAGAGGAAATTATAAGACGCTGCTGTCGTCAACACCTCCATCTTTGCGTTCTGATCAGCAAAAACATAGCAAAATTAATATTCTTGAATGTTCGGCATACTCGCTGTTCATGACGATGTGTGGACGGTGTGTTCGAGTTTTTCTTACTTCTACGTTATAAAAAACGCGAATACCGAATAACGATGTGAAGTGATGTGCCACCATTACATTTGCAGTTGGAGAATTGACCGTGACGTATATCGATTTAAGGGAGGACATTTATTCAACTACAAAGTTAAGTTTGTTTTTGAAATAAATTCATCCCAACTACGGAACCCTTCATTGTGCGTGGTCCGACACGCACTTGGCCGGTTTTTGTTATAGCGGCCATAGTAGTACACACTCTGTGAAAATTTCAAGTGTCCGTCTATTATAGTTTAAAAGATACAACCCTGTTACAGACAGACGGACAGCGGAGCCTTAGTAATAGGGTCCCGTTGGAACCCTTTGAATATGGAATCCTAAAAGAGCGAAAGAACCGTATAAAAGCATTTCCATCATCAAGTATTTTGAGTCAAAACGCCTTATAAATAAACATAAACAATGTTTCACAATCACAACACTTCCTTAATCTAAAATGGAACAGCCGTCTAGCCGATTGGATTTGGGCATAAATAAATAATTGTACAAACGTACAAAAATACAAAATTGAATTTGGCACCCCTACTCTTCCTCACCTAAATAAACTCATTTATTTTCTCCTTACGTCTTTTCCGAAACTCATTACCTATACCTAACCCTCCATGCCGTACCGTGTGGTTCCGGCGAAAATGTAAGTGACTTATTATATTTTGAATATATAATTTCAGCGATAGAACTCATAGAAGCAATATAATTTAAAAGAATATACCTACACGGAGTTTTTTGCCCATTCTTCTCCATAGGAACGCTCGCTTCGCTTTTCATCTTTGTCTGTGTGACCGCGTTGTTCTTTTAAACTACACCACTGATTTTGATAAGGCTTTCACAATAATTTAGAAAATGTATTCCGGAAGGATTTTGTGTATAATAACTATAAAACTTACGTATAATAAAGAAATCTCGATGTTTTTTAAACTCGTATAAAACCGTGCGAAGCAGGTTCTTGCGACCGGCCCCTGCTAGTTAATATAAGTCTGAAATCGCCAATCCATCTTGAGCAAGGGTGGATCAATTGATCAATTGGGTCGTGTCTTTTTTGTACTAAAAGAGCCTTTGCCCTGCAGTGGGGCAGTAATAGGCTGGAGTTATTACGTCCAGCACACCCAGGCAGACAGTCAAGTCCGCTCGCAGTCAGTCAGTCAGTTATCATTCCGTCGCCTGGCAAATACTTTTAACACGGCATGATCAATAACAGGCATCAGCATCTCCTAAAACTCCTCCAACTTTGAGCACCGATGTCCCACAGTATACAAAAACTACTTTCATTAGACATTTGGCCTGTGTTCGAGGATATCTAGTTTCCGTAATTCGTCTGCCGGAGGCAATGGCTCGATTACTGAACCTTTGCACTTATCAGAAACGCTCGGCATGTTTCTTTCCTATTGTTCGGTTTTCTTTGCGAAGGATCTGTTTCTTTGCCAGTGACCGATTTGTATGTTTTTATGTTTTGGATAAAAGAAATGGATTATTTATAAGAAGTTTTGTAGGAGGGTTGCCTATCTTTATTATTAATTTGCTTTAGTAATAAGAATAAAGTGAGTACCTAGTTGAATAATGTCGTGAGTAGGTACGTAGTTGAATGATCTAAGAATTGCGTGCACAGAAGGAGTTTTGGGTCATCACAGGCCGAAAAGCAGAGTGGTGTGGCGACCCAGTGGTACCGGCCCCGACATACGAGTTGTAGGTCGTGTGTTCGAATCCAGGTAGGCGCTTTACTTTAATAATTTCATCACCACTGCTCTCAACATTGTGACGAAACCGACATGTCCTAGAGCGAAAAATTCGAAGACATGTGACATCTACCAACCCACACTGGGCCCGCGTGATAGATTACAGCCCATTCCCTCTTGAAGAAAGGAGGCCTATGTCCCAGCAGTGGGGAACATTATAAGCTGATTATGTAAAAGCCAAAAAGAATAAAAAATGTGTAAACCTACGTAGTTCTATTACTGGAGTAGCTAATTGAACTAATAAAATAAATTAAGTGTACATTTATTCCAGTGCGCAAAGCAAACAATCGTCGAAAAAATGTCTACATACTTACATTATGAAACTAACAAAATAGAAGAACACAAGAATAAACCACTTACTCGTACTTATCAAACTGAAAACTTCAGTCAAAATTACTCCAAACAAACAAAATACATGAGAGCCAGACGATGTTATCTGACCAAACTTTCGGTACATCATTACGTTCTGTCTCGATAATAGCGCATTTAACAGTTTTCTACTAACTTTTAATAACATTTGGTTCGGTACACAATATCATAACACTTAACAAATGCTAACAGAAGGTAAATTCTTTACGAAGAGCTTACACATCAAGGGAACACCTATATTATGAGGATAACGTCGACATAAACGATAACCTTCAAGAATGCTATCAATGAAACACTACGATACCCTAATAGTAGCAGCTGACGGACATCGCAGTTACCACTCTGTTAGCAATCGAGATGGATGCAGCTAGTGGTGGTTTGACATTTGACGATATTTTCAGACACATTGTCACGGCCTTGATACTAAACTGTTTTTAAGAACATTAACTGATAGACAAATACTACTCCATATAAATAACAAGTGCCTGTCGGACCAAGCACACTGGGATGAATTTATCCCAAAAACAAAGTTCTGTGCCCAGAAACACTACAACTCTGCTTCACCCAAAGCAACCTGCGAGTAGGTAGGAAGGAGGAAATTTTGGTTTTCATTGGCGAGGCCTTTATTCGTCTTCAGAGAATTTTAACACTGCGGTGTAGAATATGGCAGTTTTATGTCAGCGCCATCTCTTGACCGATAGTGGTACTAATGTAATTTTTGTTGATGATTTCTGAAAAAGTGTGCTATTTAGAGACATCGTTTTATTTTTCCTGTAATCTTTACGTAACCGCCTATTACATAGAATAATTTCAGATTTTCTCTATGCAAACTTCGGAGAACGGTTTTTTTTTTCTTCAAAGGTGGCCCTAAAAAAAAGAAAATGTTTGAGAATGTGCTCATAGCGCTCTATCATATGATACCCCACATGCCCTAGTAGCCTCAGTTCGAATTTATAAGAACCAGGCCCGCCGCTAGCCGTTTCAGAGCCCGCGTGCAGAACCGACAATGCCACCCAGGGTTGGGCTGGAACCATTTTTTCGAGGTATGTTTTATACGAAAACGCCACTTTGTTAGTCTGACTACAGGACCAGACCTTAAAACCTATGCTTCTATGCATCCTCCCTTGCCTCGCATCGGCAGGATTATTTTCAGGGAATTGCGGCTTCAGTAAGAATAGAATAGAATAGATTATAATCTAAACACAGACGTTCTTTTCCTCGTACTCCTTAACACACAAATTACTTGAACCAGATTAATTTCTTCAAACAATACTAATTAAGTATAGTACTTTTGTAAAACCTTGCGTGATCGATTTGTCGCATTGCTGGTGCGGCGGTGGATTATGGGTTGTTTTTGCCAAGAGAATCTAGGGTGTAAGGGCGAGCGGAGCGAGCTCGAAAATTTCGCCACCACGGATAGATTAGGGTTTATTTTGACGATTTATAGGAGGAGTACATAGGAGTTACTTTTTAGACATAAATCTACAGACCTCGGAGGGGTTGGATTATTTTTGACCATTCATACATAATAATCCGTTGTACCTACCGGTGGTACCTATAGGTACCATAATTTGTATTTTTGTAAGTCCCAAGCGCGGGGCCTGTAAGCGTTTGCCTGCTGCGTGACTAATCCGGCCATGCCGTTCACTTAGAAATAGGCGTTATTTTGTCGGAGATGCAAGAGCGAGCTAAGCAAGCTCTAACATTTTTGCACCCCGTCTCTGCTAGGTTTGATTTTATTTTCACTTACTTACAATAGACGACACTTAGTCATATGCATAAAAGTTTATTAGGTAAGAATTGAAAGATTGCAGGCTGCAAGAGTGAGCGGAGCGAGCTTGAAAATTTATATACTTATTCCGATAATTTGAAATGAAATGATGAAACAATAACAAAAAAGTGCATGTCAAATCGTTAACTTTTGCGCCCCCTGACTGCCGGCGCCCTCGTGTGACGCACGCATTGCACGCCCGCACGCGGCGGGCCTGATAAGAACCCCGTTCAGTCAAAGTTACAAAAAAAAAAGATTTCTTTCTTATTTTCAAAATAGGTAGTTGGGCAAACGTTATTTAAAACAATATTCCAAATTTCAAGTTGATAGCATTAGTAGTTCTTGAGATATCTAGCTGTGACAGACAGATGGACAGATAAAGTGAGTTGCACCATTTTGGTACGGAACCCTAAAAATGAACTATGTTATATTTAAATGATTTATTTACAGCATGTCTTCGTTACTGGTATTTCTGTTTCGTTATATTTGGTGCCAATACTCGGAGGACCTAAATGAGAGGGTTTACGGACAGCGCAAGGCAGCAGTAGTCACCCGGTATAATTTAATTTGGGTTAAGTGACATCCATATGTGTTCGGCAGGGTAACTGACCCTCATATGCCCGTGGGTGATATTTTTTTAACGCTGGAGGTTAGCTTGGGGATGACAAGGGGCAGAAGTAACGGCTATAAGAAATATACATACAGTATTTTTATTACTGTTAACATTTTGTCTAGACACTGTTTTCAGATATTTTCAAAACCAAACGTGAGTTTTTTATTAAGTGGATAGCAGTAGTATGTACCTGAGTAGACAATTTTATTTTAATCTTCTAAAGTATCTTCTAGCTACCCAAAAGACGGCTATCACTTATCATACATCACAGTTCCTCTGAAAAAGGTTATACTGGTCTAGGGTTCACACTTACGACAATCTTGCACTCATAAACCACTACCCCCCACAGCCCCACACTAGCTCAGACGTTCACACCTAGCGCTATCACGTCATCACGTTACGTCGCCGCCTCGTGGCCGCCTTGAATACGAATCTGTTATTATTCGTAAACGTTATAACGAGCTAAGAGCAGCCTATTGTTTACAAAGAGCTTTTTTTTCTGTAGTAATAGAATGTTAATGTTTCATTGTGGGCCATGTCGTTGAATTTCATGATCTTCTGTTATTTGGCAAACGTTTGTGTGCTGCGGAATTGAAACAAAAGACGCTGGAGAAACAAAATGTGAATGTGTGCCAGCGGTAACATAAAGATAGGAGCGAGTTTTTATTTAGGTATCTGTGAAAACTTTTGTTGCTTAGGATCTTTGTTGCTTTACGTAAGACTACGATTTGTGTATCAGTTTATTATAAAACTAGAATACATTCAAGCAATGTCTTCAGTTACCGAGTAAGGTAGCGCGGTTTGGGTAGGATACAGGTGGATCCGTTTAGATGGGAAGAGAGAGATTCGTTCTAAGGAATCCTATTATTTTCTATATTACGTAAAGAATGTGAAGACAGTATCACGACTAGGAGAATCTCAACTATATTCAATCGAGGAATTAACGAATCAATCATGTCTCGATGATCAAGCAAATCAGCCGCCACAATAACCGTCCCACTTCTGATTTACTGCAAAGGGATCTTGTACTCGCTAAACCAAAACCCTTAAAACTTTAGGATGAAGATCCTTAAGTATTCTGTTAAACAACTTAATCAAACTCGTTT
This sequence comes from Agrochola circellaris, assembly GCA_914767755.1. Taxonomy (NCBI): domain Eukaryota; kingdom Metazoa; phylum Arthropoda; class Insecta; order Lepidoptera; family Noctuidae; genus Agrochola; species Agrochola circellaris. Next base: position 20,274,155 of record OU611839.1, on the reverse strand, counting down.
ATGGGTTAATAAGTTCCTATACAGAGTTGTAGACACTCGAGCATCCCGATCCGGTATTTGGGGCGGAGTCTGAAGTAATAATAGGTTGACAAAGTGATTCCGACAGCCCCTCGAAGTTGGAGGAAAGGCTTCGGATTGTTCGCATTGATCGGACGGGAGACATCCAGAAAGACTCTTTGTGGTGCAAAGGAAGAGATTAAGAGGATCTTGTGCTTCGATGGGAGTAAAGGAGGAAAATCTGGGTTGTTTAGGACGTAGATATGTAGTAGATATTCGATCGGCATTATCGGCCAAAAGTGAGTACTTTTGGCCGCTCAATCTTGAAAATGTATAATTGTATACTGTGGCCACACTACTGTTTTGGCCCAAACATTACGTCATATTGTTGTGACTTAGGCCTTTCCCTCTTTGTGAAAGCATTAGGAAGGTAATACCTTGGTAACACCCGAGCATGGTCGTTGTTACTTGGAAACAAAATAGGATACAAGAGTTTCATGTTCATATTGTGTCTAGATACCCTGGTGCTGTATTGCAAGGAAAGCTCAATTAATGTTACAGTTGTTCATAAAGCATGACATAACCTGTGCTATCTGTTAAGGTATAGAGGATAATATTTTAAGCAATCATGTTTCTAGAACACAAACTAGAGAGACATACAGGGGAGAATTACTTCCGCGTAGTAAACTCTTTACGTGTCGTATTTGTTATGTGGTCCAAACCGAAGGCTGATGCTGTATACAACAAAAATATACTCTTTTAGGCCCATCTTCCACGACGCTACAAGTCACCAGTGAGTAGCCAGAATGCCACAGCACTGGTATTTCAATAGCGGTCGTATACGACGCCAGTTTCTAGTTTGTGATTATTTTGCTTCTGCTCACTAATATTTTAGAGCTGATGGGTGTATGTTAATAGTTTGGATGTAAAATATCCAATACGCATATCGACTCTCTCACTTAAAGACTTGTAGCTATTTTAATAGATAAAATTAGACCAAGCCACCAAAGTGCATCACAACAAGCACGTCAGATATTTCAATCTGCCTTTAAGATTGCCAACCTATGGGCCTGTTCATCATCACCCTCCGGCCCTTGGCCTCTTTTTATTTTTTGGAGTCCTTGTCTTTCTAGTCATATCATCACACAATCCATGCGTCGTGTTTTGGTACTACCCTACTTTTATCGAAGCCATCCACACTCATCCTGCTCAAAACCTTCCTCGCGACTTGTCGGCCTGTTTACCAATACCAACTACATAAAAAGTCCTACTCTCCCCAATCTCCTGGCTTGTTCCGCACGAGGGGCGAGTGAGGAGCGTCGCCACTAATGAAGCGGGACTCACTGAACTAAGTAAATTAATGTACGAACATGTTGCAGCAGGTAAACGACCAAAATTTCATCTTTTAATGGCTGGATATTCTTACAATTAAAAAAAAAGTTAAAACAGAGAAGGAAAAGTATGGTGTTGTTTTGTCGTATTACTTTTGCGCAAATTAAAATATGATGTACCTATAGTCCAAAATTTTACTAACTGCTGTGCCGACCCCAAATAAATTGGAATAAGCAAGAGTCATGATGATAATCCTGTAGCGACCAAAAAAAATGCAATTCAGCGTATCGCATCGCTAGCGATGCGATACGCTGAATTGCATTTTTTTTTCTGATATTGTAACGAAGCGCTAGCGGCGGCTCGCCCGTCACTTACTTACCCCCGCTCTGCCACGTCATAGATTCCGGTATTAATTAACCAAGTAATTGTGTAACGAGATTAAACAAATAGTTAATCCAATACGAGTATTCTTTATATCTTTATTCAAGACCCATACATACATATCACGCACAACAATCCTAAATAACACACTGACTGACCTATAACTACATTGACTTTTATCTTGAAATGTTATCCTAGGGCTAGTATATTGTGGAGCATACGGTGGAGGTCTGCCCAGCTTGGGCGGAGCACCGCCGTGTCCTCACGGAGGCGATCGGCGGCGGCGATCTCTCGCGTCCGGCCCTGGTTCAGGCCATGGTCCGGAGCGAGAGTGCATGGGAGGCCGTCACCTCCTTCTGCGAAGCAGTAATGCTCGCGAAGGAGGAGGCGGAGCGCGCGAGGGAGAGGCAAAATGCGCCCCCTCGCGCCCCTAGTCGCCGCAGGAGACGCCCCGGGCGTCGGGAGTCGCGAGCCGACTTCCGGCCACCGTAGGCGCGGGCTTGCGGACGGTGAGCAATGGGTAGCTCGCCGTCCGATAGGGACCAGACCCGGGTCGACGGCGCGTTGTGTTCCACGCGCGCCTCAAAGAGATGTCAGCACCAACTGACGGGGTCCGGAAGGGCCAATGCCTGCCGGGGTTGCGGGTTTGTCTGAAAGGGATATCGCGACCTCGGCACACAGGCAACGGAAGGAACACGGGTGGGTTTTAGTCAGTAAAAGTCTGACACGCCCTCCCGCTCCACCCAGAGCGGGAGAAGTTATTTGATAATTTCCCATCCAAAAAAAAAAAAAAAAAGGGCTAGTATATTGGTTATGATGGCTAGACACAGATAAGTTTTGGTCCAGCCGTCTATCGACACGAAACATGAACATCCATCATCCAAGAAACTGGTTTCTGGGTGATGGTTAATCTTCTTTTCGGGGCTAATAAAAAAAAAGTTGACACGAATGACCTAAGGCGCTGGCCACATCAGATAGGACCAGCTAACGTCGCATGTGACATTAATCTATAGTTTACATCAAAGGCTTCAATGAAAAACTTGAGTGTTTGCACCGTGGTAGTTGGCCAGTATAAGACACTTATAAATCAGTCTAAAAACTAGAAAAATGTTTCTCAAAGGCATAGAAAAACTGGACATAATAGGATTTCATCTAGAGAACAAAGTACCTCTTACAAGTGAATGATAGTATCTGAGAATTTATGCTTATGACCATACTCAGTAATATATGCTGCTGAACTAGAATACTCCGTAAAATGCGCCACAGAGACTGCACGTTATGTGCCATTTCAAACTATTACAACGCCTTTTACGTTTAAATATTCAAACATTGTGGTAGGGTTTTGTATGGGAACCAGCACGGCTGCATTGGAAATATGCTATAGCAGAACCTACCGATATTATTATATGACGTCAACATTACATATTTAATAGCAGGACGTCTTATCGACTATACACAGTAGGGCTTCCACTTGGCTGAATTTATTTATTTAATACTTTAAGCACACAAATGTAGGTACAGAAGCGGACTTAATGGCATAGACATTTTCTACCAGTCCTAAGAATATGATCGATTTAATGGAAATCGATACAGTCTCAAATAATTAAATAATACACCATTGTTTAAATATAATTGATTTTTTACGTAACCACCATTAAAAAATCATTAAAAGAAAGAAATAATCGTTAGCATCGATTGCCCAATGGATTGCACTAGTAAATAGCAAATGTCAATGTCAACGTCTGTCAATTGTCACGTCATGTCATTGTTGATGTTGTCATTCGCTTTTCGTATTTTTGCTACCACTTACATGACAAAATTTAGCCAAGTGGAATAAACCTTAGCAAGACTGGTTATTACTCGCTCCTTCCAAGTTATCTATATACACTTCGAAACAAAGAATACACGCTGTCTAACAGTGGCCATGCCCCACAGAAGGCAGAGCTCGTATAGCCGCGTTTACAAGCGCTATTACCGACACATGCGGTGTAATTCGGCGATATATGATCCTTATAACGATCATGGTACTGCTCTGGTGTTGTGTTATGGTATTATATGATGGCTTGTCGGTGCAGGAACAAGTCTTGTCTGTTTTTGTTTGGTGGCGTAATGAACAAACTTAATAGTAAATTACCCTACTTGCCTTATTGTGATGATCCTAATGAACTGTACAATTCCTTTTTTGCCATGTACTGTACAGAATTTAACTCAACATTTAAACCAAAGCAGATCTCAGTTAGTGGTTCTGCAACTTTCAGTGAATGGGCAACTAAAGGGATATTTAAGAGTAGAATCAAACTCTTTGAACTGTATGACGAAAGAAATTATAATAAAAGTAAAGAATTTTGTCAGTATGTTAAGAACTATTCCAAATTATTTAAACAAGTTTGTAGCGAAGCTAAGTGTCGATATTTAAGCTCAAAAATTAAAAACAGTCAAAATAAAATAAAAACTACTTGGGAAATTATAAACAATGAGACTGGAAGAGACAGAAAGCGTAGTAGTGACTACAGCCTTAATATTAATAATACAGTTATTAAAAAAGATTTAGAAGTAGCCACAGTTTTTGAAAATTTCTTTGCAGATATTCCAGTCTCAACCACTAAATCTTTAAATTCTTCACCCACTGTTGCTGAATTCCTTTTGAAAGAAAATGTTGATATTTGTGACCATGAGTTTAATTTCGACTATGTTAGTGCTCGAGATATAATTAAAACTTTCAATACACTCAATGTTAAAAAAACTGCTGATTTATGGGGAAATTCCGTAGAGGTTGCTAAATGCATAATCAAAACTGTAGCGCCTGAATTAGCAATTATTTTTAATAAATGCATTGACTGTGGTGTAATTCCTGACTTAATGAAGAGTAGTAAAATAATACCTTTGTTTAAATCGGGCAGCACATCAGACCCCACGAACTTTAGACCTATTTCTGTGCTTCCCACCTTTAGTAAAATATTCGAAAAATTGATGCTAGATCAATTGCAAAGACATTTTAATAAACATAAGTTATTAAACAGTAAGCAATTCGGTTTCACAAGGGGTCGCTCGACTACCGACGCTGGTGTTGAGCTTCTTTCACATATTTTTGAGGCCTGGGAGAGGTCACATGATGCCCTAGGTATTTTTTGTGACTTATCTAAGGCTTTCGATTGTGTTTCACATGATACATTGGTCAGGAAATTGCATCACTATGGTGTTAGAAATACTGCCTTGGATCTTCTTATTTCTTATTTGGATAATAGGATCCAAAGAGTAGACGTTAACGGCAAGCGATCCCCAGGTTCGCTTGTCACTATGGGAGTTCCGCAGGGCTCAATTCTTGGCCCTTTTTTATTTCTCGTATATATTAATGACCTACCTTGCCTCATAAAGAACAGTCATGAAATAGTGTTATTTGCAGATGACACATCACTTATATTTAAGCTTAAGCGAAAACAGACCGTTATTGACGATGTAAATAATGCTCTCTCTAAAATTGTACATTGGTTTAGTGTTAATAATTTACTTTTGAACGAGAAAAAGACTAAATGTATTAGATTTCTGACACCTAACGTTAAGCAGGTGAAAACCAATGTACTAGTAAATGGGACAGAATTGGATCTTGTGGACACCACTGTGTTCTTAGGTATTACTTTGGATTCGAAGCTTCAGTGGGGACCTCATATAACCAAATTGTCGAAGCGGCTAAGCTCTGCAGCCTACGCGGTGTATAAAATCCGTCATTTGACTGATGTAGAAACAGCTCGATTAGTATACTTTAGTTATTTCCATAGTGTAATGTCGTATGGCATTTTGTTGTGGGGAAATGCGGCCGACTTTCAGGCTATATTTGTGCTGCAGAAACGTGCCATTCGAGCAATTTATAAACTAAGTAGTAGGCATTCACTGAGGGATAAATTTAAGGAAATAAACATAATGACGGTCGCGTCTCAATATGTATATGAGAACCTGATTCATGTAAAAAAGAATATAAATCTATATTCTAAACACAGCGACATTCATAGCTTAAATACTAGAAACAAAGATTTATTTCTTGTGCCGAGGACTAGGCTCCAAAAAATTAGTAATTCATTTAAGTGCCAAAGTATACGTTTTTACAACAAACTCCCAAGCCATGTCAAAGAACTGAGCCTCAATAAATTTAAATCATTTATTAAACAGAAACTATGTCAAAAAGGTTTCTATAAAGTTAAAGATTACTTAGACGACAAAAAGGCTTGGGACTAATTAAGCTACTCCAATGTACCCCAAGCAACAAACAAGTGTTTTTAGAATCAAAGACTACATGATACTATATGAGCTCATATAATTGTTTGGATTATTTTATTTGACTGTAAGTCAATTTATTTTAAATTTTGTTTTCATTTATTGTTGACATAATCTACTCATTAAAATGTTTTTATTTTATGAGTTGATTGCAATTTGTGCTTATGTAAATTATTTTTGCATTAAAGCATTATTATATAGAATCAAGTTTTTCTAACTGAACAGACAGCTGTGCTGCTGGGGAGTTTGTTGCGCCACTTCTTCTTCCCAGCTTAAGCACTAGGAAGTGGTGAAGGGTGGGCGTTTTTGGGGGACTGTCTTATGTAATTTTGACGTTCGAAAAGTGCTGATTCTCAGCCTAGTTTGAATAAATGACTTTTGAATTTTGAATTTTGAAGAATCTTGGAGAGGCCAGAGGGGTTATTTTTTTTCCTACTTTTATTAAAGTTAGGTTAAAGGTGATGGCGTGCAAACATTTAACAGAATTGGTACGGTAAGGTCATACAAGATGAAGCGAGAGTGATGAACCTTTCCTTTTAAAAGCCTGATGAAATTGATTTTATAATTTTGTCGAGATTTGATGCCACATTGTAGTGAAACCACTGGATGCAAGATTTGTTGGCGGCTTGAATTCCTTTCTAGGCACGCGTCCACGTTAACACAGTATCAAATCATTGATTGAACTCAGTCCATATTTATTTATTTAATATTTAAAGCACAGCAATGTACAGAGGCGGACTTAATGCCATAGGCATTTTCTACCATTCAACCTTTAGGTGATGCAGAAACAATCAGTGATACTTAGGTGTTATTACGAAAAATATAGGAATAAAAAAAAATAAAAAAAAGTAACATACATATAACTACTTATACCTAGAACAAACTATAAATATAATATATTATATGCCTAATTATAAGACAAAAAATGGGAAAACATTAACGTTGTGATGATACTGCCAGCTTTTTACGAACATGCTCCCAATCTTTAACTTTAAAGGATAATCGGTAGGTATAACCTTTTATCAGACGATTCCACAATCTCACAGTTCGAAAACTCCATGACAATAACTCACTCCCTATTTTATCCTAAACTAACCACGGAACAGTATCAAAAGTAACATAAATAACGGCACTAGTGTTCCTCGCGTCCTCGTAACAGCTTCATATCACAGTTTTTGCATCCGCACTATAAATCATGTTCCCACCCCTACTACTGTACACACAGTCATATTATCCAGTATTTTAGGGAATTTCCATGAAAGCAGAGCTAGATACAGTCTGCATAAAAAAAGTCGAGCCTTTAATATGGTAGAATGAAAACTTGCTAGTAATAACTGATGGTACAAATTGTTAAGGTAAAGTAGAGTGTACTTCAAAGAAAATAATTTACGTCTCTGGACATTTAACAACCACTAATTCCTCTCCTAAGCAAATTGTACTGCAGTTGCAATTAATTCTGGCAAAAGCTTATACTGCTTTGAAAAGGCGTTCGTGTTTCAGTGAGGGTTCTAAGCTGGCTGACTCCAGTCTTCGGAGTAATTGGGGAAATCTCTGTATTCGGCTGAAGATAGCAAATCCGTTGGTAAGGCAGTGAGGCAGCGTCCGTAGTTCCGCCATATCTCTGAGGATTAAGTTACTTGCGAGACACCACCGCTGAACGCTTACAGGGACGGATTTGGGTTGGACCTGATTTTAATATTATTATTATTTGACGTAAAATAGTAATTCAAAATTCAAAAGTAATTTATTCAAACTAGGCTGAGAATCAGCACTTTTGGAACGTCAAAATTACATAAGACAGCCCCCCAAAATGCCCATCCTTTACCACTTCCTCGTGCGTTAGCTGGGAAGAAGAAGTGGCGCAACAAACTCCCCAGCAGCACAGCTGTCTGTTCAGCTTGAGAAAAAAAAAACGATTCTATGTAATAGTATGCAAAATAAATTTCATTACGCAACACAAAACATAATTTATATTATTAGCCATATGTCAGCTAGCACACGCCAATATACCAACCAAAATAATACTCAGGCAGTAAGAAAAACTAAACGTAAACAGAACTTAATATCTAAATAAAAGCCTCCAGGCATAAAGGGCGTGCCCGTTTACATATAGCTACAATTTGGTGTTCAGCTAAAAACTATATTTATGGTAAGTACATTTCTAAAATTACCCCATTTGTTGTCCTCATTCGTCTAATTATCATCATCTTTGATTGTACTGAAAGCTGTTGCCGGTGTTACCTGAGAAATAGCATAGATCATGACTCTTTCTAAACAAGGTTGGGCAGAATTTGTGCAGTAATCAACCATTGAAGTGTAGAACCTTATATAATTATACAAATAGATTAGATACCTAGTAATAAGACACAGTTTCTTTGAGACTCCCACACGGAATTATTAAGGTAATCAGATAACTTGAAGCTTAAAATGCCAATGCATTCCACAACTTTCCTTGACAGATCCTTTACCGTCCAGGCTGCTCGTTTATGAAATGCATTACCGGTTCCAATAAAGCGCGCGCAATCGTTGCCTGTGTTTAAAAGACTCGTGAAAGAACATTACTAATTGTCGTTATGAGTTCGTTTTTATCGTTAGCTGTAATAATATTCGTTGCTTATATAGTATATATGTATGTATCTATTATAGTATCATATTGTACTTATATACCTTTTATTTACACAAAAGACAGCCCCATTTTATGTCCAGAAAATCACTTTCCATTCCAAGGTTGACTGGAAGAGATCGCAGTAAGCGATAAGGCCGCCCATATATTTTGTAGTGTATTACTTTTTCTATATTATGTAATGTATAATCTGGTGTACAATAAAGTAAATATAAATAAGTTCATAACTGTTCAGTTCTGTGTTGTAGACTGTACTGTTAGTGGTTCTGTTGTTTGAGAATCAAACGGTAACTGTAACCTCAGTATCTATCTGAAAGAAAGTGAAATATAAGGTATTACCTTTCTGTGAGTAATCCCCGTACCCCAAATCCGTGCCGCGTCACCGTCGATGCTATCTCCGTATTATGAATGTCGCTTTACTAAGCGTTATCTTAAGTCGTCGGTGACCGGCTATTGAAATATGTTTGGTATAGGTTGTTACGTCACTATTGGAATACGTTGTTAGTTGTTACGCTACTATATATTGAAGATATATTGCGTGGTTATTGACTCATATTGTTGGAGTTAATAGCGTTCGGCTGTTAGGCGAAGTATTTTGTATTTGCTCTGTTAATGTGGTTTAGTTGTCTTATGTACTTGATTGGTAAGTAAACAGGTGGTGTAGCTGACGGCTAGGCTTTGTTAACATTGAATTTAAGTAGGTATGTCTATAGCTACACCCTGGGAATAACCTAAGAGTTGTGACACCAACTTTAATTTCTTGATTCCAAAAAATACAGACTTAATTATGTTGTGTATTAAGGTAGTTTTTATTGAGATCATCGTCCATAATATACAGGGTGTCAGGGACATCGACGCGAAGCCGGTTACCATGAATTCAGAACATGATTCTGAACCCCACAGTGTTGAAATTTTTCGTCGGTTATTTAAAAAAAAAACAGGTGTTCTGTACATTTTGACCGCGTAGGTATTGCACTTTTCTATGAAACAGCAGATGTTCAAAATCATATACTGAATCCATGGTAGCCGGCTTCGCGTCGATGTTCCTGCCGCCCTGTATTATAACAAATTATAGCAAACTTTTTCCTTAGACTGAAAAATTGAGAATTATTATATACCTACAATTTATGTTGCCATACATCCATTTTTGGAGATATAAACAGACAGAATTTTTATTTACTGATTACTTAAATACAATTAAAAAAAAACGGCCAAGTGCGTGTCGGACCACGCACAATGAAGGGTTCCAAAGTCAAAGTCAAATCATTTATTTCAAATAGGCCCTTGTAAGGCACTTTTGAACATCAAAGTTTACAAAAAAATTATTTGATTCTAGTCGCCCCTTCCAAAAGGTAGTTGGGATGAATTTATCGCAGGAACAAACTTAACTTTGTAGTTGAAAAACATGTTCTCCCATACGGAATGTATCGGGGAACATGTTTTTGCAATGGCAAATGTAAGTTGGTTGATTATTACTCGTTAACTTGTAAAACCTACTTAGCTATGATAGTTTTTCTTTTAATTTCGTTATATATACCTACTACTGCCATGAATTTTTTCCCACATCCGAAACCAACCATTTAGCTGGCAGGGGGGGGGAATATTTGGCCAACGGATCGTTGAATCCAAAAATGGTGTTCACAAACTCACAATATTTTTGAACGATCTTTCCAATGACACCCCCACACTGGGATAGATGAGAAAAAAAAACATCCCTACTTTACGTGTAGGGGAGGTACCCTAAAAAAAACCACTTTGTCGGCGTGATTAATATGTATACCCAAGCCAAATTACAGCTTTCTAGTACAAAGAGTCTCTGAGCTAACCCGCGGACAGACAGACGGACATGGCGAAACTATAAGGATTCCTTGTTTACTACGGAATCCTAAAAAGGTTATTGAAACTACATTTACATCAAAAATACTAAGTAAAAAGCAATCAAGTTCAATAAAAGACTGGTCGGCTGCCAAGTACTTATCTCAATATTAGACCGAGTCTGGAGACCATTGTAAGCATAAGAAGGCTTTGAAAAGATTTCTATTGATTATTATTTTTGTTGTTGGGTTGTAGGACTTGTTGTAGGTACGTCAATTTCGATCTGGAAGACCTTTGAAGAAAAGACAGACGTTATTTGCCGGTATGAACATATTTGTTAATTCAATTTAAAGAAGGTTTTTTTTTACATTAAGGACAGAAACCAACTGAAGGAAAAACGAAATGTAGAGACATAATATCTATACGCAGCTAAAATAATGCCCAACACTACAACTTTTGATAGATCGAAGTTTTGTAGACGTAAGAAAAGCTATTGAAAGCACATAGCCAAGATAAAAAAAACTCCGTTTAAACATTTAAACGATACTTTGTAGTAAGTTCACACGAATTACAAGGTTTCTAATGAGTATTCGTGCTGCACAGCGCTAATCGCTCTGCAACGCTTCGCAACGCTTTGCAACGCTTCGTCGACGCTCCCCGAGACTCAGTGGGAATGCACTTACGTAAGAAAGTTTCAAATGAGTTATGGTCGTAGTGTAATTACTCCACTACTACGTAAAGACTGTAGAGAAACCATTATTTTGAGGTTGGCAAATAGACTGCAAGTGTCAAAGTTGACATGTCCGAAACTTTCAACTGAAACATAGTGAAACTCAAAACAAATATAATGGTCTGTCTCTACGAATAATAAAAGGTCTGTTTTCATTATGCAAATCTAATATTTACTATTAGATAACAATTCAATTTAATTCTCATCATTATAAGCTAGCTATTCTAATCGAACTCGGCATTACAGAAATGCCTTCAGTATGTAAAACGGCAAAAAACTAAATTATAATTTTAAAGCAGCCGAATTTGTTTTCATAGCCGATTATCATTTGAGTGGGGATAGCGGCTATCCACCCAGGGATGTAGGGGGGTAGGGGGGTGTAACTCACCGGGAATGGTTCCAACGGTTTTTAAAATAGCTAGTTGGTAGTAGCCGTTTGTTTTTAGAGATCCTTTAAATGCGGCGCGATGTGAAATCTGCACGTTCCTGTCGTGAATTCGAATCGTAAATGGCTACGATTTTATTTAGTTTTTTTTGGTTTTACAGTTTTTCTTTTGGGAGTACGTATATACCTATAGAGCTATATGTAATATTAAAACTGAATGGAGTTTCCATTCATAAAATTAATTGTTAAAAAACTTCATCACAGAGGGTAGCAGAAAATTAGGAAGCGTCCTGCAGCAAAATGGATTGACGACATCAAATATGTCACGTCTAAGGGGTCCCCGAAACGATCAAATGCAATTGATCTATTTTCATCAATTTCTATTGTAGTAATATCGTCAATCGCTTCAATTGCATTTGGTAGACGGTCAATTTGTGCATCGATGTGTATCAATCACGTAAAAATTGAGAATTGCCATTGATCGTTTCGGGGACCCTTAACACCTGCACGCTACTAGCATATCAGCATAGAACCTAGTACAGGAGTGAATAACATGCAAAAGAGGACGTCTTCGCCCAACTCTAGGTAGGTGGAAGCAGAATATGATACGATAATAACAAACAGTCTAGTAAAATGGCGACAAGAACATAATCTTATGGAGACGGTCCAACAGAAAATTGCATACTTGAACAAGATTGTCTCGCAGACTGCATGCTTTCAAGACATTTCTGATACTTGCTTACCATGTTGTACGCACACAGAATAGTAATACAGAAGGTCAGTTCCATATAACGAGCTAAAACAGGCGCACGCACACATAGACGCTTACAAAGGGCGATCTCAAACAAATGCCAGTAGCGAGTGCGCTGGCACTCGCTGTACGTGAAGGGTTACTATGACTGCGTGCGCTTTCGCTCGCTTTATGTAGCCGACCTTCTGCACCTATCTATATTGTATTTAATCGTCTACAATCTCCTTTAGATATTGGTTATAGGAATACCTCGCTTGAGTGGAGGTCTGTAGAACGGTTTGCAAAGAGGATTACGGAGTTTCTAGCTAATTCCTACATGAATATGAATAATGTTGTTAGTCTGTGGTCCTGTTATGGATATACCTGCCTGAATTCTCTTGGGGAGCAAACGGGAGAACACTGATCAATATCATAATAGAAGGATGATGATACCTTGTCGGCATATCAATTTATTTTCGGTTTATTCAGTCAGTTATTATAACTGCTTCTTATTTAGGGCGTCTCCCCTGGATGGTACTAAATGAGCAACAACGCCGAGTTTCGGGCGGCGGTTACTAACCTGACTCAGCTTGCGTAACAAGCAGCTTCTTGTTGAGGTCATGCCAGGGTTTGCAAACACTACCGCGGTGCAGACACAGAGAAAAAAGAAATATAACTGCCTCGTAAGGGTGCGTTTCCACTGAAGCAGAGCTGAGTAGAGACCTGCATGAATCGACCAATCACAGTGGTTGAAAACCTCATCGCGTCTCTCGTCTCGTCTGTAATTGGACGAATTCTGTACGTCTCCGCTCAGCTCCGCTCGTCTCCGCTTCAGTGGAAACGCACCCTTAGTCTAGTGGTTGCAAGCGCTACTGCGCATGAGGTACGGGTTCGATTCCCGGGTCGAGCAAAATATTATTGGGTTTTTCCCTCTAGAATTTCTCAGTAGCAGCCCGGAGTCTGGATTTGTGCCCGGTTGAATAGGCTCGGCCCTATTGCATGGGAATTAACTAGAACTGGTTGACTATAGGTACACCTGGTAAACAAACGTGATGTAATGTTATGCTATTATAATAATGCCTATATTCTTATTATATTTAAAAACAATAGACGTACAATATTTACTTTTTCTAAAACTTTAAAGTTGCGTTTTATTCTGGTCTATTGACATTAGAACTGAAACCATTATACCATACTGTCATTTAGATAAAAGCAAGTACCCATTCAGTTCAAACTTGACTTTAGAATGTTAAAAGCGAATTTCATAAAATTGTGATGCAGTTTATTTTAATTGTGAATTAAAATGCTACTGTAAGTGTATTCTTAAAGGCGCAGTTCAGACAGTAAACCACACTGTAGTTGTTAGAATAGAATAGAATTATCTTTATTCAAGTATCATGACTAAAAATGATTAGTAAGACTTACAACTATACCTATTAGTAAAAACGACTACGAAATTTCACAAAAACAAACAAATAGTAGTGGATCACCGTTTCGGCAACCCATGTGAGATGGCACAACAGCGACCCACGGTCTAGGCGACTTGAAATCATGCTTAGGATACTGTTGGAGCTGCTCCACACCCTGCGCACCATGGAAGCACACCACAATCTACATGCGCATCCGCGAACATCCCCGACGCACTGAAGCGGCGCAGCCCCACCAGCATCCTAAACGGGCTATTATACTGAACGCGGAGAGCGATGTACGATCTTTGCGTATATCTTGCCTACAGGCTGCTCGTTGTGAACAAGCGCCATTTACTTGAGACGTTGCTACGTCGTGGTTATGTATGAGGCTTACTCTGAATATTAATAAAGTTATATAGCAAAGACTGAATTAGATTAGAAATTTCTATTTTTTTAAATGAAATACAAGTCACCAGTTTTCATATGTGGCGTATGAAAATTGGTAAATTGCGGTTCTTTTATTCAAGAATAAAAATACAAAATAGGTGTTACCAACATCTAGTCTGAGTGAAAAAATAAAGAATAAGTGTTCATAAAAGAAAAATATAATAGAGTCGAGTCGCTCTGCACACACATCTTCTATGCAACCCCCTAACGCTTTTGAAACTAAAATTCTTAGCAAACTTGTAAAATTTAACTATTTCTTTTGAGGGTACTGAACCCGTGCAAGAAAAAAGTTAATATTTGCTCGGTCGCGCTCGCGGGTCGATGGACTCCCAACTTTTAACGCAACGCAGCAGAATCCCGTCTGTGTGGACCTAAATATAATATTTTTCAATTGCATTTTGTGATTAACGGTAAATGAATTTCGTTTTTGCTTTAAGTTTTGGGTATTTATTGTTTTATGCTTTTGTTTTGTTGAGAATCGATACTGTCGTTGAGTACAATAATGTAGAAAGAAATATTTTTTCTAATGTCAAAGGTTGTGTACCTAAGGTTGGCCTGTTTCGCGAAGATTACATTGAAAAACAGATCAACCTAATCTGAAATTGCAAAGCAGACAATCCTACAACCATTCAGAACACTAAAACTCAATCAGAAGGACAATGTCAGGCATTCATCGTAAATAAGGACGCATAATATTTCACTTGGCTCCTCACACCATCAATCAGTGACACGTCTCATCCCTATTTAGACGAAAAACCCAGATAGCCCAGGTGCGTTTCAACAAAAAAGATGGTATCTGCGATTCGGCGACGTCATTTCCCAGATCTATTCGTCGTGCCACAAAAACCGGCGGTTATTTTTCTTAGGTGGCATTTATCGCGGGTTTCCATCCGATGGGCTGGCTCACAAAAGCGGTAAGTAGCTGCTCAGCAAAAACACGGCCACCGGAGATAACGACGGCTTTTTGTCGCTCCGCGCCGAATGCGCGTCAATTGTTCGCCGAATTAGGCCGCAACCAATTGTTGGTATTCAGCCTATTGCGGGAATTCGGTTAGTTATAAAATATGAAAAGGCAAATTGGCTTGATTTTATAGTTAATAAATTATTTATAAATAGAAAATGATGTTTCTATTAATTTATAAAAATATAAATGATTCTTTAGAGGTTTGTTATTTAAAATAATCAATATTGGTGATAGACTTATTGTTAGTCTATATTAACGTGTTCAGTGTATGAAACCTTTTGTTTACTTGCTGTAATAACTGCATAATAATAATTATAACACAATGTTAGATAAGCTGTAGATATTTTTTTATTTGTCGTTATAACTCGACTTAAATCATTTAAGTAGTTATAGCTACATCATTATTTTATAACCCACACATCCTAAAACCATTTTTATCGAAAATACCACACAACTAAGCAAGCAGTCACCCCCACTGGGCACTCGCTACACTCACACTCGTACTCACACTCACTTCCCCCACTATTTTATCAATCCACGGTTCGTTCTAGTGAACGAACCGTGGTTAACGGTAGCAATTTATAATTTGTGTAAAAACCTCGCGTTCATTAGTATGAACGCGAGGTTTTTACACAAATTATAAATTGCTACCGTTGCATGTTGGTTCTAGCAACCGTTGCCGGGCGACCGGTCGCCGTCGCGCCACTTTTTGTCCAGACTAATTAGTCACTCTGATTAAGTTATAAGGATCCTGTCAAATCCAATCAACGGCTCACAGAAAATGATTTTAGATAACTCGGAAAGGTTTTCATTTAGTTCTAAATTGTTGCGGCTTTTTTGTCGTAGGAATGGATTAACAGATTGTATTATGACTAATTATTGGCGCTCTTGTAGATTGCCTGATTCTGTTAATTGCATTTAATTACGATGAGTGGCCAGTTACAGTCTTCGCTAAAGTTTTTTGCCATTTGGATAAAAAAATAACAACCCCGATAAACCATCAGCGCATATTTCATAAATTGTCAAACCCTTTATGACAACTAATGTAAGCTTCACAAAAAGAAAAATTGAACACATTTTATACTAAAGCTAGGAGTAATAATATTTAATGACCCTTAATTAGTTACTTATTCTCACAAAATGGGTATAATTACTAAAATATACAGAAAATTCATCCTCATAAGAGAAAAATTTAATACACCGCAAAAAGTTAAGACTAAAAGCATCTAAAAATTGATTACCCCTTAAACTCTAATTAGCAGTTAGCTCGGGATATTAATCTTCACAGCTCGTTTCCAGATGAATAAATAAATTTAAAATTAAACTCTTTATTCGTATTAATTAACAATAGTCTAGGAACATTCACAGCGGCCGCACGAGCGGGTATGGCAAATTCGGATTAAACTGAAAGGGTGTTGATTAATCAGTAGCCATTTATTTATTTTTTTATTCCGGCGTCGTGCGCGCGTTGTAACGAGTTAATTTTAATAAATCATACGAAATTCAACGCTGTGTCTTTGTAATGGGGGTTTGTCAGCGCTGAGGGTGTTTTATTGGTGTATCCTTGATGGTAGAATTAAAATGGTGTGTCTGCAATTTGGAAGACGAGGGTAGGATTAATATTGCTGTTATCTTTTTGTGGGACACCTGCGGTTGTGTCACGGAAAAACTTCATGTTTTTTGTGGTCCCGCATTTCATTGCACATCCTACAAACAAGCTTAGTCCATTTTTGTCCTGTTTTAGCTGCTTAGTTGCAATCCATTGAAAATCATGAATTACTTATTCATCTCGCCACAGTACGTTAAAAATCCTTCGTCCACGTGTTCTAGCATTCTATCAGAACTTTACCAATGTCCCATTTTGTCTTTCTAATAAGTCTGCCACGGTAAATACTAATAAACAATAGCATTTAGTTTTTCAAACTTTCTCCCAGTACAATGTTGCAAGAATAACAAAAAGTTATAAATCTAATTAAAACAGAAAACAGAGCCAGACATTTATCCGTTCAACTAACAGTACGGAGTCGTTAGCATTACATACTATACTTACATAAGTATCTATGCTTTGTACAAATAAAAGTGCTGACGTTGCGTTCCGTTTGAGTTGAACATGGCTCCCTCAGCGTATTTATGTGAGCGTGAAACAATTTTTTACTTGCAAAGCCTGGAATGAGTGATGTTACTTGTCTCTTTTGTGTAGATAGTGTAAGAATTCTAATATTCAGAATATTCTAATGGTGAAGTAACTCTTCTTTAAATTTTTGAGGTTTTTCTTCTGATAATGTACAATATCGATTTTAATAACACCTAGCAAAGGCAGCTTTGTACCCAAAAAAGGACGTAGTGTGGTTTTTTTGTTGATATTTTGACAAATACTCGATTTATCAATTATGGTTGTTCCAAAAGTGTTATGAGCAAGATTCTTGACGTGTTTGAAATCGAACAAACAAACAAACCAACATAACACTGTTTTACAATTCTTATAACAGCACGTTATTTCCATAATAATGTAAATTCTAAAACATTAAGTTAAGTGCTCCCTCGAGATTTTAAGAGTAAAAGATTTTAGTGTAAAATAGAAGTACTAGAGAACCATGAAGAACTAGAGTGGTGACACAGATTAATGTTGTTTGCATTCATTACGAGCTACCACGCGGAGTTTGTCGCTATCTCACGAATTATACATCATATCGTAGTAGGTATCTTAGTATTTGGGTCAGATTTAAGAGCGTTTACTCTGAAAGTGGGCAACGTCGCAAATAGATTTCAAATATTTCGCTGTTTTGATTAATTTGACAATATTACCGTATGGAAATAAGAAATGTGGCTAACTAGCGAACTAGAATATTGATTATGAATTGCAATTCATTATTTTTTATTACTAAAGGACATAATCGCATGTCAAGTGCGTGTAAATTTTGCTGATTTGACGTATATTTTCGTAATGCAAAAGAAAATATATTTTGATCTTTATGAACATAAAAACGAGATGTAGCGAGACTCGGTGACGTCACAGAGGCTATGGGAGGAAAATACTCGATTCATGCTACGTTTTATATTGAATCATGGTTGAATCGAATGAAAAATCGAAATGTATTATGAGGTTAGTATTTAAAATTTCAATAAAAACATGACTAAATATGATAAAAAAAATTTAACATACGGAAGGTTATTCAGTTCTTTGTGTAAGTTTGACGTTAAATGTATTTGAACCCTCTTTACAGAATTTAACAGCACAGCTAGGCATTTTCACGGAGCTCCGCGCGCCTTTAAAACGATTTACGAAGTGCGTTAGAATCGATTTGAAAGTAGTTTTTATGAACGTACTAGAACATTAAAATTTGTTCTTGTACTTTTACAGAGGGGAAGTGTTCCTAAGGCTTCTTCAGTATTATATACTCTAAGAGGCAAGCACATCAAATTTTTGCTTAAGACTTTACTTTACAGAAATATACGAAACCTGCAATAGTTCTGTATTATTAAATGTGTTCATTTAAGCGTAAATTCTTCATTTCCTATAGTATTTAATGAAGTTTAAGTAATTTAATATATATAAGGGTAAAACTTGAAAATTCAATAGAGCATAATATCTTCAATGATTTTTGATAGTTGTAGCTATTGCCGATTCATGGGTCGGTAATGGCCCTGCACATTACATTTAGTTTTAACTCTTTCCCGTCGATATGTGACAATAAAACAATTATTTTAATATGACATTTTAATCTCAAACAATCAGGCTTTGTTACACATCATTAGCGACCTATATTATTGTGTCTACGTTACTCGTTTAACCGTATTATGTTTACCACGTATTATAAAATTATTAATTCATTGTTATTGTAAAGGACATTACTAAATTACCGTATTATAAAATACTTTATAGTATTACAATGTGTGGATTAATTAATATTATTTGCTAAATCAACTATTTACAATCTCTGATATAGTTAAAAAAGTCAATTAAATATATTACCTAGTTTTTGTGAGTCGGTGAAACATTTTCATATTTGTCGCTATGTATCGCATATTACCGATCCATAGGAGTAGTTGAAAGCAAATATGGGGAACCTATCACCGATTCTATATGTACAGATCGTTCTTCTTAATGTAACGTTACACTTAAGCTGGTTAACTAATGTAAATGGAAATACAAGCAATAAAATAGATATAAGTTTTTTTTTTAATCATTCCTTTTAGTCGGAATTATTATCATCCTCCTGCAACAACTACAACTAGCAACTTATTTGAGATTGACGCAGCTTTTCATCTCTTTTCTCAATCTTTGTTAGGCGCTATTTCAGATAAATAAGATCTACTTTTTGAATTGACATATTTACACAATCCACTAATATTTCACTTACATTTATACTCAAAAGGAAAGTGACAGAGCTGTAATAATTGTTCCCGTAACCTGCGGCCATTTTGAGCAGCCCCGAAATAGCGTGCCATCGGTGTGGCGTTATGGTTCCGGAACTGTAGAGAACGCCGAAATTGCAGATCATATTTTATGTTCTGGTTCTAATGATTTCTAAACTAATATTCTCCAGTATCGGTTGCTATTACTCGGCTTTGCTCTGGATCTTAGATCCATATTCGTCGACAATAATGTCTTCGTCAAACAGCATACACCAGGGTGGCTAAGTGCCTTTTGCCTACATGCCTTTCTTAATCCATGCTAATTCCCTTGATGAAACCACATTTGCTTGTTATTATTTAGACAAAATACCAATCTATATATGATACTCCTCGTTTCTTACACTCGGTAATAGCTTCATAAAAATCGTTAATAACTTCATAGTCATTCCTATGGGTCCGTAATACAAACAATCGACTTGTTCACTGTGAAATCGCCGGGATAGTAGTAAAATTCATGTTCAGCCAGCTAAGGGCCGGCGCTCACTTGCGGCACGGCACGGCAAAGGATATTTATGCGACGAATAGAAATATAACTTATTTGTTTGACAATAAAATTGAAATTTCAATGATGATGCCTAAAGACGTCGCGGCATGCCGCAGCATGCCAAAAGATACTGCGGCATCGCTGGTTTCAATTTTATTGTCATACTATTAAGTTATATTTCTAATTGTCGCATAAATATCCCTTGCCGTGCCGTGCCGCAAGTGAGCGCCGGCCCTACAGCGCTACTGTATAAAGGCGTATGCAGAGCGCCAATGATTTATAATAATATTCCTAACTGTGTTAAGAAATTAAATACAGACCAGTTCAAGAAAACATTAAAAAAAATACTGACAGAAAATGTCTATTATAATATTAATGAATTCTGTCAATCCGGAGCTTCTTTTAAAAACTTTTGTACGTCGGTTGGTGACAATACTTTAGATTTCGTATTTTTTATAATAACAAAACAAAAACGATAACAAATATTTACGGAAAATGGCGTGAAAGTTTTATTTTTTCCGATAGCGATGCGCGCGCAGGTGTTAATAAAGTCACAGGCAGAACCGCTAATAATTTGAATCCGCAAATTAAGATTATTATGTAGTGAAAAATATATAATTTGCTGAAATATTATGTTAATGTATCATATTCTATTTATTTACACAGTAGGCATAAAAAAGGCAAGAAGTATCCACGCACAATGGTCCACCCGAAGGACTAAGGCCCGATTTTTCAATCCTCAGTTAAATCGTTGAATAGTTATCTAGCGAATAAAATTATCTGGCTGTTTATCAGGCAAATAAATATTTTTAATTTTTCAATCGTATAATAACGGAAGAATAGTTATCTTTGTTAACCAACTCTAGGTACACTATAATGTGTAAGCGAGACGCACAGATACAGTATTCAGCGTGTTATACAAGAATAGAAACAAAACGTATATTGACGAGATTTTTTAAGTTTTGTTTAGATCCACATAATGGTCAGCAATTGCGGCGACCTTTTTTTTTTGTTGTTTGTAGCAAAGTTTATAGAAGTGCCAGCTAAAAAGGATCAGTTAAGAACAAATTTTCTGTGTGTTAACTGTGTTTTTGACTTGTTGCTAAAAGTTGAGCTTAGTGGTTTTAAATTGTTAAAATATTGTCGTCCCGAAAACGTCAGTAAAGTGATATTTGAAGATATTTAAAAAAACTATCGTCAGTTGAATAAAAAACTTCCATGTTTTCATCAACACAAGAGCATGAAAACACGCAGAGGCAAAGCACATTAAAACTCCAAAGAAACCAAAGGTCAAAACATTATTTTATTCCCTAGAATAACGTACTAACTGGGGCTTGAAGGGACAGTTAACTACATTCCCCAGTTACGGGCTTTAATCGTCCGATACTGACTATCTGACTATTGAAAAATCCAGAAGCATGCTATCTATGGAATAAACGCTATTCGATTCTTTATCTGAGGATTGCAAAATCGGCACTAAGTGTGGAAACCAAACCCACATATAATAGAACATAGAAGGCAAGAACTCTCCTTGATGAGATTAAAAAACGCACAAATCTTTGCTCGGGTTAAAATAGAGAATGCTCATTTAATAGTATATGTTAGTTCATACTAGTTCCATGTATTCAAAGTCAATTTCTTTATACAAATTCCATGCTGCCATATCACGTTTCAAAATTTGGCAAACTACAATGGCCCCTCAGACCAATAAAAAAGTACTTTTTTATTGGTCTGAGAATGGCCCCTAGAAATTGTCTATGGTTTAGTGATGTGGTAGTATGTATATATATATCTTTAAGTTTTGGTGCTATCGATGTTACGATTTTTTTTAGAAGTGTTTCATCAGTATTTTTTATATTGCGTAATTTTCAAATATAATATGTTCCTATTTTAAACCGTGAAAACGAACAAGATAATTATGAATACAATAAAATTTTGCACTCGTTGGAAAACGCGAAGTTACAAACTATAATCGAAATAAATTTAATAAAAATATTGAAGACATAAAAAACATTACACGTAAACAGTACGCGCGGGTGGGGTACCCTACGTACGTTTAGTATGTCAAGGATTATAAAAAATTGCTTATGCTAACCAAATATCTACCTGACAAATAATACGAGACGAGCTTACAGTAGCTCAGGAGTCACCAAATAGCGGACCACGGTCCGGATCCGGACTGCCGACCTATTTTGTGCGGACTTTAAGTAAACAGTTAAATTTATAATAAAAACCTAATCAATTTTTTTTTAGTAATTGTATTAAGCCCACGCCTTGTATTTTCTGCCATCGATATAACAACAGACGACGCGAGACGCAAGCCGCATGAAGCTGCAAATATTTTAGTTATAGAGCTAGGTAAGTACTATACAGATCGAAATGATTAATTCCCAAAAAACCCAAAAATACGCAAGGTCCTTGAACATATTTTAATCTTGGTCGCTAATAGGTAACGTCTTCCAAACGGACCGCGAGTCATATAATTTTTTTATATGGACCCTAAATAAAACTAATGGGTAATCCCTGGTGTAGCTCATATTCTCTGCTCGTACTTACCTTGGACATGTTGAATGTCAAAGACAAAAACATTTTATAATATTTCGAAAAGTAACGATATATTGTATTCGTCTAGTTAGCTCGGAGGATTTAAGATCACTTGAAGGGGATATGATTGGAGTTTCATTTCACAGAAATAGTCTTCCTTTTGACATTCGGTATTTAATGATGACTTCAGGCAATACGTCACCAACTCGTGCTCTTTTTGAAGGTATTCGTTATGAGAAGTAACAAATTCAGTGTTTAAGCAGTATAATATTCTAAAACTTGAGGGGTCTGCATATTACCTATAGACCTACGACATTATTTAATAAGGAAATAGGACCGCATCTTTAAACACGGGCTAGCTCCAACAGCATCTTAAAAATCCTAGCCGAAAAACACGATTGTTGTCAGTATAATAATTATAAATACTTACATTAAATTGTTTTTTTTTTCACTATAGGAGTAATAAAATACTCCTTGGACGAATAGTCGATATTTATTATGTCAATCACTGGCATTTCAATGATAAGATAAATTTAGACGACTTAAAAAAGGATGTCGGTTGCCTATGTAAAATCGCTTATTATAAGGTCGTTTGACGTTTGTAAAAATTCAAAATCCATCCCAGTTTTCGCTTTTATTGTTAAATAAAATAGTTTAATGAAAAGACAAGAAACACGCATAGGATGTTAAAATGGAAGTGATAATACGTGTATACTATTTAGTGCGTATTTAATCTGTTACACGTAGATATCGCGTTCAATTCCCAGGCAAGTTCAATGTTATTGTTTTAGCGAGTCGCAACCAAATCCAGATTAGTTATCTGTTGCATTACAGCACTAGTCCGATAATATAAAGTAAAAATCACTCCTATTTAATACACTGCATTATGATGCTAAAAACGGTTCAATAAGAGTCACTTTACGAGCAAGTGTGTTGAAAATATTGTAACAATATAGTTAAGCATAATAAGTAATAGCATATATGTAACTAACAGAAAAAAAAAATCGAGTCCGGAAACATCGCTCAAAGAAACAGAAAATTAAATTCAAGATTACTTAATTATAGTAGAGTTAGTTATATCATTTGATCAACGAGGCTGTGTGTAACTACCTAAAAATATAATCGGTAGGTAGGAATGAAACATATTCAACCTAATATAATGTAGGTAGTTAACTAATAAATATTACAACGATATCGCACTAGAAAGGGCTACCTTAGAAAAAAGCGGTCAAGTACGTGTCGGACTCGCACACGAAGGGTTCCGTACCACCAATATTTAACACTACATTATTATTTTTAAATACAAGGGAAAAACGAAAATTCATTCAGCCTAGGGTAATTTAGGAACAGTCACTTACAACAGTACTTTAGTAGGTTTAGTACCCTATTTTATTTTTATTATTTGTTGTTATAGCAGCCATAGTACTGCACACTCTGTGAACATTTTCAAGTGTCTACATTTGTATATTACGGTTAAAAAAATACAGCCCTATGATAGACGGACAGATGGACGGACGGACAGCGGAGCCTTAGTAATAGGGTCCCGTTGGCACCCTATGGGTACAGCCGTGCTATTCTGAAAACATCTCACCGTGATTACTTGGGTGAAGTGAGCTTGATGTGAGCTGTCATTGCACCTAAAGCTAGGGATTGACACTATGGACAGCTCACTTCATGCTCACTCTCCACGGTGAGATGTTTACAGAATGGATCGACAGAACTCTAAAAACTGTCTAATTCAGAAATATCGACAGACATCTAGAGATCTATGTAAACCTAGAATCCGTCTGAAGTGATGCGATAAGAGTAGGCCCATTGTCTCTAGGCAGTCAATTACTGCCTTGTAACTAGTGCGGCCGCCGCCGGGGGCGTCGCGGGCACGTTTAATAGCTATCTTATGTCGCAGGATAAATTGGAAAAATCGATGAATCAATGTAAAATTACTAGGATTTAAAAAAAATACCGGGCTATTGGAAACAGAAACATTTTTACTCTCTACACTCCCTCTCACCGGGAGGACGCCTGTGTCCCAGTAATGGGAACATTATAGGCTGATTATGCTATGTTATGTTTGTGAGATGGAAAGTACTGAAAAGTTTTTTGGGAGAGACTACTTAAATAGTTTATGTCATTTTTTTTTTTGGGTTGTAATTTTTTTAAATTCATTAATCAAATTAAATTAAACAATTACATTTACATTGTGAATATGTACAAGTATATAAGAAAGGGGTGGGGGGGAACAATCATAGGGCATCAAAAAAGAGTCGACCAACCGCTTTGCGATGTCTTGAAAAACTAAGTGGGCACTCGGACCCCATGGCCCTAGTGTTTTAACCCCAAACGGCTCAAACATATAAGTCCCAATAAGATTGAAGTATTTGCGCCGTTTGAGGTTTTCCGCACCTGCAGCAGCACCCCAGCACAGCCGCCGTGCTAGGAAGATGGGATGGCGCAAGGGTGTCGACACACGTTGCATCCCACACCATGTCACTTGACTTGAACTTAAATGCTTCATATTGCTCTCTGGGAAATAAAACAGTCGTGGTAACAGTTATCACCACAGTTTTATTTAATTTCATTAGTTGCTTATGTGAAGTGAAATTAGTCCTTTACGGTTAGCTACAATAATCGATATATTCTTAAATTTTTTGCAATAAAACCGGGATCTAAACTTCTATCTTTTTCATTACACACTGTAGGAGCACGTTTATGATCAAAATAATCAATCGACGAAAAATGCCACTTTTATCTATTAAACCATTTACAGGCACTTTTGAATTGTCAAAGGAGTCGGTCATTCAGAATGATGAAGCTAGTTGCCCATTCCAAAGCGTAGTAGGTTCCTGTGGAGAAGAACGGGCAAGAAACTCCACGGACACTGTTATACATTTTATGTATGGCCTATATACGAGTATATTCGCCGCCCGTGTAACCTTGTACTTAGCCCTAACAGACTAGCCTCCCAGCCGCTATTTAAGGGTTAGAACCTTATGGGGATGATTAAGCATCCTCTTATTTAGGGTTGCTTGTGTTGGAGGACTACGGGTGTCTATATATGTACAATGTTTGATCTGGAAAATTCCTGTTACAAAGTTAAGGGCGCGCACAAATTGAGAGCTATTAACTAGTAGCCTTTTAATAGTTTAAGAGGAGTTAAACTGCAATTTTATTTACGAGGTTAGAGCAAAATGCCAATATTAAAGCTGACTTGTGGTTAGCTATTAGATTACTCTCAATATGAGCGCTCCCTAAAGAAATAAATGCCAACAAAGAATTAGGTACGTAGGTTTTGCATGCATGGATGTAAGTAATTACCGCCTGATCACCAGTCGACAGTTGAGGCGATCTCGAACAATTCCTAGCTCTGTAATCAAAGTCTCGAGGAAGCCTCCGGCGACGTTGTCGGGTCGCCAAATAAAAGGATGGTCCACAGGCCTCTAATCAGAGCCCCGCGCCCACCAGACCATGTGAGGGTTAGGTTAAACACTCATACCAACCTTATTTGTCTTCCGAACCACGGAGTCACTCCACACCCGAAGCTAGAAGGATCAGATCCCTACTGTTGATATATGATTAAAAATACGATTTTTCCATTACAGTGAGAAATAAATATTTTCCTACATTAATATCGTTTGTCAGATTCGTTTGAATATAACAAGACGGTAGATTTGTTTGGATGAAATATTTTTTCTGATTCGACTTTTTTGACCTCATTATTTTGAAGTGATATTAAGCTTCGTATTATAATATCTTAAGTAAAGATGTTTATCTACACCCATGCTATAAATCCTCTAAAAAAGTTTCTGAAACAGTAAGCTTATTGCCAAAATTAAAACAACGTGTCATAGTAACCATATTACCATACAAACGAGTGTTATAATGTTGTACTAAATTTCATTATGCAATTCCTTTGCTTTTCGATCATCACACAGCCACATTCTCACTACTCAAATCGTGGTATATTTATGAATTTCAAAAAAAGAACATTGTCATTGCACGCTCGTTTCACTACCACAGCAGAGTAATAAAAAAAAATACTTATACATAGTTTGTTTGTATTAGATACTCAGCAATTAAACCATGAATTTACATAGAGTTCTTGTTCAACACTTTACAGCACCCTATGGTTTCAGAACATTTTATGGAGGATTCATATCATGGGTGTAGATAAAGTCTTGTATGCAACTGTACATAATTAGGTATTAAAACACCCCTTAATATACAGCAGTTGCATAAAATAACTATTAAGTAATGATAATGTTGGCAAAATTGGTTTATTAAATATTATTGACACCAGTTATGAGCCTGATCCTTATCAGCAACAGATAACAGTCGGTGGATTCAGTCTGTCATCATGCAGATACTATTATCGTGTACTATATTTATTTTCTAATTTATGTTATACCTAGGTACCTATATTGTACCGACCTTTTTTCGTTTTCATTTTAGTGTTTGACAGTGGATACTTTTGTAAAATACTTTTTTTGGCCTTTAGTTTAATATTTTTAAGTACACTGTATGAGTTAGCTGTAAGTTTCCCGAATAAAATAAATAAGTCCTTGCCTAAAAGGGCACTGTAAGTGTGCAGCTGGGTCACAGAACTGACTAAGAAAATTATTATTCTGAAAATCTATGTCCTAAGCAGCTAGGCTAGTCCCACTCACAGAGAGAAGGCCTGTGTCCTAGCAATGGGAAAATTATAGGCTGATTATGTTATGTGTTAAGCTAGCATTTAGAACTATGTATAAGTGAATTTATTTAATAATTATTGAATGACTTAACTGTTTAATTAATTTAATAGATTTATTGTATTCCCTCGAGCTGATTTTAATTGATGATCTTGACTTTACTTGACTTTGATAACTTAGCAGCATTACAAAAAATCGCTACTCATAATAGTACCTACCTAATCTCGCATAATATCATAATCATTGATACTCAAAACGTCTCAATCTCCTCTTATCTTACGCTTGATCTAGAGTACAGTAACCCTAATCCACGTAGTCGAAACTTGGATCATATTTACATTCATAACAGTTTATGTAAGGTGAATAAAGTAAATAATAAGAGCAGAAGGTTCATGGCTAAACGGACAATGGGGCCTTGCTTATTCGAAGCCAAGTAACTGACACTGTGCAAAAATTTAATTGGCTTACATACGTTTGCAATACGCTGTCTCATTTTAAACAGAAGGTTCTGTCTCCCCGATACAGTTTTTCCACTAACTACAGGATAAACGTGATCTTTTTCACTAAAACTAAGTACGGTATTGTATTGTATTGCACTGTAAGGATAAAAGAGCCTGTAGGTCATGACCATGTGGGGGCAATAATTAGAACGCTGTCCGTCAAAAATATGACAGATTAAAAACATTAAAATTTTGTTGGTCGTGATCTTTCATTGTTTTTAGGGTGACGTCTCTGAGTGTAGCAATTGGTGACTACATTGTTATATTATTGGGTTCCCACTTGTTATAACAAATGTAAGTGATATAGTAAATAAATAACTTTGGTTTCGAGAATAGGGTGCGTTCGGTAACCAAGTAACGGTCATTCTACATGGACATACGTCGACTTAAGAGACCAGAGGATAATTTTCATGTAGAGCTTCGTCGGATATCAGACGTCGAACTGCAATATTTAATCATTAATAACTACTTACTTGCACGGAATCTAAATAGGTCTTTTTGTTATAAAAATATATAGAGAAACATCAAGACTGCCGTAGTAAAATTAATTTGTGATAAGAATTATTTTATTTTGTACAGTTTGTCGAAAAGTGGTGCGATACCACTTTTCGACAAACTGTACATTTGCAGCTGATAGGCATATAAAAAGCAGGGACTTCGAGCTAGGCATGAGTATGAACGAAGCCGAAATAAGAGTGTATGGTCTATGCTTGCTTTCTATGGCTCTGATAATGTTCCACCGAAGACTAATCGCTTAATGCCATCGATTCACGCGATGCTGTTTTTATTTACAACAATAACGCAATACAGTAAGTACCTACTGACAAGTAATAGTGAACCTTCTAGATACATTCCTTCGTGTGATGTAACTTCGGTAAATATGTTTCGAACAGTTTCGAACTACAATAAACCTATATGGCCTATAAAGTTACATGACCTTATGAAGAGGTGCCAGGTATAAATGTTCCAGTGTTCAAGTTCGATGTCCCGATGTCCTCGAGTTAGTGGCACTTACTGCCGATGGGTTATGGTCTTGGCTGTAACCGTTAAGTGTAGCTCTTAACTTTGTGTGGGACTGAAGGTATTTCGTACTGGGAATGTACGAAGAATCTGAAAGCGCAGTGTTATTTTTGTGTTAACTGGTATAAGAGTCATAGTTTTACTATGGTTGGATTTTATTTAATAAGAGGATAACCTTTATCGATTATTATCTTTTTGTTTCTTACCGAGTGTTAGAAGCTTTTGTCGGGATTTATGGATCTATTAAGTAATTGACAGCAATTTCAAATAAATATTGACTGTTCCTGAGCAAAAAAAGCTGTAATGCTAGAATGTGGGTGAAAAAGACATGGTTCGCCGACCAGAAACAAATTGGGCAAGATAATGATGATGTTCCTGAGCAAAAACATCTAACGAGCAGAAAAACAATAAATTTGTTGTAAAACAAAGCAACTATTAAATCGTAGTCCCTTATTAAATGTAGCTACCGTACCGATCCATAGTTATAGACTCATTTTCATAACAGTCTATCCAAAATTACTTAAAATTCCAGTCACACCGAAAGGACAAACAAATAATAATTAACAATAACAACTCGTCTAATTACCAATTATTTCTTAACTTAGGTACTAATCTAGTCCAAGCCCACGTCGCTTGTATCAGCACTAACAAGCTAAAAACAACCTAAAATAATTTTAAATAAATAAACTTTACATTATTTCGTTACTACAAGCTTGATTGTCAGACCGTATTTTACCTATGTGCTAATCAAGTTCTAATCTATTTATATTTGTCTCTGGGTAACGAACTCAATGACATATCGGTATTTTAGAAGTTGACTTTACTAGCTAGGCATTGCTGCTTGAAACCTTGTACTTAAGTGATAAAATAATATTGAAAGATAAATAGGTAGAAAATTCTTTATTAAAAAATGTAGGTAAATAATATCCAGGAGATTAGCGGCATCCAAGGATTGGAAGACGAAGCGTCGGTCGTCCGGCGGCAAGATGGGGGGATGACATTGATACCATCGCGGGTACAACCTGGATGAGGCGTGCGCAGGAGCTTGGAGATCGGCACAAGAAAAGAGAGGCCTATGCCCAGCAGTGGGTGAAGGCGGGCTGTGCATGATGATAATAATTGTTCGCGATGAAACAAAAGGTTTGTACTTTACAATAAACTACTGAGGATGATGATGTAAGGGATTTTTGTAAGTGTTGAAACTTTGTAAATCGTAGACTGTTTGTTTAGTTGACTGAAGTTGAAGTAAAGTGCTGTTCGTCGCCATATTGCCGCGCCGACGTTACAGCGGTCCGCGCGCTAGAGATGTGCTTCGTTACGGTTGGGTTTAGTCGATTGTCTGAGCGGGGCGCGAACAATGATGAACTCTGTAGGTATTAAACACAAAAAACTCCAACATGGAATGGCTTTCGAAAACATGAACTAGTTATTCAAACTGCATCTTTTCTTTGTTAACTCCATTTATATAAAGTACCTTATAACGTTGTGCTTCAAAATACTACGAACTTTAATATGGTCGTACTATACAGCAGCTAGCTATAATAAATGTAGTGGCTTTATGTACAGCTGGAAGTATTTGCAGGAGAAAGCGGAATTGTTGAGAGACAAGAGATGGTATCGAGTTTAGTTGAACGTATTGAAAGTACGTGTGCTGGAGAGAGGTTGTGGAATTCTGAGAGTCTTTGAATTGTATTCTATGTAGCTTTTGTTGGCGTTTATTCTTTTTTAAAGGAAAATGCCGTCCTAAACAGGGCTGCAGAATGTAACGAAGAGCTTTTATTCAATTTTTTATGGAAATAATTTTGTCTCATTACATTTAGCACAAGTAACGTTTCTTCTTTCTTAACATATTTAATTAATTTATTTATTTTATTAAATTTTTTATGCACAAAATTACTGAATATAATCCCAAGGCGTTGTACAGAACAATATACAAGCTAAAAAGTTTACGTCACTTTTTAGTTAACAAAAAAGAAAATAATATACACACGACAAATAACAAAATTAACAAACTACGACAAACTAACTTGATACGTAGCGGTTTGGTTGCCGGTCAAACTCAAACTCAAAGCATTTATTTCAATTAAACCATTTCATTTTCAAGGAGTCGGTCAGTCAGAGATATGAAACTAGTTGCTCATTCCAAAGCATTGTAACATTTTAAACAGTACCCCATAAAAGATGAGTCCACTTTAGCCAGTCTGAACCCTGGTTGAACTAATAGGTCCCTATTTCTTGTACTATAATTATGTATATCACTACGAGCAAGGTTGTAGCAGCAAGGATGCATATGATAGCTATGCTACCATAACACATGCGGGCTAATTGCGTAAGACATTTCACCCAGGAACGCAAGAGCGATTAGAAAGAGAAGAAAGAGAACGATTTTTTATCGCCACTGGATGTTCAACTCTCGGTGTTGACTTAAGCCGAGCATTGAGAATTCAACAGAGTACGTTCCAGCACGTCAAAAAATACACTGTAGTCAATGTGTTGAAAATCCCGTGTGCGATACAAAATTGCCGCAAAAAATCGCTCATTGATACGAGAGCTTACAATCGTTATAAATCTCTGTTTATAATGGCAATGCCTTTCATTGTGACAGTTCAACAACATTCATTGTGTTATTTACGTTATTGAGCAAACAAAGTTTTAAAACATGAAGCAATGGATTAGCGATTTCCTTTAAAATCTTTCGGGTTGTGATTACGAACTTAGGCTGCTGCTGCGTTGACGGGGTCCACTAGTACCGATGCCTGCCGGGGTCTCGGGAAAGTCCGAAAGGGATACCGTGGCCCCTGGCAACGTACAGGCAACTGAAGGAACACGGGTGGGTTTTAAGCTTCGTGCAGACCAGCGCGACGCGACGCCGCGACGCAACTCGAACAATACAATTTCTAAGAAAACTTGACGGTATAACAATAACCGGTGTCGCGTCGCGCGACAAGTCGCGCTGGTCTGCACAAAGCTTTAGTCAGTAAGAGTCTGACACGCCCTCCCGCTCCGCCTAGAGCGGGAGAAGTTATTTGATCATTTCCTACCAAATAAAAAAGGGTGCCGCTACGTCGTAGTGGCTACGAAGTGGCAGTCATTTTATAAATACCCTTTTGATTCAATAACAAACATTGTTTAACCATGTCAATTGCAGACCAGATAGTCAGCAGTCAACAACAACAACACAACATCAACAACAAGATCGATACAATCTGTGTTCATAATAAATTTCACGTAAAATTCGATAAATACGATAACAAATTGTATTTCAACAATCGCAACCGGGCGGCGACGTGCGTGTACGATCGAACGAAAACGAAGCATAAAGCTTCGTGCAGACCAGCGCGACGCGACAGCGCGACGCGACAACGGGTATTGTTATACCGTCAAGTTTTCTTAGAAATTGTATTGTTCGTGTCGCGGCGCGGCGTCGCGTCGCGCTGGTCTGTACGAGCTTTAAGGAGTGTAATTGTAAAGACCGTAGCAGGTGGAGTTCTGTAGTGTCTGCCTACCCTAAACACGAACTATATTTTTTTAGCCTCACTATTTTAAATTTCGTTTGCAAATTGCCTTTCATGAGCATTTTGTAACCAAAATGTACGAGTACCCACTCGTGCAGCTTGGTTAACTTATTTGCTGGCATCCACATGATAAAATACTACTTATAAATATGTATCTTATGTTTTCATAAACAAGGCAGTGCATTTTTAACATGCTTTCCGAATGAGTGGCCGCATCAAAGATGCTCTCATAATAAAAGTTTTCACAACCCTCCTTCATAGTAATATGAACTTTCATAATATTATGAACTTTGTGTAAACGGCTTATGGTTTTGAGCATGTGTGAGTGAGCTGGGGTGGCAGATGTTTTAGCTTGAGTATCTGTCTGATTGTGTAAATACTTAGCAAGTTTAATAAGAAGAAAGTGAAGGCGTGAAGAATCTACGGAAAATCGCGCGGAGGAGGCCTCAGCAGTGGGTGGAACATGGGGCCAATGATGATGAAGTTTAATGGTCAATGACTTATGCCCGATTTCTTTCCCAGTTATTATTAGGTTTGATAATTTTGACTCGGTGCAAATCTGGACACTAGTCATAACAAGATGTTCGCTTTAAAATAGCTTTAATAATTATAATGGCTATGGCTTGCGATTGGCCATCTTCTTTATGAATAGCCTACTAAGCTGTGATAGTATTTTTTGAAATTTCGTCTAGAAATAAACTGTGACGTGATTGTATTAACCGAATGTTGGCTTTCTGTTGGGATGTAATATGTATAAAAGTAACATAAATTACAATCAGAATGATGGGGTGATAGTGTATGCAAGAAATCATCTCAATGTGTCTGTCGAGGAACCAAATATGCAAGACTATAGCAGATTGTTAATTACAATTGGGTCAGAATTAGCGATACTTGCCTTATATCTCTTTTAGAAATATAAACAATTTCACTGACTCTCTAAACAACACCTCGCAAAACCTATCGTCTTTTTAAAATACTATTTTAATTGTAGATATTAATATAAATATTCTTCCAGAAAATACTGACGCATCCACTGAAGAATACCTCAACCTATGCGCCTTTCATGGTATGCTTCCTGCTCACACACTTCCTACACATCAAAGTGGCTCCTGTTTGGACCATATTATGCTCAAGTCAAATTTCCTTGCACTTGCCCTTGTTATTGATTCAACAATAACCGATCACAATGCTACCCTACTTATTTTAAATTTTAAATTACCTAAAGCAGTCACTCGCATAATTCCTAGTTTTATTGTAAAAAATTAACTTGAAGAAGACTTACGCAATATCGACTTTGACCCAGTCTACGATTCCGCTGATCCGCAGTTTTGTATGTTACACTTAATCAAAAATGTACAACATGCAATTCAGAAGAACACGGTCATACCTCGGCGAAATAACAAAAACTACAACATAAAACCATGGATCACGACAGGACTTATTCACTTTATGAAAAATAGAGATAAACTGCATATGAAAGCTAAATCTAATCCAGATAACTTAATTTTGCAACTGTCGTTTATACGACAGTTACAGAAGACAGTCAGATTATTACAGAAGTTACGATATCGTTTATACGATATCGTAACTTCTGTAATAATCTTCTAAAAAATTTAAAAAGCAACTATGATAAAATTGCACTAGAAAAAGCTGGTACAAATAGTAAAAGAAAATTGAATTTTATTAAAAGTGTAACGTATAACTCGAAACAAAATCAGTGATCTTCAGGTTTATTACAAGCACACTCATCACAGTTAGCATCTGCCAACATTGCGAATAATTTCTTTGTTAATGTTGGTAAATGTTTGGCTGAAAAAGTTCAGGGCCAGTCACAATATCTAACAAGCGCACCATTTACGTGTAACACTATTTTATCATCCTTCGTGGTTGCAAGACACAGACGAAGCTGAGGTAGAATCGGTAATTATGAATTTGAAGGACGACTGTGCAGTTGGCTGGGATAGTATATCAAATAAAATTATTAAACGGTTCAGGCACATTTTGGGACGGCCACTAACTTATATTTTCCAAAAATGTTTGTCTATAGGTCTTTTTCCCGAGTGCCTAAAAAAAGCTGATGTTGTCCCTGTTTACAAATCAGGCAGTAAAGATCAAGTAACAAATTATAGACCTATTTCCTTGATAATGGTAACCACACAGTAGGAATCTTCCTAAACCACGCCAAAGCTTTTGATACGGTTTCTATTCCTATTCTGTTGCACAAGCTTGAAGCCATAGGTATCAGAGGCACCCAGCTGAAACTATTTAAGAGCTATCTAGAATACCGTACACAATGTGTAAAGATTGGTAATGTTTTCAGCAATAGTAAAAAAAAACACGTCCTTCGGAGTTCCCCAAGGAAGTATTTTAGGGCTTACACTATTTTTGATCTACATAAACGATCTTTGTAACCTAAATCTAGATCACGGGCAAATTGTTTTTTATGCTGACGACGCCGACTCAGAGAAAAATGTCTACAAGCTTGCGCAACATGGGTTCAATATTGTTAATAAATGGCTTCAACATAATTCACTAACACTAAATGCAGATAAGACAAATTACATTAATCTTTCGATGCGCAAGCAAACATCAACAAGCACTACCTCGACATGCTCATGATTGCACAATTCCTATAGATAACCAATATATTTTATCCCAATATTAAAATGACCAATACAACAAAATACCTTGGTGTTATAATAGATGAAACACTTTCGTTCAAACAACATATACAAGCTTTAAATAATAGAATTCGCAAGTTGATATTTGTTTAAAAAAAGTTACGCTATATTGCTGACCAAAAACTAGTTAGACAAGTTTACTTTGCTCTATGTCAATCAATATTAACCTACTGTATTACCACATGGGGTGGAGCGGGTAAAACAATGTTACTAACCATCGAGAGAGCTCAAAGGGCGATTCTCAAAGTGTCTACTTTAGCCCTTTCCTTTTTCCTACTAACCTCCTGTACAAATCTTGTGAAGTATACAGTTCGACAGCTATTTATAATGGGTATAGTATTAAAACAATACACAGATCTACCCTACAGCACTGCAATTACTAACAAAAGACGTAAAGATATAGTTTGTCTACAAAATACAACAAAACATGCTTTTGTATCCAAATTTACCTGTACCTCGGTCCTCTTCTCTATAATAGACTAAATTCGAAAGCAAACATTTACTCCCTGAACTACACAAATTGTAAGAGAATTCTCAAGGATGCTCTCCATAGTATGTCTTACGAAGATACAGAGAATTTACTAACTGTGTTAAAGTGAATATATGTACAAATTTCACCTACGTTAAGTATTTATCAAATTTAGAAACAAAGTTAAGCTACTCAACATATAATTAGTGATCTATTGTCAACCTGTTGATTATTTATTTATTTTATAAGTCTATTTTAGCTCTTCTCGCCTGAAATCCAAAATTACCTACATAGTTCCGGCACGTAAGTCTTAGGAATATAATTTACATTTAAGCAAAACTGTACAAATTTTTATACATTGCAATTTTTTTGATTATATATTATTATTATTATATTTTAGTTTTCCTTTTAACTTCGTTATATATACTACTGCCTTGAATTTTTCACATATCCAAAAATAACCACTTAGCTGGCAAAGGGCACATGACTCTAACAAAAATTTGCACTTTAAAGCTCAATATTTCGCGAACGGAGCCCTGAATGCAAAAATGGTTTTCACACACCCACATAATTTTTGAACGAACTTTTCAATGACACCCTACACCATGGGATAGACGAGAGAAAAAAAAACATCTCCGCTTTATGTGAAGGGGGTGCCCCTAAAAAAATGTTTATTTTACCACTTTGTCGGTGTGATTAATATGTATATCTATGCCAAATTACAGCTTTCTAGTACTGAGTCTTTGAGCTAAGCCGCGGACAGACAGACGGACATGGTAAAACTATTCCTTGTTGACTACGGAACACTAAAAACGAATTATAGAATATAATTTTGTTGAAACAATATAGAGGACTAATAAGGATAATCTGAGAACTTCAAAAACCGTCGTTGATTGGCAAGCTAGAAGTCATGACTTGGATCCGTTCCTACACGCTTAGCATGATCACAATAGAAACGGAATTTGCCGACGGAAGAATAGACAAAATGACAGATTAACACAATCACGGTCACAATCTGTCATTTTGCCTATTCTTCCGTCGTGAAAACCCCTAGAAAACCAGTTTCTACGGTCGTCGTATGCGTGCAGGTACACTATTATTGTGCCTCGTAATAAAATTAATATGCTACAAAACTTGCCGGGGTCGCGGGAAAATCCGAAAGGGATACCGTGGCCCCTGGAAACGTACAGGCAACTGAAGGAACACGGGTGGGTTTTACTCAGTAAGAGTCTGTCTGGAAGGGCGTGTCCCCTTCCACTCCGCCCAGAGCGGGAGAAGTTATTTGATAACATACCACTCAAAAAAAAAGCTACAAAACCTCTGCCAGGTGTTGGACAATTTTTATTTAGAAACCAAGCTAAGAATATACTTGAGAACAAATCCTCAAACAATTCTGGGTTAAGCTCGCCTTTGTACATAAGCTTTCTTTGTGATGTTGCAGGTAACAATGTATCTGATATTTATGTGTACAGTAAAGAATAAGAATCACTTTTTAAATAAAATCTCTCACTACTCACAACCTTTGTATCACTCTTATCACTCTCATATTTAATTATCAATGATAAAACTATGAAATCGACACATCCGTCGTACAATCACAGCCCAGTATCCATTGATCCATAGAAGATCTGCATCAGTGTGACGAAATCTGGCGCTCTGCAAACTAACAGTCTTTGATTCCGGTTTATTGCTCGCGCTAGTCGCTTGCCACTGGCGTTGTTTATGCGAGGCGAGTTAAGTGGTAGAGTCAGCTAGATGCAGAGCTTAAAAACAATAGTCTGTGAGAAAAAAAAATCGATCGATATCATGGTTGTATGTATCAGTAAGTTTGAATTTCAGATACAATCAAAAAGCTCGGAAATACATAATGTACCTATGTGTGGCAAAATTAATCTGATTGAAACTAGCCTAGTTAAAGTTTTTTTTTTGTTTTCTCTTGTACTCTTACACACGTTGTCTACATCTCTTTAATACTTAACTATCGCAGGTATGCTGGAAGAGATTTCTTTAGAAATAAGCATCACCTATCTATGTATTTTTCTGTTCCTTTCTTCTTTTCAAATTCAAAGTCACACAATTTATTTCAATTAGGCACATAAAAGGCACCTTTGAACGTCAATTTTACATAAAATAGAATTGATTCTAGTCGCCCCTTCCAAAAGGTAGTTTTCGTATGGAGAAGAATAGGCAAGTAACTCCACCGTTACTCTTTTAAAATGTTTTTACAATATTTTGTATACATTAATTATATAATTATATGTGAAGACGATGCATCTAGAATAAGATTACTATACCACGATAGGTAAGAAGAATGAAAAATGAAGCAATGACAAATACCTACTCGTAAATTAATTATGTGATAGATACATGGTGCTCACATACTTGCAAACATTGCAAAATTATACGATATTCCTAACACTTTAACAAGTAATACTAATAAGTCAGTGTGTGAGTTCAAGTAATCACAGAATGATAAATCAGTATTATAAAAAAATAACAAATTATATAATTAAATTAGCAACCAGTTTGATTTTGTCTAGACTCTAAATTGTCCTATGGAGCAGGACCTGCATGTTTCCAAGCATTCATATCTTAGATATAGCCCTCTAATTTGTAATATGCTTGTTTACAGAGTGTACTTTTAATATGAGTTTTAAATTTTCTTTCATTTAATTGTAATATATCACAGGGTATTTTGTTGTAACATTTAACACCATAAAAGATGTATGTATTTAAGATAATCTGAAAAATCGTTGATCTATTTTATCATTATATGTGTCTGTTTATATGTGTGTACATAAACTGTTAAATAAATAAATAATAAAAATTGGTATAGTTAACTGGTACTAGTTTGCATAATTTTGGATTTAGTAATATTTACTGCGGCCCCTTACAGCAGTGTAAGCCAATTTCCCAGTTTTTTCACAGAAAGGGCGATTATTCAAACATCATGACTACTCCAAAAAATTGCTTCCGTTGTATAACTCCCACAATATTGCCGCGACCTTGCATATTGCTACTTTTTGCTTATTGCTTTAAAATATTCATCCTCGCAGCACGTAGCCACGAACTGCAATCTTTGAGAACACTTCCAACTGTCCAACCTTGATTATTTTCTAGTTTAAAATTCTTACAAACTTTCGCAAGTTATTTTCAGCGAATAAAAAGTAGAAGAGAAGGCTTTATAATTTTAAAGTTCTTTTACGTGGGAATGATAATATTTTACGTGTTTTGATTAAATAATGTTGTCCAGTGTACACTATTATTGTTAAAATATTATTTTCACTTTTTTTTTTTGTTTATTGTGTTACACGAACTGTGTCCAAATACTCATTATTCTTTCTTTCTTTCTTTCTCTAAGAAGAGAAAGAAAGAAAGCACTGAAAGATCAGTGCGCTTCAGGCATTCAGTTAAGAAAACAACTAATGATCAGGAAAAATGTCGCCACACTCGTCAGTTTTTAATTAAACAAATTAGGTGATCAATGCACATGGTTTTAAAACTCAAACTCAAAGCATTTATTTCAAATAAACCAATTATAGGCACTTTTGAATTGTCAAGGGGGCCGGTCAGTCAGAAAGATGAAGCTAGATGCCCATTCCAAAGCGTAGTAGGTACCTATAGAGTAGAACGGGCAAGAAACTCCACGGACACTCTTTCAAATCATGATATGGTTACAAAATATTGGTTACATCATTCATGTTGAAGTTATACATGTGAGAATGATGCAAAACGTGAGAAGCGTCCGTAACAGAAATAAACAATATGATAACACATGCTGACCTGAGGAAAGAGTGCAATGAAATCGCCCACTGCTGTGTAGGATGTGCACGTGGAGGTTTGCCACGGTTAACTCGTTTGCCAGCATTTGTTCCGTGCGTAGCGTGCGTAGCTTGGCCGTGGGCCGCTGTGCAGCTGTGACTTTATAGCTTTTGCTGACCATTCCCAGATGTGCTGGCAGCTACATCGTGTGGCAGCACCCAATCTCTCTCTTACTCTATTGTATATCCTCTTCCATAATACCTGAATAACTACATTTAAAATAAAATCTTTTTAAAAACAAGCTTTGAATTAACTAAAAAGTCTATTCAAACTTACGTAAACATAGAACTTAATATTTTCTTAAAAGCTTGAGGCATGAACGTATAGTGGCATAAATAATAAAAAACCGGCCAAGTGCGTGTCGGACCACGCACAATGAAGAATTCCGTAGTTGGGATGAATTTATCCCAAGAACAAACTTAACATTGTAGTTGAAAAACATGTTCTCCCATACGGAATGTATGGGAGAACATGTTTTTCAAACTGTAAATTTAAGTTGGTCGATTATTACTCGTTAACCTGTAAAGCCTACTTAGCTGTGATAGTTTTCGTTTTAACTTCGTTGTATATACTACTGCTGTGATTTTTTTCATAAATCCAAGTACCTACAACCATTTAGCTGGCAGGGGACGACGACACAATACTCTAACAAAAATGAGCACTTTTAAGCATGATATTTCGCTATATTATTATTGAAAAATGGCTTTCACACACCCACAATATTTTCACCGACGACATCCCACACCATAGGACAGATGCGAAAAAAAAAACATCCCCACTTTAGGTGTTAGGGGAGGTAGCCTAAAAAAATTGTTTTCTTGTTTTTATTTTACCACTTTGTCAGCGTGATTAATATGTATACCGATGCCATGCAATTACAGGTTTTTATTACTAACAGTGTCTGAGTAAGCCGCGGACAGACAGACAGGCAGACAGACGGACATGGCGAAACTATAAGGGTTCCTTGTTTACTACGGAACCCTAAAAACGAGAGGAATGCGCCACAAATAGGTTGCCTTATTTCAATATCCGCTGACCCGCCCGGCGCCCGTCCCGCAGTACAGCACTTTATTTCCCTTCCCTAAACCCTTTGAATGAGGATCAAGTAAAAAGAGTAAAGGGAGATGACGTATGAGTCATTTATTTTGCATTGCAAAGTAAACATATTTTGTAAGAGCTTGGGCAAGTAAGAACCGCACGGAATGAGGTTATGTTGTATTTCCCACAGTCAATCCTTAGGACGGTTTAAGACCTCAATCGAGCCTTCGCGGTTCCAATGTCATAATTTATATGACAGCTCAGTTTAACAGAGGGACAATTGCCGTTATTTTTAAGAGCGTTCGCATTATAATCTCATTCGCAATCTGTCAAAAATATAATCAATTTACCTACATTTTTGACAAGTTTGACAGATTGCGACTTGAATGT
Organism: Agrochola circellaris; assembly: GCA_914767755.1. Taxonomy (NCBI): domain Eukaryota; kingdom Metazoa; phylum Arthropoda; class Insecta; order Lepidoptera; family Noctuidae; genus Agrochola; species Agrochola circellaris. The sequence continues at coordinate 20,233,506 of OU611839.1, read as the reverse complement.
GAACGTATTTTATGTACGAGAATTAGCCTTCTGATGTGATATAGAATACGGCGGGTGTTGTGTATTTAGATCTCCTCATGACAACCAATCAATTATGAGTTTATAGATGAGGCCAAGGTTTTTTCAAAACAGTCGTCACTCCAATTAAATACTAATAATCTGACGCATCCGGTTTGATTCTGTGTCACGGAGGTGCATCCTGCGAAGATCCTCTTACGTCTTATCACGTAGGTCGGGTCTTGCGCCGTTTCTGTCACTTAGCAAAAAAATTCAATGGAATAGTAGGCGAGAAATAATCTATCAATGAGACAAATCGTTCTATGTCAGGTATTCGACACTGTCCCTTTTTACGTACACCTTACGCCACACGAGAGGTGTAAAATAAGAATTTATTATTGGATTCGTGAGCTTTAGGCAGTGACCTCGTTTTATTGGCACGGCCGGCTCCCGAACTATTAGACCCGGAGATCTTTTATTTTTTACGGTACTGTCTAAAATGTATGGGAATTTAAGCGGGGATTTTGTTCAGTCAAATATTTTATAGTATTAGGTGAACTAGTAAGTACGAACAAGTAAATGAACTTGACATTTATCAATGTGTGTCTTTATAATTTTTATATCAATGAAATAAAAGACAGCATCAGGCTTTTGTATTATGAGGATATTTTTATGTTATGGTAAACCTCCATCACCAATTTGATACTGACAAGACGCTGAAGGCGAAACCACTGTATTAAAATAACTTGACATGTCGATATAATTCCTACCATTCAACTTCTATACATATTAAGCTTCGTGCAGACCAGCGCGACGCGACGCCGCGACGCGACTCGAACAATACAATTCCTAAGAAAACTTGAGAGTATAACAATAACCGGTGTCGCTTCGCGCTGTCGCGTCGCTCAGGTCTGCACGAAGCTTTATGAATGAAAGTCACTTTCGTGTCTGTCTGTGTGACCGTGTTGTTCTTCTAAAATATAAAACGGTTTGACGCGGTTTTCACCATAATTTAAGGAATTTATCCCGAAAGGTTTGTGTGTCAAAAATATGAATTTTAAACTAGCATATATAGAAGTCTCGATGTTCTGTCAAGCCGAAAAGCCATGCGAAGCAGGGGCGGTCTAGTTTTAAAATAATAACAGAATGATTCTGTCAGAATCAGTTTGTTTTGAGAGATAACTCGTGGACCTGTCAAGCCATTTCACGAAGCTAAATATGATTGTATTAGGACGACGATCGAACTCACGATCTCATAGGCAAGTCAACTTGTTGGCCTATTTTATACCTCTTGTTCCTCCTTTACAAAACAGATTTGTGCGGCCTACTTAAAATAAAGTACACTGTCAAACACACATAAATAAGGTCACGAACAGAACAGCTAAACAATCCTTCCACAATATTAATCACAATAGCAACAAGGCAGAGTAATGATTGATAGTTTATCACGCGCAGATTGTCCAATGTATTACAAAGGCGTGATAGCGCGCGACGTGACGGTGTAACCCGTGCCTATTGATTTATACTTGTTACGACAGGCCTGGCTTTGACATGTGCTATATTTTAGAAGGAGCATACAACTATCTATGCTATATCATCTATTCTACCTACGTGAGAATACGTAAGATCATCTTACGTATTCTCACGTAGGTAGAATAGATGATATAGCATTATAGCACGGCCAAACCGATTACTCATTTCGATTATTCTATTTCTGAGGGATTTCATCTCAGTTTAGTGTTTCTTCATGTGCTGATCGGAAGTAGTTAGTGCGGTAACTGCAGCATGTAGTCAACTGCAATTGCCCAAAAGGTTTGAAGATGCGTTGCGCACCTTTTTTTGTTGACAAAGTTTCAAAGCTATTTGGTAGCAGAAATGGATATGGCTATTGAAAGTGGGAAAAGTCTAAACTGAATTGAAGTTCAGACTTGATCCAGGTCATAGGTATAGGTTGAACTTCTCATAAGTTCAACCTATACAGATATGAGTCATATCACCCCTCCCGATGCCACGTTCCCTTAGTCCTGGGTGACGACACCCGAGGGTAGCATGGGGTGGTCCATTTGTAACCGGAAACCATACGACTCGGTCATTTGCAACCCGATGGGTATCCAAAACAACAAATGTATGAAAAGGGAAGTGTTATAAAAACCACCATTTTTGTGTTTGTATTTCTCGTGCGTATTTTGGTATCATTTACAAAGCATTTTAAGTGAAATGTTTTGTATTCAAAATAAATCCTGGTTAAATATAAGTTTTTGGATGCTTATAAGACTTTTGGAAAAAAATAACGCGCAATTCAAAATTATTGCAATCCATTTTCTCGTGGTGATCCTTACTGTTTATAACAAGGAAATTGTTAGCATAATCATCAGCCTATAATGTTCCCACTGCTGGGACAGGCCTCCTCTCTGTGAGAGGGAGCGGGCTGTAATCCACGATGCGTGCCCAGTAAAAATCTAAGACATGAGACATCCACCTATTCGTAGGTAGGTGGATGTCTCATGTCTTCAATTTTTTATTTGATTCTACGACATGCCGGTTTCCTAAAGACTTTTCCTTCATCATTTTGAGAGCAGTGGTGATGAAATTAAACATATAAAGTAAAGTGCCTGCCTGGGTTCAACCTCACGACCTACAACTTGTAAGTCGAGACTGATACCACTGGGCCACTACTGCTCTGAAAGAAATTGTTAGCATTCATTAATTTATTTATTTATTTATGTTTACCACGAATAAATCAACATGCTTGGTAGCAGGTTCATTAGGAAATCCTCATATGATATCCAAATGCAAGCAATACTTTCCATTTTATGAGATTCAAAAGATATAATTTCCAACTACCCGCGATCTCAAAACATAACATCTCCGTTTTGCTAATACAGATGCAACGCCAGCCACTGTTAAACTACAAAGCCATTTCGTAAATTCATTTTCACTACGACATGATACGAAACTGACGCCTCCGCCTCGAATTCGCGCCTGGATGTATGATAAAACGTATTTCAAACAAAGATAAAATAACGTACGCATTCGAAACAGAAAATAACGTATTCGAAAAACAGAGCGGTCATAGCTTCGAGCTGTGAAGCGGTGCCAGATAATATGATAATGTTATTGTAGCTGTTATTTGTTGTAGCCTGCAAATAATAGTATTTATTACTCTTACATCCAATACCTGCATGTTTCAAAGATTCAAAGTGTCGAATTTTCAAGGCATTGTAGGTTTAGAAGTGTGAAACTATTGCAATTGTTAAGGCAAATGTTATAGTATGGCAGGATAATGACATATCTACATTGAATGCGTTTTATTTTTGTCATTGCTTTGGCTAATATTATTAATATCAATCAGATTTGGGATCATTAAACTGAGAATTTGAATTTTGGGCAAAGAGACACTTGGTTAAAAAAAAAATCCTTATACGACGTATATTTAGTAACGTAATCCGCATAAAGGCTCGTTCAGAACAGCGCGACGCGACGGCGCGACGCGACTCGAACAATACAATTTCTAAGAAAACTTGACGGTATAACAATAACCGGTGTCGCGTCGCAATGTCGCGTCGTGCTAGTCTGCACAAAGCTTAACTGTTCTTAAAGAATCATAAAGAACCCTGTACGAAATAAATCAATCAACTACTCCATTCGGCAAAAACTCCATAACTTATAACTAAATAGTACTTATCGTGACAAAAAGGTACGTTCTCTACGTTATGTTAACCGAAGGTGATAATTACATCAAAGCAACCGGCAAACGTCAAGTGCTAAACATGGTCTCAAAATAACCCGCTGCAATGAACGGTCAAAGCCGTGGGTCAAAGGGAAATTGCCTTAATTGCTGCCCTTGGCAGACGGACAGATGAACGTAGTTTGTTGCCATTAGCAGACAGAGGGACCGCCTGAGCGGTGACGCTCCGTAGTTACGCTCCGTACCTATAAATCTGAACGTCATGCCACACGGTGCGTTAAAATGAAGTGCGGCGACGGAACGCGTGCGCATCGGACAAGGGACCAGCAAGAAGAACATCGAAGGCGGCTGTACCTACAGGCGTTGCGTTGCCACATCGCAGCGCTCACTGCGTCAAATTCATTGCGCTGCGACGACGCAACGCATTGGCAAGGCCCGTGTGGCATCGCTCTTAGGTGTTCCAAAGCTTTCCATTCCTTAATGATAGTCGAGGAACGGCAGCCAATTTTCAATTAGAATGTCGTCGGTTTTATTAGTAACAATTTTTTTCTTTTACTATGGAACGTAATTGGCTACCTGTTGTTAACCGGGCCTTCAGAAGTAGTTAGTCCAACAGATACAAATCTGAGAAATGTGCGAATACTTTTTTAACAGGAAAGCAGCTGCAATGCTTAATACAGGTTACCTTACATGGTAACCTGTACTAAGTAACCTAGCCCGATACAATCCTGTTAATTGTTACTCTTTGTCTGATTTATCCGTAAATTGTAAAATTATATTTCTTGTAACAGACTGTACCACACTTTTTTTGAAATTATTATATTATACCTATTAATGTTGTTCGGTGGTTTTAATAAGCTCGGTTTTAGATCTTCCCATTCCTACTACGCTTTGAAATTTACTACTAGAAAGATGAACTTTCTGTATGACCGACTCCTTTGATTAATTATACTTCGAAATACTAATACTAATATGGTACTTCGAAAAGTGCCTGTAAATGGTTTAATTAAAATAAATGCTAACCATATCATTTTAAGAGCACCGATGAGAAATTACGTTACACGAACTGTTCTATGACCAATTAATGATAGCTTATTTACTTAAAGTGATTATGAAATCAAAATGTATTCCAACTTTTAAAAGGCTAAAGCACCATGTATTGAAAACGTTAAAATTGTAAGTTCTTACCAACTTTTTTTTGTTTTTATATATTAATTTTAGTTCTATCACCCGGTGAAATCGTCGCTTAAGTTAATAATTATAATGGTTTTCCTCATAGATGTGAACAATTGTAATCTTTTTGAGTGAAATAAAGTAAGTATCTTAAACCGTTGTGGCGGCATTTACATCGCCACATGCGAACTATGCATCAAAGACCTGACGTCACACAAATCCTGCACCGCGCAATTAGACTTTACCGCGCGATGGACATATATAGAAGCTCCCGACATCAACCTCTGGGCAGTTGCCCGCCAGACACGACACCCGTCTGGTCGGAGGATCCTCCCTTTTCAATAGAGGATGAGTGAACTTTACACCCTGTTCCTCATACCCCTAAATTAACCGTAAATGCTTTCAGTTGGAGTCCCCGGACAAACTATTCACAAAGAGCTCTATTACAGCTATACAACAAAGTGCTTTTAGGTAATGTCACATATCACACTGCATCATTTAATAGGAAACACGTAATAGTTGCCGCTCGGTTGCTCAGTCGTGCGTCTCTTTGACTCGCATTCATATCAAATGTGAGCAACGAATGAAATGCTTTGCCGACGTAGCTCACTTAATGTCAAATGTGCTTGTGTAGTAATATTATGTGGGTTTGTTTAATTCTGTTTCTGCACCAGATTCTCAAAAAATAAGAATTCCATTCGACTTTACTAGGGCGCGGCGCTTAAAATCGCAGTTCTCGCCATGGTGCGGCGGGCGGGGGTTTCAATAAGATATTGCCGCACTAAGTGGTGGACGCGCCGCGCGCTCAGGCTTGCTTATGCTTAGTGCTGTATGACGACGACGCGTGCGCGCACATTTTTATCGATATAAATATCGAGAAAGAAAATAAAACTTTTCATCTTCACCAGAAGATGAAAACTGTAATAATGCTATCAGAGACGACCGAAACTTAATTGTTTGTAGAAAACAGTCCAGCGACACGAAATCCTTATAAGTATTATAAGTATTTTGCGTTTAAAGATCTCATGTAGTGATTATTTCCTGTTACTGAAAATTAAGTCAGAGACAAAGGGTTCCCATTGTTACCAAACGGTTATTAAATCTAGTTGATTTTTGAATATTAATGTATTAATTTAAAATATTTCCCCTTACCGCAAGTCAACGTAGATGTGATGTGTAATCAATGTAGTGCGGGATGGCAGTGTTTCTCCTGAAATTAGAACTTCACAGTTGTCCATGTATTTCTAAAAATACTTAATAGAACCGAATGAAGTCTTTGTGGCATAAACTACATTATATTAGCCACGTTTAAAGAAAACTGTAACAATATCCTAAAAAACATCGTCCAATTATTCAACCTTAAAGTTAGTAGGTGATGCGGGTAAAGATGGCGCCCCTATGTAAAGTTGCGCATGAGATACATGGAGATGACCCATGGCTAGCTTGGTATGTTTGGTGCCGCGTTGAACGTGTTAAAAATATGAGGTATGTTATACAATAAAAATTAGTTTAGAGTAAATTATAAAATAACTAGCGACTCGCCCTTGCTTCCCAAGGTTTTTAAAAGTTAACAAAACATCGAGATTTATTTATTATAATTATGTAAGTTTATTATGAAAGTATTATACACATAACCCTTCCAGAATATATTCTCTACATGATGTTGAAAACCACATCGAAGTCTGTTGCGCCCTAAGTGGTTTAGAAGAACAACCCGGTCTCACAGACAAACACCAAAAGCGACTTTAATTTATAACTGGTTTATAATATTATATAGAGGTACCTACATACATAGATATGATAGATATGTTTTCTCAGTAGCAGCTCGAAGCCTGGATTTGTGCCCGGTTGATAGCAATAGGCTCGCCCCCGTTTACATGGGACTTAAATATAAATGACGACATGTGGGTGACGGAGTGTAGACCTCTGCTCAACCTATCGAGGAATACAGGCGTGATGTTATGTAATATAATAGAAATACAAGTTTTAAAATACATATAACACAATATAATAAAATCACAATATAATATATTAATACAATAGGGTTTCGGGGCGAAGAAAAAGGTTTAGTAAATTATACATTGGTGCGCTTTTCAGCTGACGGATGACAGACTCATGTCTGTCTTTATTATATGACTTCTAGCACATTCTAGAAGCTGCGTTATTTGACGAGCGGTTGGACGAGCGGATTGTGACGGGAGCGGTTTGAAATAAGATCGCGTTATAAAGTGTTCAAGCATTGTAAGAATAGAAAAGAATCGATTCGCTAATCGCTGTCAAGCTTTTGTTACCATAAATATCAACTAATAAGCAGCATTTCATTTGGAACTATTGTGTTCAATTGAGTTCGATTTCTAACTAGATTAAACTTTGATAAGCAAATTGGTCTGAATAGCACTAATTCGATAAACGACAGGGAAAATTATTTAAATGGCGTCCTTTTCAATTTTGTCGAAATAAAAAGCAAATTATTCTTAGAATTAGGGATTCATTACTTATTTTATGTAGGAAAATTTTGTTGATTTTGTGTAAAACTCTTATCTTATATAGTCAAATAAATTTATTTTCGCGTGCGTAGTTAGCCAAAAATAATATAGGTACTGCTAAATCTAGTTCAATTAGTACATAGGTATAACTTGGGCTTAGCTTTCATTAATGACAATGGAAATACCCAAACAGAAAGAAAGACATTCGTATTTTATTTACCTCTCAACAGAGTAAGTACCAACTATCAGTAAACGATAAAAAGTTCCTCATGTTAATTTGGGAAACTGCATCCCTATTTCAAAAAACATGGTTAGCATTTAGTTCCCCGAGATTCCTCGGCCGGGACTTGTCGACATACATAAATAAAGCTTGGACGGTCTCCACACAACACGGCGCGACCTGTCGGCACATCAACGCCAATTAAACCGTCCCTTGTTTCATCCTCAAGTTGCCAAGTCCAAATTAAATCTAGCTTCACCCCGTGGACATCCCAAAAGTTTGGCAATTATAAAAGTTTAAAGTGTTTTTTTGTCTGTCTCTTGAAGAAACAGGGTGACTCTTTATCGTTATAATACAGTAGGACGTTTAATCTGGAGTCATAGCTCAGAAGGGATGCTGGGAATGGACGTTATATATCACCTACTTGCAGAGGGTTGAGAAAAAATTCTAGTCGTGAATCATCGGAGAGTTTCGTAACAGTTCGTTTTATTTTTGTTCTAGTTTGTGGGGCGTGCAAACAGACATTGAGACAATAGTTCCGAATTTATTCAAGACATTGTGGACTTCCATGTAATTTTACGCGTCTGTTGTAAAGTAAAGTACTTACCTATTTATTTGCATAAATTGCAGGTACAGTAAATAAGATGTGACAGTTAAAATATGGGTGATCCTTGTACATTACATAGTCAGCCTATAATATTCCCACTGCTTGGACAAAGGCTTCTTCTCGGTGAGAGGGAGTCGGCCGTAATCCCCAAACGGGCCCAGTGCGGGTTGGTAGATGGCTTCGAATTTTTGGTTCTAGTACATGCCTGTTTCCTCACGATGTTTTCCTTCAGCATTACGAGAGCAGTGGTAATTAAATAATGTACACAAAGTAAAGCGCCTGTCTGGGGAGTTCATCTGGACGCCGTCGCGGAAGGACGTCTCAAGCGCTCCGTGCCTTTGTTTCATTGTATTAACGTGCAGCTTGCGCCCGCACAAGTTACAACGCGTTAACTGCCGGTCAAAAAATAAATTGACGAACAGCGTTTTGTTTGTTCAATGCGGCTGTGACTCACGTGTCGACAAATAAACTACAAAGTGCAAAAGTGAGGTGTGAACCAGGAAAGCTGTAACAAGGATAACCCGGTGAGATCATTCCATGTATTTCAGGGTGTTCTACTAATCACTCCGTCAATAAATCAAATCTCCATATTTCAAACGCATGGTTAACTTTAACTCCAACAATAGATCCAGATACCAAAACGTCTTATTTTTTATTTTTTATTGTTTCTAGTATGTGTAGCGATCACGAGGACTAAATTAAATTCCCGGCTTTATTTCAATTACGTGGCCAAGAGTCGGTGGCAAAGTCCTGAATAGTATTTGATAGATTGAGGTTCAACACCGCTAGTGGCAATCTAAGCACAGAAACACCGTTTATGCTTAAGCTACATATTTAATATATAGTAAAAGGAGAATGGCAAGATAAAGTAACATAGTATATGTACTCTGACATAATTAATAGTGTCGATTTTGATTTTGGAACAATCTGGAAACTTCTTTAGCCACTATAAAACAGCCGCGTCTGAGGCAACTTCTTTTTTGTGGTGTTTCTGTCGAACAATTTACCCGAGTTTTTGTGAAGAAAGGCACATGTGTGATCAAGCTTAAGCCCATTCAACAAAAACAAAAACTGCACAACAAGATAAATTTCTATAGAAAAAGAAAGGGTATCTAATAAATCTCAGTCAACGCATGACCCTGTCAAACTTTTGTATCTCTGTCTCGAAACTAAATCTGCCCTTCCGGCCATCAGCACCGTGGGGTTCTGACTCCCAAACAATAGTTTTACAATGGTAAGAATAGTGGCCATGCAAAAGGACGGCAATTGTCTGTTTAGTGCGATCGCCCATCAATTAAATCTCTTAATGGGGATAACTTTTAGCCATATGTCAATACGCCGAGATCTAGCTACGTATGTTTCGGAAAACCGCGGTGACGCCAGAATTTGCCTAGCACTTAGGAATAACATTCAAGACATTATTCCTAACAGCAAGCTCTCTCAGGAACAAATGGTAACCAACTACATAACCGCGCAGTTTAACGAGACGTTCTGGGGAGGAGAAGATATCATAATCGCCGCGGCTGAATTCTATCTCGTAAATGTGCATGTTCATATTAATCGTGAGAACTCACTGGTGTACTCACCTGCCGGCGAACCAGTACCCGGAAACATACATATCCTTTACAAAGATCAACATTATGATAGCTGGGTCGTGAGCGCCGAAGAACAATACAACAATAATCTGCAAAGTCTAACGCATGAAGGAACCAACATAATTACACCACAACATGCTGAAACGGTAGGAAAAAAATGCAACAAAAGAGATGAACAAGGGCTGTCTACAGAACCCCGATTTCTGAATAGCCCACAACTAGCTAGCTCATTAACACCGTGTGAACAATTAACACCAACATTAGGTACACCGTTATCGGTTGAAGTCGCGGACGATACCCGTTACACAATACTTAGAAACCAGCCTTGTGCCGCGACTAAGTACACTTGCTCAGACCTGCGTATCGCAACTTGGAACGTCCGCGGGGCCTCGAAACCGGCCAAAAAAGATAAAATAGACGCGGAACTTTCAAAAAGGGGCATTCACATAGCCTGCCTACAAGAAACAGGGATGAACTTAGGAACGTACAACTCCATCCACTACGAATGGCACCTATCTGGAACCGCAGGTAAAACTCATCGAGGACTTGCAATTGCAGTAAGAAAGGATGCCCAAATTGAAATAATAAGCAGAAACTTCGATACCGACGTGATGTCAATTACTCTTAATTTTGGTAGGGAAAGTGACAAACCTGCTCCGCTTTATATAATAAACTCTCACATCAACAGCTGTACCTCTAAAGCAACCAGATCCTTCACAGGTGTACTTAACCTGATTAGACAAAAACCAAGGAAATGTACTTTAATAATCCTAGGCGACTTTAACGCCCACATTGGTAGACAAGATACAATAAGTTTCCAACGCAAAGGGCTGATTCATCAAAATCTACATCACGACTTCTCCAATTACAACGGAGAAATGTTAATGGATATAGCCAACAGGGAAAAACTCCAAATAGAAACAACAAAAGCGAGATCATCATGCAGGATAACATGGTCAAACGGCAAGCAGAAATCACAATTGGATCACATTATTACACCACAGACAACAGAAAAACTCTTTAAGTTTATTAAAGGCGAATGGGCAGGTAGGGCCATATCCGACCATAAAATAATTTGGGGGCAGTTAAGAACAAGTCGAACAAACAATAAGTTGAACAAGTGTATAAACAAAGATGAAAATACTAAACGCAAGACTCAAAAAAATGAGACAACAATAGAGCCCATTAATTTCAATTACAAACAATGTTACTATGCTGCTCTTAACATCAAATCAACCAAAACAAAATACCAAGCTTGCATAATCAAAAAACTGGAAAACGTAGGAATAGACTCAACAGATAAAAGCGTCGAAATACCTTGGTGTACCATAACTGAAGTATTAAAAGCGGCGGCCCAGGAAACCTTAATTTTTCAGCAGAGTCACTCTAGGGATCATCGTATAGCTCTTGCTAACCTCCAAAGGGCTAAATTCTTACAAAGAAGACAATTAGATAACCCAAATAGACATAATCGTGTAAAGGAATGTCGGGCAATACTTCACAAGATTAAAACTCAAGACGAAAACAAAGAATCCAGGGCCTTCTTCACTGGACTGGGGAAAAAACATCCCTCAAAACGCATGCAGGTACTTTATCTATTTTACAGGAAAAACAAGCGAGCAACAAAATGCCGGAAAAGAAACGCTTATATACCAATGTCCAAATGGGAGCAAATCCTAAAAAACTCCGAGGGCCTACCTATACCAACGGTTACCATAACAAAGCCGGTATCTATCGCGCAAAATGAAGGACCCACGCTTGATGACATAATGGAAATAATTAACAGCATGCGGAACGGGACAGCGCCTGGAACAGACCAAGTGGTAATTGAGCTCTTCAAAGCGATGCCGGAAATATTACAGGAAGCCGTCACCAAACACATGAACAAAGCGTGGACACAAAATGAAGCACCCGACACCTGGCTAGAAACAATGCAGGTACCAATTCCGAAAAAAACAGCCCTAAAGATGCAAATGACTATCGACGAATATCGGTTTGCAATACGGGCTACAGAATCTACGCCTCCTACGTTTTAAAAAAATTAGACGAAACAATAAAAGAATTGGGCAACTACCAAGCGGCTTTTTTAAACAATAGATCAACAGATGATCATATATTTACACTAAAAAGGGTTCTGGACGAAGAATGGCGCGCAGGTAAAAGAGTCTATGTACTCGCTCTGGATATAGAAAAAGCTTTTGACAACGTCAGCCTCGAAGCATTGCGAGACATTTTAATACAAAGATCTAACAAGTCACTAACCAACAGGATAATCAAAGTTTGCTTGAATGAACGAACACACATCAAATGGTGTGGCCAGCAAAGCAGCTGGATTATCAAAGGAAAGGGAGTCAAACAGGGTTGCCCGCTATCCCCCCGCCTCTTTACACTGGTCATGGATGAGGTCCTTAGAACCCTCGAAGATGAAACTCATTTAATCAAATTAGACCAAGACTTTGAAATCTCACTCCCCCTTTTTTTTTTTTTTTTTTTTTTTGAGGATGGGAAATTATCAAATAACTTCTCCCGCTCTGGGTGGAGCGGGAGGGCGTGTCAGACTTTTACTGACTAAAACCCACCCGTGTTCCTTCCGTTGCCTGTGTGCCGAGGTCGCGATATCCCTTTCAGACAAACCCGCGACCCCGGCAGGCATTGGCCCTTCCGGACCCCGTCAGTTGGTGCTGACATCTCTTTGAGGCGCGCGTGGAACACAACGCGCCGTCGACCCGGGCCTGGTCCCTATCGGACGGCGAGCTACCCAAATCTCACTCCCCCTGGTGCTATCATTCGCGGACGACCTCATCTTCATTACAGATGATTTAAAAGGGTTAGAAAAAATTGTATTCCATATTAAACCCCTACTAGGTAGCGTCGGCCTACAAATAAACGAAACTAAAACCAAAATTCTAATTAGAGACCCATTAGCTAAACAGAAAGTGACCTACGTGTCCATGAACGGATTAAAACTACATACTGTCGACGAAATAAAATACCTAGGCACATACATAACATCTGCATTAAGTAGGAGAAGCACAGTTAGAAAACGGTGTGAACAGGCCACTAGAAACGCAAAGTCACTATTACCATTCATAATAAATTCAAAGATGGACTGGAAACTGGCCAGACTCATGTATCGAATGGTGATCGTACCTTGTATGATATACGGATTGAAAGTATCGGCACTCACCAAAGCTAACAGGTCTAGACTGAGAAGATATGAGCGAGTCATAATGAGAGACCTGATTAACCACGCCAGAAATAAACCTAGACAAAAGAAGATGCACGAAATCTTAGATGGGAAAACAGTAACCAAACGCATCAAGAACCACAGGATGTGCTTTCTCGCACACGTCCACAGGCGCGGCAAACCACACCTTTTACACGCAGCAATGCAATATAAGGCCAAATCCAAGAAAGTAGGGCGTCCTATTTACACTTGGAACGACAATCTCAAACAGGACTCGACTTATTTCGACAAGGAATACAATTTTTGGATGGACAAAGCTACAGACCGATACAAGATCATGAAGGCCGCCAGCGAGATCTACAAGAAACCTGAAACGGATAGCAGCGAGCCTTCTGACGAAGACACAGACACAGCAAAATGTAACACAGCTCAGCAGCAATATAGGAAAAAGCCGAGAAACCAGCGTAACCCCGTCTCAAAATTCACCGGTGAAGATAATGACGACGTCGCAAAAGATGCCCATCCATAGATAATTAACACCCGTCTCTCCACTATTCCAAGGCTTACTCTAGGATGCATATCCGGTATGGCTCTCAAATCCTTCCTTATCCTAAGGGCACGGTCTTCCTTACCATTACCCGCGCCCCCCGGTCTACTCCTCGATTTGCAATAGCCTTTGAAGTCCCATGAAACATGAGGCTTCATGGGCTAGTGCAAATCTTGGGGTTCATTCGATTTATCGAGTCTGGTTAAACCATGCTGGGATCGGTGCATTTCATTCATTCATTCATTCAAAGTAAAGCGCCTGTCTGGGTTTGAACCTACAACCTACAACTCGTAAGCCGCGGCCGTTACCACTGAGCCACCACTGCTCTAGTACAATCTACCTTATATTGGGCATGCAACATTATTATAAAATGAGTGAATTAATTAAGTCAAACTCAAACTCAAAGCATTTATTTCAAATAAACCAATTACAGGCACTTTTGAATTGTCAAGGGGTCGGTCAGTCAGAAAGATGAAGCTAGTTGCCCATTCCAAAGCGTAGGAGGTTCCTATGGAGAAGAAGTAGAAGAAGAATATAAAATAAAATGCAATGATGACAATCATCGTTAACGTATTTTTGAAGTATTACAGTTGAACAACCGTCGGCGTGGTACATTCATATAAAAAACATTAATTTAAATATATACAATACGGATAAATTAAGGATGAATTTATCGCAAGAACAAACTTAACTTTGTAGTTGAAAAACATGTTCTCGCATATGGAATGTATGGGACAACATGTTTTTGCAACCGCAAATGTAACTTGCTCGATTATTACTCGTTAAGTTGTAAAGCCTAGCTGTGATAATTTTCCTTTTAATTTCGTTATATATAATTCTGCCGTGATTTTTTTCACATACCTATACAAAACCAACCATTTAGCTGGCAGGGTGGCCCCCCACACTATACACTCTAACAAAAATTTTGCTCCTTAAAGCTTAATATTTCGCAAACGGATTCCTAAATTGAAAAATAGCTTTCACACACCCACATTATTTTCACCTTTCCAACGACCTTTCTAACGACCCTTCCTCCCAACCTACAATGAGCACTTTAAAGCTTAATATTTCGCAAACGGATCTCTGAATCCAAAAATCGTTTTCATAAATTCCCAATATTTATGAACGAACTTTCCAACGACACCCCATAATATGGGATAGATGAGTTTTTCAAGGCACACACCTCTGACTTTTCGGATTCATGTGCGTATTGTATAAGTATCAGTTGCCTCAAAAACGGTGATGGAAAACATCGTGAGGAAACCGGTATGCCTTTCAGATATTTCTCGACGGCATGTGAAGCCAAGTCATAGGCTCATGATAGAAAGATAGATAGATAGAACATTATGCACACCATAAAAATTACAGAAATACATTGAAATGTTACATAGGGTGTCACAATGGGCTTTAATACTCGGACACCAGCCATGCTATTCTGTAAACATCTCACCGTGAAAACTTAGGTGAAGTGAGCGTGGAGTGAGCTGTCATTCCACAGGGATTGACACTTTTGACAGCTCACTCCACGCTCACTTCACCTAAGTTTTCACGGTGAGACGGTTACAGAATAGCACTGCAGGATAGTCACAAACCACACAAAAAGAAGACAGCGGTCAACGAATACCAAACCTTAACATTCTGACCAATAACTTTAAATCTAAAGTTACTTTCGAACTCACAAACTATACGAATGCAAATTGAATCCGTTGTTGCTCACGTTATAACTATTCGATAGCTTACGTATGCAAGTACAAACTAAATTCGAACATTTCTATCTTACACAAAGTTCGAATAATTCTACCTGCTAACAAACTTGAAGAGTCTGCAAGTTTGGAACTAGCTGAGTAAAGCGCGATGAATTTTACGATACGGTAATAAGTGTGGAAGAGTATCGCCTGCTGTTGCGATCTTCTGTGATAAGATATTGCCTTTTTCACTTGGATTAGAAAACATTGGTAATCGCAATTATGTCGGTGCGAGGCCATGAAAAGCAACTGCTGCATGTTCATCTATGGCTAGACAATCTCCTTATGCTGCAGACTTCAATAAAAAATCTAAATCAAAAGTCAGTTATTCAAACTAAGCTGAGATTGAGCACTTTTCAAAAGTCAAAATTACACAAGATAGTATTCAAAAACCCCTTTCAAAAGCCCTTCACCACTTCTTAGTGCTTTAGCTGGGATGAAGAAGTGGCGCAACAAACTCCCCAGCAGCACAGCTGTCTGTTCATTTAGAAAAACTTGATTCTAGACAAAAGTATGCAAAATAATTTACATTATGCAAGACAAATTGGCGTGTGCTAGCTGACATAGAGCATATAATATAATTATATGCTATATGTCAGCTAGCACACGCCAATATACCAACAGAATACATTTCTATTAAACAGGGTGGCAGGGACATCGACGCGAAATACCAAGGACTCAGTGCATGATTCTGAATACACCTGCATGAAAAATTTTCGTCGGTTATTAAAAAAAAAATACTGGCCAAGTGCTTAGCTGTGATAGTTTTCCTTTTAATTTTGTTATATCTGTGAGTTTTTTCACAAATCCAAGTTCAACCATTTAGCTGGCAGAAGGGGGGACACTTGACTCTAACCAACATTTGCAGTTAAAAGCATAATATTTCACAAACGAATCCCTGAATCCAAAATTGGTTTTCACAAACTCACAATATTTTTGAACGACCTTTCTAATGATACCCCACACCATGGGATAGATGAGAAAAAAAATCCTCACTTTACGTGTAGGGGCCTAAATTTTTTTTATTTTTTTTTACCAGTTTGTCATCGTGATTACCGATGCTAAATTACAGCTTTCTAGTACTAATCGTCTCTGAGCTAAGCCGCGGACAGACAGACGGACAGACAGACAGACGGACATGGCGAAAATACAAGGGTTCCTTGTTTACTACGTTGCTGACAGCTGTTCCATACATTTTGACCGCGTAGGTATTGCACTTTACTATGAAACTGCTGTTTTTTTTTTAATAACCGAAGATAAATTTCAACGCAGTGGGGTTCAGAATCATGTACTGAATCCATGGTAACAGTTTTCGCGTTGATGTCCCTGACACCCTGTATAGAATAATATACTTTTCATATTAAAGTGCAATACCTACGCGGTTAAAATGTATGGGACAACTGATTTTTTAAAGTACAAATCATTAATATTATAACAAACTTATATTACATTACTTGTATTTTCATTAAATAATATTAATAAGTATACAATTATGTGATATTAATAAGTATACAATTATGTGATATTAATAAGTATACAATAATATAATTATACAATCCGCACATGGGTTCGAAAAGTCAGAGGTGCCTCGGGTTCGAACTCGAGACATAACACTTTTCTTTCCAACTGTACCCCCCATTGTTTACGTAGAATCGAAGAATTGCGTGCATAGCGAAACTTTTTAGTAGGTATTTTTCGAGTCGAGCATAGCGGGACTAGAGCATAGGAGGACTAACCGTTGGTAGTCTGACGGTCACACCACTAGGCTATCACTGCTATATGACACTGAAAAAGATAATAATAATTATTATGAATCTAATCTTCTAACTTTTCCTGTGCAATGGCGTCGCCCGCGGAGGCGTACAGCCGCAGCGCTGCGGTTGTTTTCACACAACAAACACCGACCAACGCGCTGGATCCAGCGCTGCAGCGCTGTTTGTGAACAACAACCACTGAACACCCTTGGGATTTTCCCGATTGCAAAAATTTGAGGGCCTATTCACTCTGTTTATAATTTGAAGTTTGCTGTTCTGTTGTGATTGACATAAATATTGCAAAACAGCTACAATAAAAGTAATTTGCAATTCAAAAAGAAATAAGGCTTTTTGGAAATTTAGCTAAAAGTATGAAAAACCTTATTTGGCCATCGAAGGCTTTTTTTAAAGATTCTCGATGCAGAATAAAGTTTTAAATTGAGCATAAAAAGGTTAATTTAAAAAAGGTTAATTGGTGAAATTAGAGCGAACGTGACTTCTCCGAATGAAAAGGTCCTCGATTATTAGATAGATAGCTTGGTTAACAAGGATAGTTGCATGTCCAGCATGTGGTTCAAGAGCGACGGTCTACCTTCTTCATTTGACCAATCAAAGACGACGTTGAAATCTTTCTTGGCCTGCAGAATCTATTTTTTTTATTTTTTTTTTTGAGGGTGGGAAATTATCAAATAACTGCTCCCGCTCTGGGCGGAGCGGGAGGGTGTGTCAGACTTTTACTGAATAAAACCCACCCGTGTTCCTTCCGTTGCCTGTGTGCCGGGGTCGCGATATCCCTTTCGGACAAACTCGCAACCCCGGCTGGCCTGCAGTGTCTACCTCTACTGTTCAAGGCGAAGCTCAGCAATGTTGCTCTGCGTCAGAAGTACCTACGTACCTACTGCAAGAAACACTGTCCTATCTTACGTACGGTTGGTCTAGTGGTAGCAAGCATTACTGGTGAGCA
The DNA here is from genome assembly GCA_914767755.1 of Agrochola circellaris. NCBI lineage: Eukaryota > Metazoa > Arthropoda > Insecta > Lepidoptera > Noctuidae > Agrochola > Agrochola circellaris. Next base: position 20,215,543 of record OU611839.1, on the reverse strand, counting down.
TGAGGTTCTGGGTTCGATTCCCAGGTCGGGCAATGTATTATAGGGTTTTTTTGTCTAGAATTTCTCAGTAGCAGGCAGGAGTCTGGATTTGTGCCCTGTTGGTGGCAATAGGCTCGCCACCTATTATATAGGTACACCTCTGCTTAACCCTTTGGAGAATACAGACGCAATGTTATGTAATATCAATTTAATAAGCGCATCAAAAAGCACATGTTTCCATCCCCCTTTGCAAACCTACCACCGCGAATAACTAACACGTTGAACACCGTTCTATGTTCTGATTGTTTGCTGAACCAACATTGCTGCTAGTCCACAGTGGCCGCGCTGATTAGAAAATCGCGAATTTAACCCAGCTATGTCCTTCTAATGCTGTTTGTTACATAATTTTATCAAAGTGACAACTTTATTTCATACATCTTGAGTTTTAGAGCCAATATGAATAGTTTGGTAAGACATGCGGATGAATTCTCAAATGCAACTCAGGTTATTGACCCGACACGACTTTGAGAACCTTGGCCTAAGATATTATCGTCAGCATTCTCCTGTTTTTATGTCAATATACAACGTCGCCCATGGGCATGTGCCAGCCCGTATAATAAAATTTGTCGTTGTAAAATTTTAGTAAAATATGTTAGTTATTCCGATAAAATAAATCATAAGCTTTTAGAAATAATAAACAGAATCCAAATCGAGCCAATAACATAGGAGATATGGCAAATGCTACTAATAAAATAAAAAATTGAATAACATGAAAAATACTAAAGAAACGGGTGGGCGACTTCGTATACCGGTTGAAAATTTTTAACGTCTCGAGAATAATATGGTGTGTTGTGTAAGTGGAACAGAAGTCATACCCGGGAATATTTGCGTAGTACCATTGAGATACAAAAGTTCCAAATATCCTTAAAAAAACATAAAAACTATCCATCCTACGACCCGTGCGTAAATCGGCGTAGGCTATGCTCGCGCATGAATGAAAGTTGTACGTGCGAGCGAGACGCACGCACATTTCTCTCGCTAGGTAGGTACTATGCGCTCGCATGTACAGTCGTGTTAAAAACGTTTTCAAAATTTAATTCAAAATCAACGCAATAACATTAATATCCCACTTACTAAGAAAAACCAGATCCACAAATAAAATGCAACACAATACCCAAACTTACAATTTTATAATACAAATATCCAATTGGCTTTTATTTTTTATAAAAATAAAAGCCAATTGTCAATTGTTGTGTGTAGTTGTGTTGGTTTTATTGACTCAGACCAAAAAAAATAAGTAGGTACGGTAGGTACTTGACAAAATAATAAGAAAACCTAACCTATAATAATAAAACACAACAAACACTTACAAATAAAAACTTCACCAATTTACCTACTAATAAGTTAACACATTAGGAAAACCTATCCTTAATTAAAAATAAAACGAAAAAAGTAACAAAGACACGAGAACGAACTTTTAAAACAATTTGATCTTTTTTGAATAATCGAAACAATACTTGAATACTCGACTGTACTTCAAGCAAAATGAATAGGACGTACATACATGCGGAAGCGAGAACGTTGAGAAACTCGATGTGTGCGTGAGAGTTCACCTACGGGTTCGTATACGAAAGCCGAACAGCTGAGCGGTACTCGCGAGCGACGCGACTCACGCGACCTACCGACGCGTCTACAACGCCGACGCCGACAGTAAAGTAGGTGTATTCGCGCGCACCCGCACGTAATGAATGTTAGGTACCTTTCAGAGACAATGATTATCCGTGGCGAGGTACTTTAGGGTATCCTTTGTAAAAATGTAAGCAAACCTATTTAGATAGAATTCTTACACAATCACTAAATGGAATTACTTAGTTAAAATTGCACCATTGCTAGGTATTCTACATTTAAATATTCGTACATGTTTAGGTACGATAGCTATCCTTTTTTTTTTTTTTTTGAGGATGGGAAATTATCAAATAACTTCTCCCGCTCTGGGTGGAGCGGGAGGGCGTGTCAGACTTTTACTGACTAAAACCCACCCGTGTTCCTTCCGTTGCCTGTGTGCCGAGGTCGCGATATCCCTTTCAGACAAACCCGCGACCCCGGCAGACGATAGCTATTCACCGGGCGGACGATGCACACGTGGAAACAAACACCGCGACGTCACACCGCCGTGACTGATTGCAGGAGACTGAAGCGCGGGATGCGGGTGCGCGGGGGGATGCGCGAGCGGCTTGTGCGCCTGCGAAAGGATATCAAAGAGGCCGATGGCAAGTGCCGGCGACTACCTATTCGGCCGCTAAGGAAACCTACAAATTCATTGATAAATTCCGCGTATTTAGTAGGGTGCGTATGATTTGAATTTAGATATTTTTAATCGTTTCTTTTTTTTTTTTAGTTTCTATTTTTAATGTTCTGGTATGAAAAGTTTACTTCATATGCTTGGTATTTATCGATAAATCAATTTCATTCTAGGTTACAGATTTTTTTTTTAATAAAAATTTGTGTGCCACGGCCTTCTACTCCGTTCACCACTTATACCCAATTTTTTTCCAGACGGTAAAAAAATTCAGGCGGTATATTAGTGTCTTTTTCTTCCATACCTCTCTATTAGTCGTCATCTCGGTAATCACTTCTAGCCATATTTTTCCTGCAGTCCCTCCATCATTTCTTTGGTCTTCCCCTACTCATATAGCCATCATGCCCTCGTTTGAGAAATCGGGAGTTAGAGATTAAAGTCAAAAATACCTTTATTTTAAACAAAGAGACGTTCTTCATAATGTGATGGCTGACTTGTTGGCGAATACCACGCAGCAGGGATGCTTCCAGCTATTTGTTTTCCTGTAATTACAGATCTCATTTAGTTTTTGCCTCTCGCTACACGAGTAAGTGGAATTGGAGCCAACTCTGCGTGGTTACCATTATTTGTGTTATAAATCAGTTCTTTGTTTAGATACAGGTATATAAAAAAGAAAATAAGTTTTCGGAATGGAACAGTGATTTTCAATAAATAAAGCTTACCCGTACCTAAATCTTGTTTTGGGCTTTGTTTGTGAAGTCTTTTCTTGGAAAAACATATTAACGGAAATTAGCAGGAAATCGAATGGCTTTTCACCTTTTATTTTATTTTCACCAAAGAATTAAAGAAAATGGTGCCGATTCTCTTGTCACAAATGCCTCTAAACTAGACTAAAAATCACCATTTTTTTTTTAATTCCTGTTAAACGACGATTTACCATTCTGAAATCAAATAAAGTGACACAACTTAACTATATTTTAGTTTGACAGCACTAAGATGGCACTGAGTTTGAGTGAAAATATCAATTTTGCTATTCTGAATTTCACACCAACGCCTCGACTTCAGAAGCAAAACAGTACAGTATTGTCGCGGCATCTAAATCGCCACGTGCGAACTACGCATCAAAGACCTGACGTCACACAACATCCTGACGTCACTCGAATCCTGCATCGCGCTATTAGAGTTTACCGCGCGGTGGACATATATACAAGCTCCCGACTTCAACCTCTGGTCAGAGGATCCTCCCTTTTCTATGGTGGATGGTTGAATTTTACACTCTGTTCCTCATACCCCTTTTTTTTTTTCTTTTTTTTTTTTGAGGGTGGCAAATTATCAAATTACTTCTACCGCTCTGGGCGGAGCGGGAGGGCGTGTCAGCCTTATACTGACAAAAACACACCCGTGTTCTCGATATCCCTTTCGGTCAAACTCGCAACTCCGGCAGGCATGGGCCCTTCCGGACCCCGTCAGTTGGTGCTGACATCTCTTTGAGGCGCGCGTGGAACATAACGCGCCGTCGACCCGGGCCTGGTCCCTATCGGACGGCGAGCCATGGCTCACTGTCCGCAAGCCCGCGCCTACGGTGGCCGGAAGTCGGCTCTCGACACCCGACGCCCGGGGCGTCTCCTGCGGCGACTAGGGGCGCGAGGGCGCGACTCTTGCCTTTTCCTCGCGCGCTCCGCCTCCTCCTTCGCGAGCATTACTGCTTCGCAGAAGGAGGTGACGACCTCCCATGCACTCTCGCTCCAGACCATGGCCTGAACCAGGGCCGGACGCGAGAGATCGGCGCCGCCGATCGCCTCCGTGAGGACACGGCGGTGCCCCGCCCAAGCCGGGCAGACCTCCACTGTATGCTCCACCGTGTTCTCCGGGCGATCCACACAGTGGTGACACCCGGGCGTTTCCTCCCGCCTTATGCGGAACAGGAACCTCCCGAAACAACCATGTCCGGTGAGGACCTGCGTCAGGCGGAAGGTGAGGACGTGGCGCCTCTCTAGCCACTCCTCAGAGTGGACTTATCGCCACAATTGTGGCGTGCCCAGTTCCTCATACCCTAAAGTATCTTTTTAGGGTTACAAGGAATCCTTATAATTTCGCCATGTCCGTCTGTCTGTCCGCGGCTTAGCTCAGAGACGGTTAGTACTGGAAAGCTGTAATTTGGCATGGGTATACATATTCAAATACATATGTAATACATATTAAATTCACCGTAACGAAATTAAATGGAAAACTATCAAAGCTAAGTAGGCTTTACAAGTTAACGAGTAATAATCGACCAACTTAAATTTGCGGTTGCAAAAACATTTTCTCCCATACGGAATGTATGGGAGAACATGTTTTTCAACTACAAAGTTAAGTTTGTTGTTGCGATAAATTCATCCCAACTACGCACGCACTTGGCCGGTTTTTTTCTTTTCTTTTGCGTATTGGAAAAATAATGAAAATTTCGACCCCTTTATAAGACGCATAAACCCCTAAAACTGAACATGTACGTAATAATTTTTCATATTTTCCATACAAAAAGTGAAACATATAAAACACGTCGAGGCTGCCCAACGGCGCGCCTCCGGCTCTTAAAAAAAATTCACTGGATAGGGCAAACAAGTGCATGCACAGTTGCGTGGAGTCGCAATTGTCAAATTTGATTTTAGTTGTGTCAAATTTATTTTTAAATATAGAGATTTTTTTTGCAGAATAGCTAAAAGTAAGAAATTTTATTGATAGTTTCGTTCGGTGCAGAAGAGAATTGGCACCAGTGTCTCCAGAAAAAAAATCTAGTTGGTAACGATTAGGTTTTTTAAATTCTTCCAAATTAATGTACCTTTACTGAGATCCTAATAAAGGGCGCTAATGAGCTGCCTAACTGTCTAGACCCTATTACTTGTTCTAGGACAAGACAGTGATAAGGGTCATCAAAGTTAACACAACGCTCATTCAAGTTCATTTTCTTGGCATCAGGAAATATTTTAGAATAAATTAGAAAGATTTGTTCTTGGAATGTTCAGGCGGGCTCATGTCACGAAATCACTCCCACAAATTTCCTACTCCACAGATTACAGGAAAGCGAGAGGAAAGATGCTACACATCAAAAAGGTTTTACTATTTTCATTTGTATTATTCACAAAAAACACATGTACGAGACGTTAGTTATTATAATTAACTATAAAGCTCCATTTACACTGTTTAGACGGTGCAATAGGCAATAAATCGCACCTTGGACTAACACGGTGTTTTAACATGGTGTGTTAGTCCGGCTTTACCGATCGGTAGGTTATCACAAAGTTGGAAACTAGAAGAACAGTTGGATGGTTACAAGCATCAAACTGTTCAGTGATTCGGTATAGAACTGTGATTTCCCCGAGGATCCCGAAGGTTGCTGCACTGGTTCCGCACAAAACCATAAACTAGCCGCACTATAGATGGAGAAGTTATGCAGTGTGGTTGTTGTTTTTAGAACTATAGGTACTGATCGAAATATGTCTTACCAGTGATATAGATATGGCGAAACAGTTGGCTAGGCAATTAACTTCAATTTTAGTTCTTTGCCTTTGTCCACACTTTTACAGCCGATCACGTGCAGAGTACGTCCCAGGTTGATTGTATTGTGACGCTGATCACGTTCTCAGTACGTGACTGACTTTCTTAGTGTTTGTTTTAAAACGACGTCCGTAGTCCGTGTTTGGCGTGCATTGATATAATAGTGTAGTGCTTTAGCTACGCACACATGTAAGAATAACCGTGGTGGGGCGCTTGGTGTGAGCGGAACAAGCTATCGAGTGTCGCGCTGCGCCAGTAGGGTTATCCAAAATTTCAAAAGTATCGATACCTACTCGATACCAGTATCGAATAAAAAAGTATCGATACCGATAAAAGTATTTCAATAAAAGTATCGATACTACTTGGTATCGAGTACTTTTTACAATGGTGCAAAAATAGGAAAAAATACCTTTTTGCAGTCGTAAATATATTTTTTTGCTAAAGATAACAATACTAAATTATTATATTTATTTAATAAATTAATTCTCTGATAAAATAAAAGAAAAACGGAGAATAAAATCGTGTATTTATGATACATAAAATGAGTATGACAATTTTGTTTGATTGCTATTATTTTTTTAATCCCCAGTCATCTTCAGTACAATCAGACATAAAAAGTAATTTGTCTACTATCTGTCCAGTAAGTCGGTTTCTTGATGCTGTTATTGTGGCTCCTGCTTTCGAAAATAATCTTTCGGACGGCACAGAAGTTCCTGGAATTATTAAATATTTGACTGCCAGAGAATATAATTTTGGAAACACTAATTTCATTTCACTCCATTGTTGGAACGGATCAGATTTTAATGGTGATACTGGACTTGCCAGATACAATGATGTTTCATCTCCTCCAATATCGGTACCACCGGTCTGTCTATTTTGACGGCTATGCGCTAACTTTTTATGATGACCCCAAAAGTCAAATTTGTCCGCATCATTCTCCGGTTCCAACTGCACCGTTTCTGGTGATGTATCATCGGCGTTCACTGTCCTTCTTATAAAAGAAATGGCACGAGCACATGCATTGGCATCGGTGAAATGAATATTTTTGAAGCGCGGATCCAACAGAGTTGATACTCCCAAAATATGGTGGCTTTCCACTTTTCCAAATCTACTGGTAAGCTGGTTTAACACACGCTCCTTCAAAGGATCTATAATCGGTTTCTCATCGTCTGTAGGTTTTATATTATTTATTTGCACGTTCAAACAATTCACTGTCGGGATGATTTTGCTTGTAGTAGCGTACTTTTCACCGCAAATCTCTTTTGTCACGTATTCAAAAGGTTGCAAAATCATAAGTATCTTTTGAATCACTTTGTTTTCCAGTGCGGTTAGTATATCTGGTGCGTTGGGATTTTCGAGCAGTATTTCGGTGACTACGCTTCTCAACTGAAGATAACGTTCCAACATGTAAAACGTTGAATTCCATCTCGTTTGTACGTCCAATATCATTTTTTTATAATTGGACCCTTGTTTTTCTTTCAAGACATCAGTTCGCAATACACTATTTTTAAAAAATAGCACGATTGCTCGAACTTTTTTTGTAATGTTTTCAATGTTTTGCAATTTTAGTATGTCTTCTACAACTCTATTTAAAGTGTGAGCAAAACATGGCAAGTGTTTTGCAGGCTCGAGAAAGGTGTTGACAGCGGCCACTACATTGGCGCCATTGTCTGTAACAATAGCTGAAATGTTTGTTTTTTTCATTTCAAATTTCTTAATGATGTCTTCAAAATGTTGTGCGATGTTTATTGCGGTATGTCGATTTGCTAGTGGCATAGTCGTTAAAATTTTTGATATGAGTTCGTCATTTTCCAAAAAATGAATCGTTATCCCAAGAAAACTTCTTGTACTCATCATTTCCGACCATATATCGGCAGTAATAGCGTAATAATTATTGCGTGCAATTTCTGTAAACCTTGTTTTGAAATTCTCCAAAGTGACACTGTAAATGTCATCCAGTCTTCTTTTTAGAGTGTTTACAGAAGGTAACTTCATGTTTGGGGATATAAATTTCATTAACCGACGGAACCCTTTTCCTTCGAGCATGTAAAATGGTCGGTTATCAACCGCGATGAAATATAATAAATGTTTGATAAATGCTTCATGATACATTCCTCCTTCTGAAAAAAATAATCTTTACTTAATAAGATTCGTTTCTATAATTGAAACATAACAAAATAAAGGACTACGCTAAACACTGTCAATTTACCTGAATAAGAAGTAGCCCTTTGAAAAGTTTCAGCCAAAGTTAACTGAAACGGTCGAGTTGATGCCTTAGGTTCACTTTCGCTATTACTTGTACTTGCCGCAGTTGCAGCTGATGAATTATCCTTGGTAGTAATTGTTTGTGTTTTCTCTTCAGACATTATGATCTCGACATCTTGGTTCTTGGAAGTACTGGCTTTATTTTCATATTTTTTTTGGATTAAAGAGTGTTGGCCATGCGTAGAAGTTGTTTCGGCAGATTCATTTATAGAACTGAAAACAGAATATTATAATAAACGTTTTTGTTATAGTATAGAGTAGCACTCATAAAATAACCAGAAAATTATCGCGATATACATCCTAAATTAAAAATCGCAGCGAGATCTACATTCCAAAGCAAACCGCTAGTTTATTTTGTGTTTTACTCACCTCTTACTGTGGCTTTTTAAATGTTTCTTTAAATTGGACGTATTTCCGCTTGATTTTAATACTTTGAAGCAAATTTTGCACTTTGCGGTATTCTTATCCACTTTTCTAAAACTTTTCCACACATCACTTCCTCCGCCAGGCGGAGACATGTTTTATGATATTTAATTTAGATCTATTTAGATATTTATTTCCAAAATCGAAGCTTTAAAGAAAACTGATTACATACGAGTTGAGATTGAGAATGGAATAGGAAATGTTGCCATTAGATTATTATTGAATTCGTTCAAAATATGTGTAATAAATAATATGCAACCAAAATGAATGTCAGCAGTGCTATCAATGAAAAAAGGATATAATATAAAATATCCTAACACCTAAATACAATTTTGTTTAATCTAACCTTTACCACTTAAAATCAGCATCTTATTAGATCACAGTTAGACTATTCTTTTATTAAATAAAACGAGTTTCGTAAAATAATCCGAATTATGTATGTCAAAGAAATTATTAAACCTTGTTAGAAAAAAAGCGAAGTAATAAAATCCAATTTTCTGCCGAAATAATACAAAAATACTTTTCATGACCACACTGATTAAGGCGAGGTATAGAAACTTTTCCCCTATTTGTCTATTGGTTCAGACGAGGTAAACAGGTTTTTCCCCGACCGAAAACAGAAAATCTGAGTAGTGAGCTAGTGAGGAGACAAAAGTATCGAGTATCTTAATAAAGTATCGATACCAAGTAATGTATCGCAATCAAAGTATCGAGTACAAAAATACTAGGTATCGAAAAGAAAGTATCGATACTACTCAGGTATCGATACCTTTTGATATAGATATGGCGAAACAGTTGGCTAGGCAATTAACTTCAATTTTAGTTCTTTGCCTTTGTCCACACTTTTACAGCCGATCACGTGCAGAGTACGTCCCAGGTTGATTGTATTGTGACGCTGATCACGTTCTCAGTACGTGACTGACTTTCTTAGTGTTTGTTTTAAAACGACGTCCGTAGTCCGTGTTTGGCGTGCATTGATATAATAGTGTAGTGCTTTAGCTACGCACACATGTAAGAATAACCGTGGTGGGGCGCTTGGTGTGAGCGGAACAAGCTATCGAGTGTCGCGCTGCGCCAGTGTTCCCGCGCCGCTATTGCGAGTGCACGTACACGAATTTTGGCGCGAAATGGCGAGACCTCTTTTTTATTCTACATTTTTAAATAAAAAAAACTAATTTACGTCTGTTTTTTATTTTTATCCTAGAAATAAACAAGTCAATAGTATAAATAAAAAAATAATTATAGATTTATCATTGATAGTTCTCATTTTATAAATGTTGCAATATCGGCGAAAATCGCCGGCGAACCATGGAATCCGCGTTTTAAAATCTTCGGCTGTCAAAGTGTTAAACAAAAATATTCAAATGTCATTTATTCAAACTAGGCTGAGAATCAGCACTTCTCGAACGTCAAAATTACGTAAGTCAAAACGCCCGCCCTTCACCATTTCCTAGTGCATTAGCTGGGAAGAAGAAATGGCCCAATAAACTTCCCAGCAGCACTGCTGTCTGTTCAGTTAGAAAAAAAAACTGGCATAATAGCTGTAACTCGACGTCACATATGATAAACTAGGAACACCGAAGTAAAAATAAATAATATAAATAAACAGTTAATTACTAATAACAATAACAGCAAGAATAAGGTTGCTAGCTAACCACATATATTGCAATACAACTTATTAAAAAAATCATTGTAATTAATAGATTATGTCAATAACAGATAAAATAAAATTAAAATAAATATAAAATAAAAATAAATTTACATATACAGTCAAATAAAATAAACAATTATATAACTCATATAACCTGTCAGTAAGTAAGCTAATTCTGGAGAAAGAACATAAACATCTACGACTATTACAATGTTTTTGTCACAGTCATGATGTCCAATAAAAATCTTAAATTGATTAATTCACTGACAGACAACACACAGCGTAAACTACAGTACTGGGTCTAGAAGCATGAAATTTTGTACAAAAGTTCCTTAAATAACGAAAATGAGCATTAAGGAAGGATTTTCGAAAGTTCACTCCCTAAAGGGGTTCGATGAGGGATGAAAGTTTGTCATTTTTCCGATGGGAAATCGTAACGGGTACACGACTTGTTTTTTTAAATAAGATATATTTATTTAACACTTTGTTCAAGTTAGAGCAGTAAAGATATATAGTTTATAGATGCAATATCGCTGATTAAGTACGTTAGAGCCGATCGACCTCACCTTCTTTGACGACGACCTCATATAACAGTCGTCTAATCTACAGATTGGCCGACTATTACACACACACACGGTCACATTTAAGATTCTTTCTGAATGCTAATCTCTCAAGATGAGACGAGCCTTCCTCATCTTATTCTTTTTAACTTTCCTTGGCGTAACCTTAACGTGTTTTCCAAGTTTATTGAAACCACTCTAAATACTTAACGTCAAACGTTCTCCAAATCCTTCACGCTTCGTCAATGATGTCAACAGTAGACCGGAAAGGTTCCCCTTGCTGATTATTTAAATAGACTCGATTGTATTGTTGTTCGGCGACTCAATAAAGTAAACTATGTAAATCTGTAAGAGTGTATGGGAGGAGCGGGCAGCGAGATACATACTCGTACAGATACAGCGAGTGGGAAAAAAACGGTTGAATACTCCTGTTTGTTTGGCAATGCTTGTATCTATCTGTTTAAATCCTCACACTTTTGTTGGTGACTGTTGGCTTCATATTCAACATTGTAAAATGATGTTGCCAAAATTATGTAAAACTGTCCGACATAAATCTGGCAATATCACTTGGTTTTATTACTATTTCTATATTATACTTTTTCCATGATAAGGAAATATAGATCGACTAATAGCAAACCATACTTGAATCGTCATGAATGCGATACCTATCTGTTATTACTTTCATATTATCTGAAATCTCAATCAAAAATATAAATAGACTCGTTCATGTTTTTTCATGTTACTAATAGATCGACTATCATAATAAACCTATTTGGGGACCTATATTTCCAATCTCACTTTACTTTGAACTGCCCAAATATTTTACAACACAAAAGAGTTATTAATGGTATCAAATGATTGATCTAGAGTGTTGCATCATTTATCATTTTGCGTAGCTAAACTCGGCCCTACCCATGGGGTACATGGGTAGTAGCTGAATAGTAATGGGGTAGGCTGTTACATCCCCTTCTACCCTAAAATTATCTTACACAACAAATCCTGTAGGTACCTACTTTCTGTACGTAACTTTACTCAGAAACTGGTTTACTAGTTATGCCAGTTGTTCTTCTTCGATACGAATTTCAAAGCAAAATACACATCATATTAGCGGAACTTAGATAAAAAAAATGTCTAGTGAGATGGTTAAGGAGAATACATAGATACTGACATCTATTTATTCTCCTTAAACTCCATCTAAAATAATGATAATAATATTTTTTCAGTATCTTATTATGCGGGATTCCTTCGCGAATATCGTAAGGGAAAGGCTACACGAATGATGGCGACGATTTTTAGTTCAAACCCTGTGTTCAAACACAAACTCAAAATTTAAAGCATTTATTTCACTTATACCAATTCTAGGCACTTTTAATATTGTCAAGGAGTCGCTCAGTCAGAAAAAAAAGCTAGTTGCCAGTTCCAAAGCATTCAGGTTCTTATGAAGAAAAACGGGCTGGAAACTCAATGGACACTTTTATTTTTGTTTTCTGGTATCTAAATATAAGCCATGTCCAGTCTAGTCAAGTCAGACAGTCAGTTAATCAGTCCTTAATTATTTATGGGAAATACTCTCTAAAACCTTATTGACCTTCTAGTGATACACACTTTTTTTTAAATAATTAAGCCTCTGATTAACTGGTGCTGCGCCGCCCGTGGCAGTGGCCGGCAAGCGCTCCATCCAAGTTGGTCGCAGTTACTATTTAGTAACCCCAAAATAGGGATTATTTGAGGTTCACAAAAAGAGGCGCAATCATTATATTATCCTATTGTGCAATAATATTTTTAGGAGCGCAAAATGGGAATTATTTGAGGTTCAATTAAATTATTTATTTAACTAACGGATTAGTAACTGTAGTCCCACTATAGTTATACGTCGTTACCCATAATCGCCTCTGACTTCACCCACACACTAAACTAACAAAAGCTAAGCTGCGATGGTATTAAGGTTCTGGTTTTAATAGATTTCATAGGTCAGATTACGTAGGTTTAGTGTGTAGTAGACCTCTTTGTGAAATAATACTACTAGCGCAAACTATGTATTATTATAGGTCTATTTACTATCGAAAATTGGTTGGCAGGCAGCTTTCGTGAACCTTAATTTTTGAACGTGAAAATATTAAGTTTTGTGATAGGTATCACAAAATATAATATTTTCTACTACTTTACATTTTCATACAATCGTCACGATCATTTAATAAACTGTGGCGGCATCTACATCGCCTTATGTGAACTACGCATCAAAGACCTGACGTCTGACGTCAATTAGAGTTTACCGCGTACTGCATATATATAACTTCCCAAACATCAATCGTTGGGCAGTTGCTCGCCAGACACGACACACGTCTGGTCGGAGGATCCTCCCTTTTCTATGGTGGATGAGTAAACTTTACACCCTGTTCCTCAAACCTCTGAAATAGTATAGTTACTTAAAAATACAGGGACTGAATTGTCGTTTCTCATTAGAGGGTACCAAAAATAGTCTAACCGAAAACCAGTGCTTAGCTTGTATTACTAACTGGGCCCAGACACTGAATTTTGGGTAGGTACAACTGAGAAGCACATTATAATACTAGGTACTATTTTTATGTTATTGTTCATTGATATAACATACCTATAAAGTGTTTTGATGTCTAACTACGTTACCTATTAAGAGCGTTTATTCTGAAAGTTGGCAACGTCGTAAATAGCTGTCAAATATTTACCTGTTTTGATTAATTTGGAAGTAATACGGTATGGAAATAAGAAACGTGGCTAACTAAGTTACTAGAATATTGATTATGTTATGTAATTGTAACATTGAATTTAATGTTGTACCCGTTTTAGGCGTAAAAAAAGCATTTGGAAACTTTCCAAATGCTTTTTTACGTCTAAAACTAAATATTCGGTGTTACAATATTAATTATTGCATATCATAATCAATATTCTAGTAACTTAGTTAGCCACATTTCTTATTTCCATACAGTATTATTTCCAAATTAATCAAAACAGGTAAATATTTGACAGCTATTTACGACGTTGCCAACTTTCAGAATAAACGCTCTTAATAAACACTTCCTCACTTCTCCGTCGCTCGTAACTTGCACATCAGGAATTCGAGTCGCGGCAAAGCTACAGTGATTTGTGTGGTTTGTGAGAAACGAATGGAATAGAAAATGAGATCATTCCGTCTTCCACCGCGTTTTACAATAACTCCTCTTTTTGTACGGAACTTTGGCCTTTGTTACTTGCGCCTTAAGGAGTAAAACACGGGGCTAGTTTGTGAGTAAAATTGTAAAAGTGCTCTTTGATAAACTACTAGTTTCTGAAGTCAGGTTCTCATTATGTTGGAATAATCAGACGTATTTCTGTGACGTATTCGCGTTTACCTAGGATATTAGTTTTTCCTAGAGTTCTGTACCTCATAATAAATATCCGGAACCCAATAATTGTAAATGTATCAAATAATGTCAAACTTACAAACTGCTTAACTTATCCTACTATATAATATAATATAATATAATATAATAATATTATCATTATATACATTTTGACCGCGTAGATATTGCACTTTTCTATGAAACAGCTGTTTTTTTTTAATAACGACGAAAAATTTCAATGCAGCAGGTACGTTCAGTATGAGAGATCGTGAAAATGCAAAATGTAAAAATGCAATGCAAAATGTGTAACGTTGTGACGGTCTCAATCTACCACCGCTGAACTAACCTAACCTACCCCTACTAACCCACTAATACGCGCGAGACTATACTGACCCTAGGGGCGAACATACCAATAGAGTTACACTTACACTCCTGATTGTGTACACCTACAGGAAGAGTCACCAGAAATAACATGAATCACTTTTAAATCCTGCCACAGGTGTAAGTGGCTGCCTTCTGAACCAGATAGAGGATAGAATAGCAGGAAAGTATAGTTAGTTCTAGCGGATTTATACCGGTAAAATCCTCTCTTTAGCTCTTTAGGGGTACTGTAGCGTTGTGAGGGTCTCAACTGTAAATAGTCGAGTGATACTAAAATATCACAATTAGTAAGTTCCTAACCACATCACTAAAAACGTGGTATAACACTGCTTTTCCGGGGACGCTCTACCGTTTTCGATTCCGCTTACTTTGCTGGTGAAAGCTATCCCTTGACCCTCTCTTCTACGTGCCCCGACCTAGGCGCTCTTTGTACGGGCTGAGGGCAGGTGCCATTGCTTTAATCTGTTGCTAAATACTGCTGATGCGTAGCTGTGCTGCACGCTATCTGCGCACGTTGCCGAGCCCTGACAAACCTGCGGCCTACCGCCGCGAGCCAGTGCTGGCAGGCGCTCGCTGCCTGTTGGTCTTTCGAAGGCCGTCCGGCCTATTGTGAACCTGTGCTGAGCAGGCGTGATGTCTGCCAGGGACGGTACCCTTCCTAGTTATTTGTGTTACCCTTGACCTAGCTGTGGACATCTTAAGCTTTGTGCAGACTAGCGCAACGCGACAGCGCGACGCGACACCGGTTATTATTATACCGTGATGTTTTCTTAGAAATCGTATTGTTTGAGTCGCGTTGCGCCGTCGCATCCCGCTGGTCTGCACGGGCCTTTATATGCACACTAGATAGTGTGCTTAAATAATATATGTATAAACCTATCCAGCTGTTTATCTTCTACCCTACCTATCAGTTAGCGGCCTGCGCAGCTTACCTGCGAAGCTCTAGCCGTTACACCGGGGTATCCTGAAATGCAACCACTAAATCGACAATGACTCTAAATAAAGCGTCGTGCAGACTAGCGCGACGCGACAACGCGACGCGACAACGGTTATTGTTATACCGTGAAGTTTTCTTAGAAATTGTATTGTTCAAGTCGCGTCGCGCCGTCGCGTCGCGCTGGTCTGCACGAGCCTCAATGGTAAACTACAAACACAGGAGACACATTAATTTAATCTAGCAACGTATTAGATAAAGAAACCGATTCATTATAAAACTTTCCACTTTCCAACAAACTTTAAAACCCTACGCACTGGCTAGCAACTGTATTTATAGGGTAAAATAATTGGACGTCAGTCACAGCACAGAATCGGTCCGAGTAAGTTTTATGAAAAATGTGAAATAAAAGTAAAAATGTCGGGGTCGCAGATTGACCGGTTCAATAGTTCGGTGGGGCTTAGCGCTCGGCGCTTGTTACCGAGGTTCTGAAATAGAGAGAACGGAAGTGACGCTTTAGTTCTGCGAAAAATAACTGCACCTGGATTGGTCGTGGAAGTTAGGAGGATTATTGGTTCCTGGTTCAAAACCATAGCGTCTGAAAAATATTTGAAAACTTTGACTAAACTGTCATCAATTTATTAACCATTTTACCCAGCGCTTGATGGAAACAGACATTTATATTTTCGTCACGCCAAGCGACTTATATGAAGTGTGCTCATTGGCCACATTTCATCTCGTGAAACTTCTCTTGATTATTTTGACAAATGAGCACTTGTGGGGTGGTGTCAGGTGTTATTTGTGTACTGTTTGCTTTGTAGAGAGCCCTTACCAAGCTAATAGGTGGTTTTTTTCTCGAATAGGTCAAGGTCCACCCGTCTTGCGAAATAGTGGAGAGGATGTTGGTGCGACAACATCATTTCCTCTCCACTTTTCGTTAAATTCACCAAAATCATTCTCTTCATTCATCAAAACACACAAAGTTTGACCACAATCATCTCCAGCCGTTTCAATCAGAGCAATCAATCACTCTGCAGCAACAAAGCAGCTGAGCTTTTTGAGGTCACTTTGTACCTTCCATTGCGCGCTTAGCCCGTGTCGCAGCAGTGTCAACTGCACAAAAGCGTGCAGTGGACCGCAAACACGGCAACCGGCGACCGTGCGGCTACCGGCCGGCTGATTGTGACGGAACAGGCAATGTTTTCAAAAGCAAGCGCTTTGACTCGGTTAAATTAGGTGGGTGGTGGGTGGGTTATAATTAGGTGGGTTTTTGATAGTGTTCTGTTTGTAGTGTTCTTTGTTGCTGTTAGTGTTTTGTTGAAGTTCATGTTATGTTATATTCGAGGTGAGCTAAATATGAAACTTTCAATACTTACTTTTACGATATTTAGTTTCAACTCTCTCTATTCACACTGAAAGTCCCAAAACTCTGCTTCCAGACTGCGTACAGCAATATACTCAGTTAGAAAAAAAATACCTGATAGTTTTCTTCCAACGCAATGCGCAATAATTACTTTCCGACTTTTGCAACACAAAAGTAGATACGATTTTTACGCGTGAAACAACGTAACTTTCTGTAGAAAGATTGAAGACTAGTGGCAAAGTCTACCACTTGTACCTCCTATTCAATATATCAATTTATAAATATATCTATATACGTAAACAAATTATTCGTTCATATCAGTTATCTACCTACACCCACGGTACACAGAGATGTACATCAGAACAGGTAAACTAAATATTTTTTTGAAAGGCCACACATACGTGGGCTTATTAATTAACATACCTGGAACGTATGTTAATTAATAAACGATTGCTAAGAGCTGACGTGTATGTTGGATTATACTTACTCCCACAACCAGTATACTTGTTCCACCTACATTATTTGAAGTCAATCCCTTTCATCAAGCTTTGATCAACGGTATTAACTTCGAACTTATACTACCTGACAGTATTTTGTCTCATATACATACAAGTTTCCTTGGTTCCGAAATACTAAAACAAGTTTAAATTCGGACGCACCTGTGTGGCTACCTATATACGAATACATTAAACTTTATCACTGTATCGGATATATGTTAATGCATGGAACAAATATCGAATTGAGTGGAGGAAGTATACGCAATACTTTCTCCACTCAGTACGATATTTGCGCTCTATTTACCTATAGTAAGAAGTGAATGTAAGAGCCCTTATCACATCAGTATTAGGTACGGGGAGTACCTAATACTAATGCGATAAAAAACAGACGTACCTATCATTTGTCTGTACTTGTGCATCTTCTACTTAATCAAATTCTTAAGTTCATTAATACATTGACAGACTACGCGCAGCCTAAACCACTAGGTCTAGAAGCATGCGATTTTACACAAGATCTCCTTCTATAACGAATGTGAGCACTAAGGAAGTATTTTTGAAGTACACCCCAAGTATAACGGGGTTAAATAACAGTGTGTGGAAGTTCGCCATTTTTGCGGATGGGATATCCCATCGGGCACACGGATTATACTGACGAATTATTGAAAACCGAAGTTAAATTCAAGGTTTTTAATAAACTACGCAGGCACAACTCGACATTTTACTGCTCCAAACACGATAACGAACACAGTATTCAACAAACAAAAACTTAGCTAAAGCTTCCCATCGAACACGCGACAACTCCGAACAACTTACAAGTTTAGGTAACGCGAGATGATACGACAGTCGCCGGCGGAATCGCAAGCAGACGGCAACTGGGGCACGTATTATTTGAGAGTTTGTCGCTTGCAAACTTCCTTGTCGCCGCGACAAAGACGCCCAACAGAATTACTCTACGTGCTCTGACGCGCGCGCAACGAATAATAACTGTTTTAACGCGTGATCTAAGTTTTGATGGATGATTTTGTGGTTAGAGTTTGGAAATGGGATTTTAAGTATTGTTCTTTGATAGTGTCAGGATAAGATTTGCATGTCAGTAAGTTTGATTTTATAAAATTGGGTGCTAGTTACAGATGGTACAGACTAAGCAAATAATTAAGTGTAATAGATAATTACTTTCTCAAAAGGCATTTTATTGTGTCCCTATGAAAGTTACCACTTTAGATAGTCGGTATCGATCACTCAATACTCAATCGTTCATTGCATTCCACAATGTGAACTTAGGTGGTAACTATGCGATCAATATGGACCCAGTCGGCCACAGCAAAATAGAAGGAGAGAGGAAACTTTGAAAACTTATCAGTCTTCTGAACTAAATCTAACGATGATAATTAGGGTTTTTTAATATATTTATAGTTTGCTGTACTAATAATTATTAGATAAACGAACATTTTGAGGTGGGACGATTAGGTAGGACATTGCTTTTTTTGCTCGCATCAAATAGCAATACAAACAGTATGACAGTGTGTGTATTTGTCCAAAGTATTAAAATATTTTCACAAAACGAACCACATTAAATACTTGCATAAATGCGAGGTTATAAATATCAATCTGCGGATCGCCATTGGTCGCAACAGACCGCCGCAAACCGTTTATTAATTCGCTCCAAAACAGTTTGTGACACTAGCCTATAGGATTGGTTACTAATTATATATTTTATTAACACTACTGATAAAGAATTAGTGAATTCACTGTTGAAATACCATGACAAGTGCTGCTATACATCGGCCTCTGGTTTGTAAAGGCTGTTTTTTAATCATCAGATTTTTTTTTGCTGAGTAATAAATTACGGTTCGACGTCTGTTGTTTATGTAGAAAAAATGCCAAACCGCAGTATTTCGTCTTCAGATAAATGACGATTTAAAAATGGAGCCTAAGTCCAGCGAGGTGTTAAAAGTCTGCTAGGATTGTTGAATAGTAGTCTGGAGTTCGAATTTATTCCCGATATTTAACTCTATTACTTTGTTGTTTTGAAGATTTTTTTAATGACACTCTTGTGACAATACCCTGTCATTAACAGGCAATTTTCAACCGGATATGAGACAAAACAAGTACAAAATGAGCCAAAGTAATAGCCACGCAGCTGGACTATAGTGCGAATATTATCTACATAATTTATATATCCCGTGTTAATGTTTACCTGTCAGTTTATTAAGGGCCGGAGGATGCTATTTACATACACTAAACAGAATAAGATTCGGTGTGAATGCGAACTCAGTATAATGAACATAAAGTAACATTGAACGAGTTATGTAAATGAAATTATATTAAAATTTATAGAACCCCCGACACAACCATTTCCTCATTTCTCTTTCCTACTCCATCATCAGACTCTGTTGATCATCTATCTATAACTGTTCATTGAGACCATTCCAATGAGCCCAAACACGATACTTGTGCTGTAATTGGTCATTGAGTTGGGTATTCTGCAAATTCCAGGTGATGCTACAGCATCAGTTCATGGTTACTATGTTCTTCTAATATCTTCTCTGTTCTCTGTTATCTGTTCTTCCTTGCTAGTAATTATGACCAAAATTTGCCCAATATTATTATTATGTACTAAAACTAGTGTTTAAGATGTGTATGTAACTAACTAACAAATTGGATTGTATGATCTGTATATAAATAAATTTGATTTTGATTTGAATATCATTGAAGTAACAGAATACCAAATTTCAAATCGATCAGACCTGTGGAAGTCGCTCACATCCATTCATTAACTAGAAAAGAGCTGATAATCTTCAAACGGCTGAACCGATTTTGATAAAACATGTCTAAAAACCATCGTATGAAAACCTGCTTTCAAATAAAAAAAACACACATACAACCAGAAGACATAGCGTTCAAAATAACACCCTCGTTTTGCGTCGGGGGTTAAAAACAATTGAATGATAATTAGTCGAACGGACTGTAACAGATCATGATTTTGACTGATGAATAAAATTCATTGCTGCATGTACTTATTTGTGAATTTGACTTCTCGGCAAGACCAGGCTTTAGATATTATTAATTGTGATTACTAGACTGTTGCGCAAGAAGGAAAAAACAATTTACGTGGGAATATCAACGATTGTAGGTAAATCTTTTTAGTTGTGAAAGTATGCACGAGGAGTAAAAGTGTTGTATTAGTAGTGATTAAACGAACTTACCTGTAAGTGAAGTTATATCATAATTACATGATAGCCTCGCCCGAAGCGATAAGTATTTGTCCACTTGTAGTTCCACGCTTATCTCTCCGGCTAGGGTATAATTTTATACGACCATCTAATAAGGCTCTTACACAGCACACTTGTCTGAACCAAGCTAGAAGCAAGTTCTTCTGTATGGAATCCACACGAACCAAATTATGCATTTCTTCTAGAAAAAGTGCAAAAAGCATTCCTGCGTTTTCTTTACAGAAGAACTCTCGGTTACTATCCCTACCTCTATCCTACCAAGTTCCTCTTAGGATGTCTGGGATATTATCTGCTGGAGAGCAGAAGGGCATGTGGCCAGGTAGGCGTTATGCTCAAAGTGTGGAAGGGTATGACGGATGTGCCTTTTTTTCTTTTTTTTTTGAGGGTGGGAAATTATCAACTAACTTCTTCCGCTCTGGGCAGAGCGGGAGAGCGTGTCAGACTTTTGACTTTTGACTGACTAAAACCCACCCGTGTTCCTTCTTGTTGCTTGTGTGCCAGGGCCACAATATCCCTTTCGGACAACTCGCAACCCCGGCAGGCAGTGGCCCTAAAGGACCCCCTCAGTTGGTGCTGACATCTCTTTGAGGTGCGCGTGGAACACAACGCGCCGTTGACCCGGGCCTGATCCTAATCGGACGGCGAGCTACCCATCGCTCACCGTCCGCAAGCCCGCGCCTAAGGTGACCGGAAATCGGCTTGTGACTCCCGACGCCCGGGCCTGCCAACAAGTCTGGTACTTGTTGGCAGGCCTACACTGTACTTAACAAAATAGAAAATGGTCAACAAATCTACAGTTTACAAGGCCTTTCTCAAACAAAATATAAAAGTATCTATGTAAAATATTAATAAAATAATAAAAATAAAACCTATTTTAATCATTCATCAGCTAGCTACCTTAGTAATAAAAAGTACTGCCAGAGCCTGTTGATTAAGTATGTTTACATTCTTGGCAAAATAAAGAATTTAGGTACCTTACTCGAGTAATTTGCATTCCGTCATGAATAAGTCGCGCCAGCAGCACGGTTGGAGATCATTGACTTTACAGCACAAAACTGCGGGTTAAAACCATTTTAAAAAGACACTTTTTAGGGTTCCAAACGAAACCCTATTACTAAGCCTCCGCTGTCCGTCCATCCATCCGTCTGTCTGTCCGTCAGCGGGCTGTATTTCTTGAACCGTAATAGGTAGACAGTTGAAATTTTCACAGAATGTGTATTTCTATTGCCGCTATAGCAAAAAACGTTAATAATTTTAAGGGAAAACGTGTTTTTTGGGCGGTTTTTGTTCGATCTTAATACAGTACGAAACCCTTCGTGTGGGAGTTCGACTTACACTTGGCCGCTTTTACCTAGGTATGTACATTCTTATCTTGTACACTACCAAGTTACAACAAAGTAAAACATTGAAAGGAAACCTGTTCTCAATGGCTTACAACTGACAGTACCTACCCATATCCGTTCCATCTCTGTTAAAACGTCTTACCCTTGAAATGAGACGATTACAAGCCTACTTCTACACGGAATAATACTAAACGGTTACTTTACAGTTCGATGTAACCCTCCACCGCGGAACAAACCGCAGTCACGTAACGGGTTGAATGTGGTCTGCGCGGCCGACGTAACGAGAAATGTTATCACCTCCGCCGCGTCACGCATCGCCACTTATTAATTACATTTTTCCTTCATTTAGGAGGTTCTGAGGAAGATTTTTAGTTGTACGTTTTCATGTCCTTATTTTGGAACAGATTATCTCTGATACAGATTGAATCAACAGAAAGTATTACATCAGTCGTAACAGTTTCCATATTGATTATGGGTGTATGATGATCGCTGCATGACCCTCAAACCCCGTTTATATTTAGTAGTGTATTTACTAGATTAAATAAGCAGCAGGTAGCACTCGTGGTATTCTTGTTTATTTTTCTTATACATAATGTTGATTATAAAGCCGCTAGGCTAAACTGGCTCACTTAATTATAACTTATCACATAACATTACATCACGCCTGTATTCTTCGAAGGGTTAGGCAGAGGTGTACCTTTAATACACAAAATTATAATTGGTAAAAAATGTGAGTATTGCAATTATCCCTTAATACGTTTAATTTATTGCGTTTTCAAGACTAGTCTAATAAATTCTGGTTGATATGTTTCGAACACATTACCTACTAGATGTTTACAACAAGTTTTCTAGAGTTGACGTTTACGTATATTTTTAACACATTCAACATTATTTACCACCTACAATGAAGCTATATTACATTTTCTTATACAATTCCCTCACGTTTCTCGAAGGGACCTTAATTGACGAATTTTTCGTTAATCAACCCGTACACGCGCCGAGATGGTTAAGATTTCGGGTTCATTGCTTCATCTTACCTCTGCTAACGTTAATGCCGTCAATAATGAGAATCAAGACTGAAGATACAGGTTAATAACCCTACTTTACCCGTAACGGAATTTTACTTTACAAGAAAGAACAACGGGATTTTTAATTTATTTGTAATTAAATATAGTTACTACTTAGAAACGGAGAAAAATAGGTTAACTTGTCACAGAAATACCTACACCTATGTTGAATCTGCAATTAGGCTTGATTTTTTAATCATCAGATAACTTTCTGGCGGTTAGACATATTATTTTCTATATAGAAACTGTTAAACTGCAATTTTTATGACTCAGATAAAAGTTATCCAGCTTGAAAAATTGACCCTTAACACCGTTGCGAGTATTGAAGTGTCTTTTATATCGTATTTAAATTATAGAACCTTTGTCCAAATACACTTATTCATCAACAGAGTGTATTTGTAGGCTATTTATTGTAACTCTCAGAATCTAAAGAAACACTTACCGTTAAGTAATATTGGCTAGTCCATTTGCACACAGCCCTTACATAAATCCTAAATGGTATCCATAGCAGATTTGGTACGTCAGATTCACAAGTTAGTTAGGACTCAAGAGAAGGGTTAAGGTACATTGTTATCTACGCGACACAATTTGCCATACGTCCTCATATCCAAATCTAGCATATATTCTATAATACCCAAATTTATTATGTACCACCATATGAATTACAGATATAAATTTAGAAGTTCTACATAGTGACACAATGCACGGTCTTATCGCTAAAAGCGATCTTTTGAAGACAACCTGTGGATGCCTTTGAAGGGAGAAGGAGAGACAAGACTGCAGGTAGTATGTTGTGTACCATTTACATTATATAGACTAGCTTGGTAGCGTCATAACGCAGAATAGTAATTGCTTCCAATATCCCAATTAAATTATTGTTGAAGTAGTAATTTATTTCAATTATGCTTTTTAGGCACTGCAACACATTTATTTGTTTGCGGTATTTAATTTGCAAAACCAAATACTTGACTATTTTCACTTATTGTAGTTATGCAAATACTAGTTGTTAACGTTAAACTACGTAATCGACAAACATATAAATCGATGTAACTAGTTTAGATAACGCTTAGCCCCAATATCTCGCAAACAATCTCTGCTACGCTCGTAGCACGGCAGCTACGCAAACCCAGCTGCTACGCCGTGGCGAGAGCTACGATGCTGACACGGTCGTGAAATTATTAGGATGTTGATGATCGGCTGGATATTAGGTTTGCAATATGGAATACCTGAAAATAATGGATAATAGTAGATTTAAAAGATAAGATGATCTCTATTATCTTTAGGTGGGAATTTATGTAAGTTTTACTTAATAATAATATGTGCAACATATTTTTGAAGGTTTTACAAAATACAAATGGTTTTATCCTTTTAGATTTGCCAATACTAAGAGTTTTCAAACCTTGTTAAATATTATTTTACCGTCATTCTTTTACCTAATTTATAACTTACTAACTCAGCACAATATTTTATTTTAAACATGCTTAAACGTTAAGTACTGAAGTACTTAATAAAGAAACCTATTTTCACTTATTCACTTATTTATGTTAATGTGCACTTTTCCGGAGAGTTCTCCGGAAAAGTGCACATGTTTTAATTTTTCAAGATAAGCTAGTAAAAAATAATTTGTTTAAACTTAGGCCGTTTCCTCATACGCCCCGGGCGTCGGGAGTCGCGAGCCGACTTCCGGCCACCGTAGGCGCGGGCTTGCGGACGGTGAGCAATGGGTAGCTCGCCGTCCGATAGGGACCAGGCCCGGGTCGACGGCGCGTTGTGTTCCACGCGCGCCTCAAAGAGATGTCAGCACCAACTGACGGGGTCCGGAAGGGCCAATGCCTGCCGGGGTTGCGGGTTTGTCTGAAAGGGATATCGCGACCTCGGCACACAGGCAACGGAAGGAACACGGGTGGGTTTTAGTCAGTAAAAGTCTGACACGCCCTCCCGCTCCACCCAGAGCGGGAGAAGTTATTTGATAATTTCCCATCCTCAAAAAAAAAAAAAAAAAGGCCGTTTCCTCATTGGTCAGTGCGTTATCGTTTCGGTATAATTTTTGCAGTACCGCTTAATTCATTGAAATCGTTCGGTAAGTTTTCGGTACCGAGTATACCGAGCATG
This sequence comes from Agrochola circellaris, assembly GCA_914767755.1. NCBI lineage: Eukaryota > Metazoa > Arthropoda > Insecta > Lepidoptera > Noctuidae > Agrochola > Agrochola circellaris. Next base: position 20,190,543 of record OU611839.1, on the reverse strand, counting down.
TTGATCCCGCACCGCTGAGGTACCAACCAGTGAGGAAAGAGCCTTAAAGAGGCCTTGCAGTACCTCTTTGTGACATTGCTACAGGGAGGGTAAGCTCAGAAGAGTAAATTGATGTTTTCCTACAAATTCTATTGTTTCTCCAGTAATTTGTATTTTGCGTTCTTTATTAGTAAAGCTACTATTTCGTAAAACTACGGTGCAGTTGTCATGAAACCTTATAAGTAGGAATGAAATAGAAACCTAGCTAGCCTGTTTTGACATCGTAAAGTCAAACTCCGGTAGGTGCCGTCAGTTTAATGTTGGATTTGTCAACAATTACTTTCTCGCAAAAAAGACGCAAGTCCCAATACAAGGTTAAGGAAAGCCATACATAAATTTAATTCTACCAGTTGACATTTTATTTTATTTTATATGAGTCTGACATATTATCACAAATTTGAATGTTTATTTTAATTCGCAATTTTCTATTTATACATTTTATTTTATTTTTATATAATTCTGACATGTTAATAATTATTTCACAAATTTTAATATCTATTTTAATTCGCAATTTTTATTTATTTGGTTTTTTAATTTTAATTTTTGATTTTATTCATTTGATTGTATGCAATATGGACTAGCATTGTCTGAAATAAAATAAATTATTATTATTATTATATATAAACCGTTCAAAACTAACATAACTCGTAAAAGTAAGACATATAGGTCTAAACCGTTGACCTACGAGCCAGAACAAAGGCTTAACTAATAGCGAGATGACTTAATCCGACATAAAATGGCATCATGATATTGAACAAACATCTGTAAACTCAGTGTTAGGTGCTCTAACAAGACGTTAGAGCACTTAACACTGAGACATTTGATTGAATCTGCATGTGGGATCTAAATTCAAGATTCTTGTTTCGTATCTGAATGATTTATATGATCATAGCTCTATTATAAGCATAATCAGCCTATAATGTTCCCACTGCTGGGACAGCCCTCCTCTCTGTGAGAGTTAGATCATGCGGGTGCGGATGAGTCTACGAATTTTTGGTTCTAGGACATGCCGGCTTCCTCACCATGTTTTCCTTCACTGTTTTGAAAACAGTGGTGATGAAATAATTTAAGCAAAGTAAAGTGCCTGCCTTGGGTTCGACCCCATAGCTCTAAGCTTGGTTAAAATGGTGGCCAGGAAATAAGGTGTATATTTCAGCATCACCACTCGATCTGAATTTTTCACATGTATGCAGAAAAGTCTTGAAATACATTGTTTTTCCGAAAGCGCTAATTCAATGAAGAAATAACAGCGATTCTTATTGTTTACTTAAAAAAGGAAACTTTAAAATTATTCGATCCCATCAAAGGACCTGTCAAACTGCTTCTATTATCTGTAGGTACAGTCAGGCACAGCAATGCTAATCCCTCGGGCGCTGATAGCGGCTGTGCTCGACGGTACCGGTAACTTTGATCCGTCAGATAAGTGCCTCAACAAAATGTTACTTGACCCTACTTTGGATTATCTGTTAGGACATTGATATTTTTGATTAGACCGCTTCTCAGGTCTCTTTGGGATTTATGAAGGAATTGAAAGGTTAAAAGACGGGATTATAGAGCACTAAGTTGGCGGTTTCAAGTAATATGAATTATAACAATGTTATTTTTTCTGTTCTACTTGTATCTGCTTTTGATGAGGTATCTTATAAAATCAGTAGAAGTATGTACTATAAGCTAGTCTTTCTTCGATTTCACACAAGATTTACATTGAAATACCTACAGATCCTACTTTACTTTCATTTTCATCGCCATTTCAGCCGAAAGACGTCCACTTCTCGACATAGGCCTCCCCTAAGTACCGCCTACTACTTCAAGTGACTTTACTTAACCTAACCCAAATGATTCAGCAGCAATAGAAGAGATCTGGCGCTCGTCGGCCGCTCCTGCGGCACATTCACGTATAAATGTAGGTCAATCCAAGGGGTGCGTCTCATATCATATAAAGTTATTTGGTATATTTTCATTTCAATAGCGTTCACAAGATCTAATAAACATGAGATATACCTACTGAGATATACCTAACTGTTGATATAATTTCTTTACATAAAACGTTTATAAAAACTCTAAAACTTACCTATTTCGTATAACGTTATTGGATATAACATTTATTTAATCGAAAATTATTAGGCCTATCGTTTATAATATATACAGTGGAATCCATTTATAAGGTTTATCCATTTACATCAAAGGGAATCGACAAACACGTCATATAAAGCATTTTTGTGAAAAAAAAACAACCTTCTTTTTTTTAGAATAGAATAGAATAGAATAGAATAGAATAGAATAATATTTATTTGCTTAAAAACATCGTATAAAAAGATGGTAAAATACAAAAAAAAATAACAAGAGCATACATGTTTTTGCTTAACAGTGATAAGCGTACAAATTTTACAATTTATTTTCAAAGAAGTCTTTGACACTATAAAAACTATGACTACACAACCATTCATGCAATTTATTTTTGAATAATCTAATATTTAATGTCTTGAGATTACTTGGTATCTTATTATATATACGGACACACATAGATATACAACTTTTATTATATTTAGCTAGTCTCGGAAGGATATCCAGTACGAGCCTGTGGGGGTCTCGTCGATTACGAGGATATAAATCATCTGCAGTACTAAATGATTCCCTATGCTTCCTTACAAACATACATGTTTCGTATATGTAAAGAGACGGTAGCGGCAACAAGCCAAGCTTTTTAAATATCGGCCGACAGGATTCGTCAGGTCGAAGCCCGTATATTGCTCTAATGCATTTTTATTGTGCGATAAATGCTCTTATTTGATCTGTGCTATTACCCCACATTATCAAGCCATAGCGGTAGCCATAGGTACTTAAATACTTATTTTAATAGAGAAACATAGCATAGCACTGTAAGCGAAGTCATGAAGTCATTATATCCGACTTTGTTACAAAGAATTTTATATGAAAACCAAACTTCATTGTGTAATTACGTCTTAATAGGCGGTTGGTCAATATAGGCGGAGTCATAATAAATGGATTCTACTGTATTGATACCATCATATGGTTAACACCCCGATTCAGAGCAATCCGACTCGGATATGTTAGGTTAGAAGGCAAAGGCGGGAGCGGCCGCCGAGCGCCAGACCACCCTCTATTGTTGGTGAATAATTTGGGTTAGCTTAGGTTAGAACAGTCAAACGGCCCTTCTCAGGGCCACCCTAACGGCCCTTCTCAGGGCCCCGCCAGCGGCGTTTCGACGCCGAGAGCAGACCGCTCGAGATCTGGGAGCCTTTTCAGAAGGCCCAACGATTCGACGGACGACGAGTCCAATATGGACACGTCGGCTGCTGAAAGCGGCGACCGCTTCAAGCGGAAGCGGTCCGAGGGCTCCTCGGAGTCCACCGCAAGCCGCAGCAAGGCGAAAAAGAAGTCGAAGCCCAAAAAGGCTCCGACTTCTTCTCCGACGGCCTCTACCCATGACGTGGGCTTAGTGGACGCAGAGCGCCAACTTAATTTGGCGAATCGGGCGCAGCTCCAGCAGGACCTGGAGGAGAGGGTCGCTGCCAAGGAGCAGCAAGCTGCCAGGTCGAGGGCCGGGTATGGGGCATCTCACGTGCTCTATGCCGACCACTCCCTGGCAGAGCTGGCGCGCATGGCGGGGGAGGACAGGGAGGAGGTCCTGGAGGTCGCCTCAAAATCCTCCAACCTGAAGGGGACCTTTCAGAAGGCCCTCAAATGCCGTGCCGCCAGCATGCACGGCATTGTCCTGGAGCTGGTCAAGCGGACGGCCACGGAGGAGACGCGGCAGCTGCAGGCGAAGGTGGATCGCCTGCAGGCGGAGGTCAGTCAGCTTCACCAGAAGCTGGCTGAAGCCACGGCCCTGCCTGCCCCAGCTCCGGTGACAGGAGGCCCCTCCTCCTCCTCCTCCTCCTCCCCCTCCCCCTCCGCCCCTGCCAGCCTCGAGGCAGCCTTGAGGCAGGTAGTGATGGGGGAGAGGGCATTTATAAGGGCCTGTTTCGCGGGCATAGAGGACCGGCTCTTGCCGGAAAAGCGGCTCCGCCCACCGCTAGCGGCGGACAAGAGTCGTCAACCGAAAGAGCCGGAACCTGCGCCTCAAGCAGGCCCGCTATTGGAAGGGCAGCCCTCTAGCTCGAAGGGCAAGGGTAAGGGCAAGAGGACCAAGGCGGCTCCTCAAACCCCCACCACGAGCGCGGTGGGAGCGTCAGGGTCCTCTGCCGCTCCAGCAGCCCCGGCCCCAGCCCAGATCCAGGAGGAAGACGCCCTTCTTCCCTCCACCACCCCGTCCAACCAGTCGTGGACGGAAGTGGTCAAGAGAGGGAAGAAGGGCAAGAAGCCGGACCCCAAGCCCGCTGCGGCTGCTCCTGCAGCCAAACGGGCTCCAGCTGGTGGGAGGAAGCTGGTTCCTCCCAAAACCGCGGCCGTCGTGGTGACCATCACCCCGGAGGCCGCGGAGCGGGGCGAGACGTACGAGTCCGTACTGAGACGGGCTCGTACGAATGCTGATCCCTCCCAGCTGGGGATCAGCAAAATTACGTGCCGCCGAACTCTCACGGGAGCTCGAATTTTCGAGTTCTCGGGGGAGCAGCGCGGCACGAACGCGGACCTCTTCGCAGCGAAGCTGCGGGAGGTCGTCGCTGACGTGGCCAAGGTCGCCAGGCCTGTAAAGACCACATCCTTAGAGGTGGCCGATCTCGACGACTCGGTCGCCAAAGAGGATGTGGTCGCGGCCGTCGCAGCGGCTGGAGGCTGCGACGCCGGCGCGGTGAAGGCTGGAGTCATCAGGCTCGGCCGCCGCGGCATGGGCATCATCCGCGTGGAGTGCCCGGTCGCCGCGGCCGGGGCCGTCCTTGCGGCGACCAAAGGACGGTTGCTGATCGGCTTCAGCTCGGCTGTGGTCCGGCCACTTGAGGCACAGCCTGCGCGGTGCTTCAAGTGCTGCGCGTTCGGCCACACCCGAGCCACGTGTCCCTCCAAGTCCGATTGGAGGGAAACCTGCTTCCAATGCGGGAAGGAGGGACACGGGTGGGCCGCGTGCACCGCCACCGCGCCACACTGCGCGGCGTGTGCCGCCAGTGGCCGCCCCGCGGGCCACCGGATGACGGGCAGGAGCTGTAAGCCCCCCGTCAAGAAGGGCGTGGTGCCGGCACAGGTTCGCCCTGTTGCCACCACCGCCGCCGCCGTCGTCGCCGCTGTAGCTCCAGCGGCGGCGGCGGCGGCTGAGGAGGGTGCGATGTCGGAATAATAATTTCCGACCTCCGCATCCTCCAGACGAACGCCAACCACTGCAGAGCGGCCCAGGACCTGGTGGTGCAGGTCATGGCCGAGTGGTTGGTGAACGTAGCGGTGGTCGCCGAGCCCTACTTCGTCCCCGGCAGCTGGCTGGGCGACGAGGACGGCTTGGTGGCACTAGCGGCGCGGTCTTCCACAGACTCCCCTCCCCTCTCGCTATTAGAGAGAGGACCGGGATACGTGGCCGCCGCGTGGGGAGAACTCGCCCTCGTGGGCGTGTATTTCTCCCCAAACCGCCCTCTCCAGGACTTCGAGAACTATCTCGGAGTCCTGGCCGCCGTGGTCGGCAGGGCGGCGCCGCGTCAGGTCTCCGTGCTGGGAGACCTGAACGCCAAGTCGGTGACCTGGGGCAACCCGGCCACCGACGCCCGCGGGCGGGCAGTTGAGTTGTGGGCTGCCTCCTCTGGGCTCTCCCTCTTGAACAGAGGCAGCGTCCAGACATGCGTGCGGCGGCAGGGTGGCTCAGTGGTGGACGTCACTTTCGCCACCCCTGCGTTAGCCGCGCGCGTGCTGAACTGGCGGGTGAGCCTGGTGGAGACCATGTCGGACCATCGCTACGTGCGGTTCGACATCTCCACCAGTCGCCCCGGAGAGACGCGGACTCTGCCGGGGCGATCACCGTTCCCACGGTGGGCTCTCGCCCGCCTGGACAGGGAGGCAGCGCGGGAGGCGGCGTTCGTCCAGGACTGGCTTTCGCCGCCTTCCGCCAGCCGGCTGCCGGATGTGGACACCGTGGCGGGGCAACTGAGGGAGTCTCTGACCGAGGTATGCAACTCGAGCATGCCTCGGTCTGGCCGACCACCACCCAAACGGGCCGTGTACTGGTGGTCGGCGGAGCTGGCGGGGCTTCGAGCAGCCTGTGTGGAGGCAAGGAGGGCATACACGCGGAGTCGGCGGCGGCGTCGACGGGACCAGGCCGTCGGGGACCACCTCTACGAGGTGTACCTGGCGGCAAAACTGGTCCTCGATCGGGCCATCACCGCCGCCAGAGACTCCGCGAGAGCCGAAATGCTGGAGGGTCTCGACGCGGACCCCTACGGGAGACCGTATAAGGCGGCGCGGAACAAGCTGCGCCCCTTTGGTCCCCCGGTGGCCGAGACCCTGGAGCCCTCCTTTCTGGATGGGGTGGTTCAGTCCCTGTTCCCGTGCAGGGACGACTTCACCCCACCAGCGATGGCCCCACCAGCCCCGCCAGCTGATGATGAAGAAGAGACCCCTCCCGTCACGGAGTCGGAACTTGGCGCGGCTATTCTCCATATCCGCGCCAAGAAGACGGCTCCGGGCCCCGACGGTGTCCCGGCGAGAGTGGTGGCGATCGCCGCCACTCAAATGGAGGAGCGGTTTCGGGACCTCTTCAGCGCATGCCTTGCGTCTGGAAGGTTCCCGAAACCGTGGAAGGAGGGACAACTGTGCCTCCTTCGCAAGGAGGGCCGCCCGGCAGACTCCCCCTCGGCATACCGGCCCATCGTTCTGCTCGATGAGGTCGGTAAGATGTTCGAGGGGATAATCGCTGCCCGCCTGAAGAGCCATCTGCGGTGCATCGGGCCGGACTTGTCGGACGCTCAGTACGGCTTTCGGGCTGAGCGTTCGACGGTGGACGCGCTGGCCTGCCTCAAGGGGCAGGTGAAGGATGCGATGGAGGTGAGGGACGGGTTGTTGGCCGTGTCGTTCGACATTGCCAACGCCTTCAACTCCGTTCCCCACTCCACCATCCTAGAGGCGCTCCGATTCCACGGAGTGCCTCGCTACATGCGCGTGCTGCTGGCCAGCTACCTGGAGGATCGGGTGATCCTCCTGGTCAACAGGGCTGGCCAGGTCCGGCGGTACGCCGTTGAAGCCGGCGTTCCACAGGGGTCAGTCTTAGGACCTCTCCTCTGGAACGTCGGCTACGATTGGCTCTTGCGGGGAACTCTCCTCCGAGGCACGAGTGTCGTCTGCTACGCGGATGACACTCTCCTCACCGCCCGGGGGGAGAGTTTCAGGGAGGCGGCCAACTTGGCCTCGGCGGGCGGATCCTTGGTCGCAGGGAGGATCCGCCGCCTAGGGTTGACGGTGGCGCTGCAGAAGACCGAGGCCGTCTTCTTCTACGGTCCCCGGCAGCGCCCCCCGCCACCTGGCGCCCACATCTTCGTGGAGGGCGTCAGGATTGAGGTGAAGGCCCAGATGAAATATCTGGGCCTTGTACTCGACAGCAGGTGGCGCTTCGGCCCGCATTTCAGCGGGCTGTCGTCGCGCCTGCTGAAGACCGCGGGCGCTCTCTCGTGGCTCCTTCCCAACTTGGGGGGGCCCAGCTCGCGATGCCGGCAACTCTACGCCGGCATCCTGAGGAGCATGGCCCTCTACGGGGCCCCCATCTGGGAGGAGTCCCTCCACAGACGGGAGAACGCCGCGGCCTTGCGGGCACCTCAAAGGGCGATAGCCCAGCGGGTGGCGCGGGCTCACCGCACGGTGAGCTTCGCCGGGGCATGCGCTCTGGCCAGCACCCCTCCTTGGGAACTCGAGGCGTGGGTGCTCGCCAGAGTGTACGAGTGGAAGGCGGGGCGGAGGGCTTCAGGTCAGCCCTTCGCCCCGGAAGAGCGGGAGGCCGTCCGGCGGGAGGCGAGGGACGCCATCGTCGTCCACTGGACGACGGACCTCGCCGCCGCAGTCTTCGGCCGCCGAACCCTCGACGCGATCGGGCCGGTCCTGCGGGACTGGCTCGAGCGGCCGCACGGGTTCCTCTCGTTCCGTCTGGTGCAGGTGCTGTCCGGACACGGTTGTTTCGGATCGTACCTGCATCGGATCGGACGGGAGGAGACGCCGTCGTGCCACCACTGTGGCGCGGTGGAGGACACGGCGCAGCACACTCTCGAGGTGTGCCCGTCGTGGTCCGAGCCGCGCCGCAGTCTCGTCGCGGCGATCGGGGTGGACCTCTCGCTCCCCGGCGTGGTGGGCGCCATGCTGAGGGACGAGGGGTCCTGGGCGGCAGTCGCCTCCTTCTGCGAGCACGTCATGTCCCAGAAGGAGGCGGCGGAGCGCGTGCGGGAGGACGATCCCGACGCGGCACCGCTCCGAAGGCGGAGGAGGGGTCGAAGGAGACGTCAGTTCGACAGTCATCTCCGACTCCTCCTCCCAGGTGGAGGCCAGCAGGCAACGGGTGCGGGGGCACCCTCGCCTGCATCGCACAGGCCTCCACCAGTGCCGGACGGGAATGGCCAGGTGCTCCCGGCCATTCCTGTAGCCCCCCACCACCCAGGTGGGGGGCATGTGGGGCCCGCCAGCTAGGCGGGCATGCGCCGGGAGGGCTGTGGATGTAAAGGCTGAGCCGGTTTCCCATGGCCCTCCCATCACGGCGATGCGGGAGCACCGCTGAGTTTTAGTGGGTATACTGCATTTAGACAGGAGTCCCACATACCCCGACTCGTCCCCCACAAGCCGGGGATGCGTAACGCATTTCTCAGCGAAAAAAAAAAAAAAAAAAAAAAAAAAAAAAAAAAAGGTTAGAACAGTCACCATTAACGCGCGAAGGCGAGCGAGCGAAGCGAGCGTACCGCGGGGGCCGCCGAGCGCCTGATCCCCTCTATTGTTGGTGAATTATTTGGGTTAGGTTAGCTTAGAACAGTGACCATTAACGCGCGAAGGCGAGCGAGCGGAGCGAACGTGCCGTGGGAGCGGCCGCCGAGCGCCAGATCCCCTCTATTGTTGGTGAATCATTTGGGTTAGGTTAGGTTAGAACAGTGGCGATGAAATACAAAACTAGCGAGGCCAATAAAATCGATTTTATTGCACCCTTTGAACTTTTATATGTCTCAAACTTGTAAGAATCCATTTTTAAAGAAATAAATTATTATTTGACTGAGCAAGATTATGCACACAAAGTGACAACTAACAATGATATTTGTTAAGCTACATACAGGCTACAACTTATCAATAATTAGACTAAATAGGTTTTATGTCTTTTGAGTGGTATATCAAACGATTTTATATTCAATGGATGTTATGCTTATAAAAATTAGTTATTTAAAAAATATATCAATCGTTTATTATATTAACTGATCATTGTATCAAATACAATTATTGATTCAGTTGTTATATCTTGTAAATATTAGAGATTTTGTAATTATATCTTATATTACTTACCCCAATCTAAGACATAAAAAACACACAACTCGTTTCATCAAAGAACTTTACATCAAAATAGAAACTAACAGTATCGACATAAACCCAGTTCCTTCACAAACTACCGTTAACTAAAATAACGTGTTTCAAGTTAAACCGTTGACCGGATAACCCGAATATTACACTCAAATCGATATGAACGAGCACCCCTATTATCAATTATCACTATAACAGAGTTATAATAAAGGGTGAAAATAACGATGTGACCAAATACAATAAAATGCTAATTCTAATTTGCAAACTAAAGGTTCAGGTTCAGTTCGTACGTTTGTAACTTAATTATATCGGGACCTATTAAACTTTATACGTGCCCATAACGTAATTTATTTATTTAGTGATATTAGAGGACTGGGCTTTTGGTTAGCTATTGTTTTAATTATTGTTATGAGGTTATGAAATGTTTTTCAGGGCAGTTCGGCTTCGTCTGTTTATTAATATGGTCGGTGAATGAAATAAACAATTATTTTAATGAACCATTATTGTTTGTTGCAAATGACACTTGTACAATTTAATTTTAATTTTAAGAGCGTTTATTCTGAAAGTGGGCAACGTCGCAAATACCTACATGTCAAATATTTGACTTTTTTTTATTAATTTTTAGTTCGCTAGTTAGCCACATTTCATATTTCCATACAGTAATAATGCCAAATTAATCAAAACAGGTAAATTTTTGACAGCTATTTGCGACGTTGCCAACTTTTAGGATAAACGCTCTTAAAGATCTTAACTTATTTACTTAATATACAACCTTTTCTTGTTATTATAAGATTTATGGCATAAAATTATAAGATAAATGTTGATAAAAATTTCTCAACAGAAAAAAATTACAAATTTACCTCCAAACCGAACAATAACCCGCTAGTATTAAAAAAATACTTCAAATTAGATCATGTAACTTTTCTTATTAACTTAACTAAATATAAAGCAAATATAACAAGCAAGCAAGCAACATTTTCACCGTAAATAAAAATACCTTAACTATCGGCGCCTTGGAGACTTCTCCCTGCCGTCCAGCATTCCACTCAGTCTTGTTCTTACTCAGGCCGCGAGCAGTAGTGTGCGAACGAGATACCGAGTGAATTTGAGCTGAGGTATTACTAAAGTCATAATCGCCAAATATTCAAATTCTAAGAAACTTCATTAAAGCAAAATCTAAAACCCGATCGCAAAGTTGTCATGTGCAGTAAAATGCAAATAATTCGATATGCGACCAGTCATTTGAGTTGTCTCTGCGGCGAGACTAAGTTCCTGTGGCGGCTATCTACGTCGCAATATGCGAACTTTGCATCAAAGACCTGACGTCACACAAAATCCTGACGTCACACTAATCTTGCATCGCGCAATTAGAGTTTACCGCGCGAACGAAATATATAAGACTATCCGACATCAATCGTTGGGCAGTTCCCCGCCAGACACGACACCCGTCTGTTCGGAGGATCCTCCCTTTTTAATAGAGGATTAGTGAACTTTACACCTTGTTCCTCATACCTGTAAATTCCTTTGATTCGCTCGTCATCGCCGTGTCTAACTTTACGTAGTTCCAAACCTGCTTACTTTGTTTACTATCGTGAAGTCTGAATGTCGTAGTGGTTTTTTGTTCTGCAGTTGACCACGACTGTGATTACTGGCAGCGATATTTTATCGTGCCATCCTTTTTAGGTTGTTTTTACCGTAGACGGGTTTAAGATTACCTAACTTAAATGTAATGAAATGACATTGTTTATTCTCTAAATAGGATATCGGAATCACTTTACACATCATATAAAAAAAATATTAAAAATAAGCTAGATGAGGTCGGTGTTTCCTATCTGACTACTCTGAGAAGAAAGGCCGAAACAAACTCAGAGATCGTAGTCTCTTTTAAAGTCCAGACATAATCTTGGTCAAGTCATATGAGGACCATGTAGATTAGTGTCTGAAATGGTCTTTTGAGGAAAGAACCACACAGTGGACCTGTCCAGTCAGTGCAAGCATTTGTCAGTAATCGTGGAGCTCAACTCAAAACTGAAGGAGCTCAACTCGACGAACAATACCAAAGAAAGGATATTTGGGTAGGCCGCATCAACTACTCAAACTGCCCAACCATTAGTAATACTAACTGAGAAAGAAAAAATAAATGAAAGAGAAAAAATAAAATATCCACATGGTCCTCCCATTCACAATAATTAAAATAATATAATACTTTACAAAGTAATCGTGTCATTTTGAATATAATTTTCAACAATGTCAATATGTATATAAAACTGGTTTATTGTGATGAATAATTGAAATGTCAAGCTTTATGGTTTTCACAGGGCTTAGCAGAGCGAGCACCTCAATCCCAAGCTCGTTTATCTTCTAAATAATCTGAAATTTTACAGTACCCTTTTTTACAAAGTTTGGTTTTAATACACACAATAAAATCAATATCAGCAACTCCAGTCTTAATAACTTTTAAGTTCATATATGAACCATTAATAAAATCTTACTCGTGCATCTCAGTTTCAACTATAACCACAACAACTCAAAGAGTTGACAAGATACTACCAAAGTAAATTAATGCTGTAAACTCAAGCTATTTAGCTAATTCAGTGTTCCTGAAGATTCAAAATGTCGTGTACAATGGTGACCGAGGCCGGGACGGGGCTCCTAGACAATAGGGTATTTTTAGCCTACTACGGCAAAACAAAAAGGAGGGTTATTATTTTGTGTGTATGTCTTCATCTGTTCCCTCATTACTTCTAAACTACTCATTATAGTTTGATAAATGAGGTATCGTGGGGTATCAAATGAAAGGGCTTAATAAGTACATTTAAAAAATATATTGTATCTTATAACGCCAAAATAATAAAAATAAAAGATATAAAAACTGAAACCCAACTACGACAAAAAAGTCAACTAAAAAGGTATAAACAAGAAATCACAGACAGACAAAGTATAAATCCGGAGTTAAGCTTCGTGCAGACCAGCGCGACGCGACAGCGCGACGCGACACCGGTTATTGTTATACCGTCAAGTTTTCTTAGAAATTGTATTGTTCGAGTCGCGTCGCGGCGTCGCGTCGCGCTGGTCTGCACGAAGCTTTACACGTAATTTGTTCAATTTATAAATCCGGAGTTACACGTAATTTGTTCAATTTATAAATCCGGAGTTACACGTAATTTGTTCAATTTATAAATCCGGAGTTACACGTAATTTGTTCAATTTATAAATCCGGAGTTACACATAATTTGTTCAATTTATAACACGTGTGACTTAGTTGACTGTTCTGTCGTAGTTGGGTTTTAGTTTTTATAACTTTTATTTTGACAGACTGAAACTGAGATTAGAATGGTAATCCAATATTTTGATTTAAAAGAGTGTTCGTGGAGTTTCTTGCCCGTTCTTCTCCATAGGAACCTAGTACGCTTTGAAATGGTCAAGTAGCTTCATCTTTCTGACTGACCGATCCCTTGACAATTTAAAACTGCCTGTAATTGGTTTATTTAAAATAAATGCTTTGAGTTTTTGAGTTTGAATTTCCCTTTTCACCTTGAACAGTGTTTGGTTTCCCAGTTTGAAAGTTGTGAAATACTTACATTTAACTTCCTTTTGTTTATAGAAACTGTTTGTTAGTATAGTTAGATGAATACAATGAGCTTACGTAACGAGTATGTTTCTGCTTAAATACCTTGTCATGGTGTTAAGTTAAAACTATCCATTATACACTTGAGTTAATGTTTTGAAATGAATTGATTCAAGAGCGGTTTTCATATTGTGTTCATGGGAAATGTTTTCATAAACAGATTATAGCTGTAAGTGTGTTATTGATACAGTAAACATTTTGATATTAAATGCTACATTAAACACAGTGATGGGTTTTATGTGACCAAGGAAAGTTGACACTTGCGAATTAAATGAATTGTTTTATATTATATTTTGTTCTGTGGGTGTAATGTTTTCTTTGATGAGCTTTTAATTTAATTTAATTTATTTATTTATTTCAGACATTATTCTAGTCCATAGTTTTACACACACACATTTAAATGATAAACTATTTATTGTTAACTATTTTAAATCCTAAACAGATATCAACCCAAAATAAAATTTAAATATTCAACAACTCATAAAAAATGATAATTAAAATTGTCAAAAAATTATAAAAATGTCAGAACCGTATAACAAATAAAATGTCAAATTGTAAAATGTGATAAAAATTTCAAAATATTATAAATAAATTTATTAATATACGTAATTCTTTGGTTAAAACTGCTCTTCAGATACTTAAAATAATCGTATCTTTTTCTTAGTTAAAGACTGGGTAATTATTAGTGTTAATTTATTAGCGTGTCAGTTGGTCTATCGGTCGCAAGCGCTACTGCTGAGCTGATGCTCAGCCTGAGTTCGATTCCCAAGTATTCTTCAAGGATCCGTTGTCCAGTTATTCTACGTATTTTCTCAGTAGCAGCCCGAGTCGGGATTTGTGCCCGATTGATGGTAATAGGCTCACCCCCTATTACATGGGACTTAAACCTAACTGGCGAAATGTGGGTGTATTATAGGTACACCCCTGCCTAACCCTCCGCGAAATCAGGCGTGGTGTTATGTTAGTATTTAATCTGGTAGACAAGAGACACAAACGAACAGCAGTCATCATAATAATGATATTCAAAACATATTTCCCGACCACTACACAATATCCTAATCAGCCGAATTCCCAGACCGCAGGAATACCAATGATAATATATGTGTAATTAACATAATTTCTAGCGTGTTGATGCCACTCGATTAATGTTGTGTAATTAACCCGGGATTGGTAATGATGCCAGTGATTACGCAGCGAAGGGGGCGCAAGCGGATATTGTAAGTGTGATATCATCATATTAAAGTGTGTGTGTAGTCATGGTTTTTAAAGCTGGTTTACAGTTTTATTTTGGTTGTGTTAACTAAACTGGCTCTAAAAACTTTTTTCACTCACGTACAGTCGCGTTTTATTTCCCCTTCCATAATTAAAACATAAACTTATTTTATCTGTGAATCGTGTTTAATCTTATTGTATGTTAGTCTATTTTTTGGTGTAAGGGCCGCCTATTGCGGTCAAAGCGTCCAAATTACGCCAAACTATTCCGTGAAGTCTTAGTGTAACGAAATAAGAATCATTCCACTTTGCCCCACCAAGCCACTCATGAGGCAAAGTGGAATACCTAAAATTTTGCAGTGGAATCTGCCCCACTAGTTCAATTTGGTGGGGCTGATTCCACTAGTCTAAAATCTTGTGTATTCTGCCCCACTAGGGTTGGCACATTACAATTTGTGTAGGTGTGCTCGTATTTTATATTTGTTTGGAAAAATATAAATGTAGGGCTGGTAACTTAGTAAGTGTTTTTAAATAAAAATACAAAAATAATTGTTTGGAATTTTTTATTTACAATTTTTTTTTGAAGGAATCGGATTTTAAATCACAGATATCCAGTATAAGTACACGATTTATTACAAAAAAAATAAAATCTTAGTAAATATAACTAAATTAAACCTTTAAAGCCACAAATATACAATGATTTGTTCATCTATGTACTGGTTCATTAATGCTTTTCATACTAAGTTCAAAAACACAAATTAATTAAATTAATTATACATTAATATGTGTTGGGAATCCAACACAACACATTGCACGCGGTCTGCACGCGCAGGCATCGTGATCAGCGCGTCATCGGTACAGCTGAGGTGCGGCGCGACGGCGACACGGCTCGGCCCGATGACCTCTCGCTTCCACGGACTCCACCGCGCCGGACGATACTCCTCAATTATTTTTTTATTCTTTGTCCGGGACAGTTATAATTTGTTACCAATGGTCCTTCAAGGATCTCGCCGTCTTATTTTCGAAAGTTAACGGTCTCGGAAGAAAAACCTTCAAACTCGAAGCTCTTCATTTGCGGTCTTCAGCGGCGACAGTTCCTGCAGGAGTCATCAACGTCCTATTCAAGAAACTTCGCATAGCACCCGCACATGCCTAGAGGAAGAAGTCATCCAGAGGTCGACCAGCGTCGGACTTCGGACCCGTCGAATGTTCGAGTCATCGTCACGGACAAAGAAGAACGAAAACTTGCAGATCATCATTTATCCAGTGGATGGTTTAGACATTTTGTGAGTTCGTTCCAATTTATTCCTATTCTTTGTCCTATTTCATATGTTTAAATAGCCATATTTAAGTGAGTGCTTTCATTTTGCTTCAATTTAAGTCGTTTAATGACAATCATTCTTATTAATAGCCTTACATTTCTCAAAATTCACTTTTCTACATACAAAGCTATATTATAACTTTTATATTACCCATCTGTTTACGCAAATCCTTCGTTTCTTATCTATAACGGTTGATCGCTCGGCGACGTACTTGTTACCTTTGCATCAGCTGTTCTTTTGTTCGCACCGTCAAGTCATTCATAACTCATTAGCTAGTTACATATTTTTATTGCTTTATATAAACTGGTTTGTAATCTCTCGTTAGTTCATTTGCTAGTTTGGTACTGGTGGTTTGATCGCTATGGCTGACGAAAAGATTGAAAAACTCGTTAAGAATCTCAGCAGTATGTTATCAAAACTTATTTTTTTTACCAACTACCTCCACATGCTAAAAAGTTGCACTGAACTTAGCAGCTTACTACTTCTTGATTTGGAAACCAGATATAATAAATGTGATAGCTTAAATGTGAATTTCGACAAATTACAGTGTGACATCGAGGTGTTGTTGGACACCCCCGATGACGAAAGCGAGGAGCGGGAGCAGTTCGAGAACCAGTATTATAAGCTGGTGGCGACAGCGCGGAGTCTGCTCGGTGCTCGTCCCCCCCAGTCATGCAATCTTCAAGATGGTTCCGTAACGGGTGTTGAGGATGTACAGGCAGGTGGTTTTAAGTGTAATTGTGTGAGGTTGCCAAAAAATAATTTACCTTTTTTCCACGGTCACTTTCAACACTGGCTTAAATTTAGAGATGCTTATATTTCACTCATTCATCGTCGGTCGGACATTGACAATATCAGTAAGTTGCACTACCTGCGAGCTTCTCTTAAAGATAGTGCGTTGCTAGATCATTTAGATTTAAGAGCTCAGAATTATGTGTCTGCTTGGAATTTATTGTGTAGTAGGTACGACAACAAAAGATTGCTCGTAAATAATCATGTACATGCGTTATTTAATGTTAAACATATGGACAGTGAGTCATGTTCTGCGCTTAGCGATCCACCTTCATTAGACATTTTAATTAATTTTCTCAGCAACAGAGCTGACTTATTGGAAACTTTGCAAAAATATAATACACAAAAATCAGACAAATATAATTCAAATCTTATTACAGCTATAAAATCTAATAAAAATCACAGTCACCCTCCAAATATAAAAGTCAATAATAATAATAAAAAACTATTTACATATCATATCAATCAGACTCATTTCTTATTTAATTGTGAAACATTTAGAGCCCTGACTGTTGAAGATCGTCTTCAAAAGGCCAAAGATGCAAAGGTCTGCCTTAATTGTCTTCGACCAGGGCACGTAGAATCTAGGTGCAATCTTGTTCCTAAAAGACATTGCAAGAAAAAGCACACTACTCTGCTTCAGTCACATGAGCATACAACCCCTAACATTCATGTACTTATACCCGTCAATAACCTTACAGGTGCAACTAGCGTTCAGCAGTTTACTACTCCTCCGAATGTTTTGCTTTCCACAGCGCTCGTGAGAGTAGTTGACATCAAGGGCGACGTTCACACTGCCCGAGTACTGCTCGACAACGGTAACACGGGTATCTTCGTTGCTGAATCATTTTGCGGTAAGCTGGGTTTGTCGCGACGTAGTGCGAGCGCCACCGTGACAGGTAAAATAATAATATTTCTCATAGCACAGTCTTGCAGCCTAACTATTATGTCCATCCATGATGACGACTATACACGTACTGTAGACTGCTATATTTTACCTCAGATCACTAAAGCTTTACCGTATTCTTTCATAAAACATCGATAACATTCCTCTTCTTATGGGAATAAGTCTAGCTGACCCTTCATTTAATATACCGTCAGCAATAGACATCTTAGTTGGGGCCAAAGTATTTTGGTTCCTCTTATGTAATAATACTATTGACTTGGGTAAAAAGACCCAAGTTACATGAAACCAAACTGGGTTGGCTAGTGTCAGGGTACGTCGCCCGTCATAAGTCACATTCTTTTTCTCCCGTTTATCATTTTTTAAACGTGGACGCTGACCCAGTCTTATATTGTTTCCCAGTATCAAATACCATCTCAGCCAAGCACTCCCTATCGCCTGAGAAGCGTTCCTGTAAGCAGAGCTTTAAGAAATACACCACTCGTAAGGACGACAGATGCTTTGTGGTAACCATGCCGCTGAAGGAAAAACCTTCAGTCTTGGGCGGTTCGCTTCGTGTCGGTTCATGTCACTTGAGCAATTTCATAAAGACGCTTTGTGGTAACCATGCCGCTGAAGGAAAAACCTTCAGTCTTGGGCGGTTCGCTTTGTGTCGGTTTATGTCACTTGAGTAGTTTTATAAAGATGCTTTGTGGTAACCATGCCGCTGAAGGAAAAACCTTCAGTCTTGGGCGGTTCGCTTTGTGTCGGTTTATGTCACTTGAGTAGTTTCATAAAGATGCTTTGTGGTAACCATGCCGCTGAAGGAAAAACCTTCAGTCTTGGGCGGTTCGCTTCGTGTCAGTTCAGTTTCATAAAGCTTCTGTCTTCAAATACAGGTACAAAAATAGGGAGTCTTCGCCTAGCTGTCTTCATAAAGTTAGTATTTTTTTACTAAATAGTATTCATACCTATCATGCGTGTAGCAACCTACCGTTCGACAGACAAACCGGCGGATCTTGTTTCCCACGGGCTGAAGGCTGATTCCATCAGTGTTCATCCTTCTTGTGGGCTGGTTCCATTTCGCCCAATATGCCCAATCATAACGAGAGACACGGTCTACCAGTACTGGTTTCATATTCTGTTGTTCCTACATACTAATAATATTTCTTAAGTAGATCCTATAGGTAGTGTAGTTAACCATAGGTCTTAGTTTAATGTTCATAACATTTTATAGTTTATTAAATGATAATATCTTATTCCTTATCCCCATTTTTATTGTCCAATAAACTTTTTGTTGGTGATTAGATAATTCCTCATTGATGTGTAATTGTGATCCAAAGTATCCACTTTTGTATTGTGGCGTTGTTTACGCCAAGCCAGTGATGCAAGCAGACAGGAGAAACAGAGTTTGCAACCTTACCATGTCATTTTTGGCAATCTTATTTGCAATTCGACACAAGCCTGTCATTTCGAACTCATTGCTGCGCTATCTAGTGAAGTTTACTTATCGGTTCTTCCATGGTTTTTCGGAATTCACAATACGCTTCAGCATGTATCATCATCATACTCTTCAATTGCTTGCTAGTTATGAGGAAACGGCTACCTGCCTCACTCAAATAAAAGCTAGTTTAAACTACCATCCTCTTATTCCTCTTCCCTCAGAACCCCTCAACTCTTCCACTGTCACTCCTTCTGTTTCCATTGGACGGCCACTTAATTCTATTCTCATCCACAGGTCTCTGATGGCAATGTGACATAACTGCAGTGCTCTGGCAGCACACCATATTTGGAAGTCTTCAAGTGTTTACCTTGGCAGTGACGCGAGTCACTGAGGTAAACTACAAGGGTCGTCATTTAGAGGGAATATATTCATATCTGCCCCCTTCCAGATTTTTGAAGTCTATGCTTCAACCCGGGCAGCATGTTGGGAATCCAACACAACACATTGCACGCGGTCTGCACGCGCAGGCATCGTGATCAGCGCGTCATCGGTACAGCTGAGGTGCGGCGCGACGGTGACACGGCTCGGCCCGATGACCACTCGCTTCCACGGACTCCACCGCGCCGGACGATATTCCTCACTTATATTTATTGTTTGTCCGGGACAGTTTATAACTTGTTATAAGCACGGTAATAAACCATTGCCAAAAGATACAGTCCACTCATTTATTGCTCAACGCGCTAACAATATGTATAATTAATTTAATTACAATTATTTATTTTATTGGCCTTATTGTTTGTTATTCATACTATTTAAACCTGTAAAGTGACATAAACTTGTATTGTCAATCAAGTTTATACCTACTTATTGCTTGTAACTTCGCTTTTGTTTACTATTAGACATCGCTGCACATTATTAGGTTACTACACATACAATACCTCTGTTATGTTACATTACTTGCCAATTCTTGAAATCAATGTTAAAAACTAAAAAAAAACTGAATCACTTAAATATTGTAGGTAGTACCTACCACATTAATTATGCTTGAACAATACCTTAAAGTTGGGTTTTCAAGCATATTTAATGTAGTTAAATATAACGTAGGCTCCCTGGCACTAACCACGATGATTTTATAGCAGCAGTGGAAGGGCATTCTTTCGATGTGTTAGCAGTTAACGAGACTTGGCCACGACCGGGCGAAGAAGAAGAAGAGAAAGAAAAAAAAAAAAAGAAAGAGAAAAATTGTTTATTCTGCACAAACAAAACGCACATTTAAAGAGAAAACGACATAAAATACGCACATACAAAAGTAGCTAAAAGCCTCGTATTCAACCAATAAATAAAAATTTGACAATGTTATGCATTGGTCAAGGCCACGGACCAGACATTATTACGTACTCTTGCGACATTGGCAAATGACAACAAAAACAAAATGTCGATTGCAGATTTTATATTACTTTTAACTACTTTTGTAACAAATAATATGAAAAATTAAGCTGTGCGCCGCATCTGCGCAAGAACAGGTCATTGCTCAGCGAAATGCTGTGACTTCGGACGAACCTAACGCGTCGCATCTTGGTCTGGCAAAAGCTTGGAGAGTCCACTCACAGGACTGCATCTGAAGAGGATATACAACAGTTTATTGCACCATATACGGACAATCGGGTCTTGATGTCGAGTTGGGAAAGGATTGTCACATTTGTGCGTTTGGCTGTCCATGGAAGTCGGAGCATCCGCCTCCAGCACCACATTTCGAATGCGTCTGTCCTCTTTCTTTTGCTCAGATTATCCACGTCTCAACTCCATAGAGGAAAATCGGGAAAACTAGTGCTCTGACCAAACGGGCTTTGGTTTTATAGCTTATACCACGGTTTTTCCACGGCTGTTCTGGAGGCGTGTCATAGCATCTTTAGCCATGGCTATCCGCCGTTTTATTTCTGGGAAGCAGCTGCTTTCACTATTAATATTAGAGCCCAGATAAGCGAAACTGTCCGCAGTATCGATGCCTTGGAAGTTATAGGCGCTCGATATATTTCACGCTCGATCTATAAACATAAGCTTGGTGTTCTGCTTATTGGTTGCAAGCCCTAATTTGCCACTTTCTACCTCCAATCTGTGTAGTATCTCTTTCGGTTGGGACAAAGGCTATTTTTAATCCCGAAAGTTCATTCCCTTGGGATAACTTGTGACCTCCACGCGGGCGAAGCCGCGGATAAAAGCTAGTAGTAAATAAATACTTCCAAATAATTATTTTTGTACTTTTATTTAAGATAGTTAATTGATTCAGGCGTGACTTTGCGGAAATCCATTATAAAATACAATAGACAAAAAAACACTCTGACTCTCTGTGTCTATTGTATTTTACTTTTATTTAAAAACACTACATATGTACATACTCAAACTCAAACTCAAAGCATTTAATTCAATTAAACCATTTACAGGCACTTTTGAACTGTCAGATAGTCGGTCAGTTAGTCAGAAAGTTGAAGCTAGAAAATGTACTTCCCGTTAAAAATGGCGAGATGGAAGCTATAATTGAGCAATGTTTTTTTGAGAATTATGTTACGCAAGTTATTCTGAATTTATAAATTCTATAATTATTTAAATCTTATTTTTTTAATTTTACTGTAAAAACATAAACATTTATTGATTCAGACCACGACCAGAGGACAGAAACTAGACATGTCCTTTGTTACCTACTATTTCACCATACGATTTCACAAAAATCTGGGGCGCAGGCTCCAACTGTCCTTAACTCAATTTTTTTTCAAATATTTGTTTTGTGAAGTCCATAAGCCTAGCCTATACTGCAATACCGTAGTCAGGTGGAAAAACATACAAAATTGGCTTGATCAACTGATACGGATCTAAATAATGTTTGACGGCAGCTAAAAATACGCTGCTTTGATGCTTGCTCCGGGTCAACATTGTTAAAAATTGTGTCGACTGAGGCTTAAATTCCCTGTTTCTGTAATAATACGTTCGCGTCATTAAATTGTACCTTATTATATAGCTCCTAAGAGAAAAGAGGGGCTCGTGGCTAAATAATAACAGCCGCACAGGTTGATCGATGGTTCAGTTACGCTTGCCGAGGTCGGTCCGTGGATGGGTGAGCATCCATTACATATGGAGACCCCTCCGTGCCTCGAAAAGCACGTTAAGCCGTTGGTCCTGGTTGTCATTTGTAGACCTTTGACAGTTGTTACGGGAGACTTGAAGCTGACCCCAACTTATATGTAGTTGGGAAAAGGCTAGGCATATGATGATGATAGAGATCCTAAGAAGTACAACTGCAACCATTTCTAGAACCAAGTAGAGGTTATGGATGCTGGTCAAATTGAATTTACATGAGACTTTTAATCTTTAACTCCAAGGACGGTTCACTTGACTTTTATAGCTTTGTCTCTAACCTCAACACCAATAACAACAGCAAAAACAACTGTGTTAGTTGCCTCGGTGTAGAAGTAGACAGCGGTAGGCCTTGAACGTGCTTGCCAAATAATAAAACAAAACCGCCATTCGTTTCAAGTTTGTCAAAGGCGTTCCCCAGGCGACAGATACGTCAGAGATTAATACGACGAAATGAAATAGCACACACGACGCATAAAAAGTTTCTAGGTACGTCTCGTACACTTTTTGTGCGCTGCAGACTCGACCGCACAAAAAGTCTGCCGTCTGACCCCAAAGGACACCCAACATCGGGCGACTGGGTTGCCATAGGTATTTAGCATACATGTGCTACTAAATAAATGCTAGTTGACATAATAAAGGAATTATTACGTCCTTTGAATATTCGTATACTTTGGTTGACAAGAATTCATATCCGCAGGCGTTATAAAAGATACATTCTTTTAACATATTCTTCTTCACCACGATTAGTACCTACCTGTACCTTGGATGCTTTAGTCCACACGAAAACAAAAAAAAAGCGCTTCAATAGATAAATGCTAATCCTATAATCCGTTAACAGCGCTGCTTTAGACGCAGGCGGTGACGTCACAAACTTTCCTAATTTCCTTATCTTTGGCCGGTTTTAAACAAATTTTACTGAAGGTTTATGATATATCTATCATCATCTATTATCATATCTCTTTTTATTATCGAGAAAGTGTGTAGGGCTGCCGAGCATTGACTTGGACAGAAAGCGATTTTGATTTGTGTTAGTCACGCTTGACATAGGTATCTTGATGAGGAGGCAAGAAATTAAATATCTTAAGTTTGTACCTTTATCTGTGCTTTTATGATACATTCCTACTATTATTATTACTACATACCATCACGTCTTGTTTCCTCGAAGTGTTGGGCAGAGGTGTATCTATAGTAGGTATACCCACCGTCCTTATGGGGCCTTATGCTGCTGAGAAATTCCTGTTGGAAAAACCAAATAATACTTTTGCCCGACCTGGGATGGGAATCGAACCCAGAACCTCATGCTCAGCAGTAGCACTTGCGACCACTAAACCAACGAGACAGTCAGTATTATAACTAATAGGTAGGGATCTATTTCTCTATCACACCATATCAAAAATCGGAATCCGAGCCTTTACGCGATAGACGACCTACTTACAAGGTACAACCTAATTGGGCACTAATTATGGCCTAATTGCTCAAAGCCGTCAATTTGATATTGCTTATTAAACTAAAAGAATCTTCTTTTTTTCGAGTCGATGGCAAAAGTAAAAATATTGTAGATATTGGGGCCTATTCATAAACGTTGCTTAAAGTTAAGTGACGATAATAAATATATCAAAAATGTATTCTTAAACAGTCGCTAATCATTACCTACATAAGTTTAAGTAACGTTTATAAATAAACCCCTGGATGTTAGATGAGTTGGCCCAAACTAAAAGGTTAAGAAAATCATTAATGGTATTAATTAGGATGACTGCAAACAGTGTAGTGGTCAGACTTGTAATGAACAATAATGAACATCGCCACTTTAATGTATGATATGCAATGTATGGTAAAATTGTTAGTGCATTGTGTGATTCGGCTGCCGATACGGTAGCATATGGGGAGTCCTAGAAAGCGAGCAACAGTCGTGGGTTGGAACATGCATGTGAGCGTCGCGCATAGGGAGGCTAGATAGGCACAAAATTTTGTATAACCCAAATCATTTATTATACGCCTAATTATGTACTATCGAAGAAGATTTTCATACATCTCCATAACATATTAGATACCGCCAGTCAGCATTGCTTTATTGCAGAATCTAGCAAACGACTAAATCTTAATTTAAAACAGTCTACTGTGCAAGTCTCCGGGGTAGGTAACTCGGTGACTAATTCCACACAATCATGCGAAATTCATTTGGGGTCTAAAACTACACAATGTAATACATTTATATACACGCTTTAAATGTTTAGTTTTAAATCAAATCTCAGCTCAGTTGCCATCTTTAGGTACAAAATCACACATAAATATCCCTGAACATGTATAGTTAGCAGATCCCAAATTTTATTCAGTATCAGAAATCGAACTATTAATTGGGGCAGATAAGTTCTGGGAACTTTTAAATGATGAACTAATTCGACTAAGTAGCGGTTCATATCTTCAGAATACGAAGTTGGGGTGGGTAATAACTGGTTCATTGTTGAATAATAAAACTTCACGCATAGTACTACCAAACTTAGGGTGGTATTTGATGGAAGTGCAAAATCAACATCGGGCAAATCGCTTAACGATATTCAGTATATTGGCCCTAGTTTAGATACTGATGTTTTCTCAATTTTGTTACGTTTTCGACAATTTAGATTTGTGAAAATAAATGGGACGAACTCGGTGTCTACCAGCTTAATACCGTCACATACGGTACCGCATCCGCTCCTTACCTAAGTATTCGATGCATCAAAAAGCTGGCACCTGAGTTCGAGGATGACGTCATAAAGCAAGTAATAGACGAAGATCTGTTTGTAGATGATTTAATTACTGGTCATGATAATAAACAATTAAATGATGTTTTAAAATTCGGTTGCTTCCATTTACGTGATCTTTGTTCGTAATCTGCGACGATAAGCTCGCGTGGGGCCGCCCAAACCTCGCAGCGCCGGAGCCGTGACAGAAACAGTGCTTGCTGCATGTTGCATGCCTGCTTGCTTGCTGCTTGCATGCTGCATGCCTGCTTGCATGTTGCATGCCTGCTTGCATGTTGCATGATTGCTAGCATGCTGCATGTCTGCTTGCACGCTGCATCTGCTTGCAACTGAATATTCGATATGATCTTTCGAGTAAATCATTATTAGTCTAGTGAAACATTAGTTTAAATAAAATTAGTGCATTTGAAAATACGGTCAAATGACATTGTTTCAAAGAAATAAATATGCTAAATAAAAATCTACCAATCAATTATTCGGTCAAATGAATAATTATACGAAATAACTTAATTGTAACTAAAATTAGCCGGAGCGATTTTCGACAAAACGTTGTTACAAGGGTGAACCTAAAATTTCACCTTATTTATTCAAATCATTCGTTCTCACTTGAAATTTAATCACTGGTGAGTTACCGTGGTTACATGTTGCTGGTATAACCAACCCTGCTGATCTTTTATCCCGCGGGCTCACGCTCGACGCGTTCATCTCATAATTCAGTTATTTGGTGGCACGGGCTAGCATTTTTAACCGAAATTAACACTCATTTTAAACAAAATAATCACGATGACAATGAAATTGCACGATTTACCAGAAATGAAATCAAATGTTAATTCTTTATGAACACGGTACGCGGTCAGGTGTTTCCCCCCTCCGTAGCGGATAGTATGAGCGCATGACATTCTCGTTGATGGATTGTGTCCATCTCATGCGCTGCACACTTCCGCCGGGAGCTGGGACCCTATCAGAGGCCGGTGGGCCTCGAGGTCCTAAGCCGTCCGGCGGCAGGTGCCCTCCCCGTCGACGAGCAGGTGGTGGCGTCGTGGGCGGAGAGAAATACTCGTCGCTCGAGCTCGACGCAACTGCCGCGGCTGGTGTCGTTCCAGCGCTCACAGTGGGGCTGGGTACCGGCGGCGGCGAGGCGGAGCTGAGCGACGAGTCCGGAGGTAGTAGGCGTGCACGACGTGTGGCCGATCTTGTCAACATTCTTGTCTTGATTTTCTTATTTTCCTGTTGTGTTCATTGTTCTAGTATCGGCAGTTTTTATTAAAATTCTTTTACATTTTGGTGTAAAATTGATCACCTTATTGAATATTGTTTTGTGGTTTCGGTTTAGTTAAAATTAAACAAACTCTTGTAAAACTGCGTGTAAAATAATATTATAATACGAGGACTGCAAAAACAAGACGTGCAGTTGAAACAGTGTTGCCAGTTATTTATTATTATTATCTCCTCACAATCGGAGCACCTGCCATCTTATCTCTTCACCACCCTTGGTTGACTGGTAGAGAATGCCTTAGGCATTAAGTCCGCCTTTGTACCTTATTGTGTGCGAGAAGTTTAAATAAATAATTAATAAATCACAAACAAGCTCTCGCTGTACGTAGATGCGTTGACATGCATACGTTTTCACTAGTTAGCTCTATTTAAACTGAGCTGAATCCCGCGCGCAATATGGGACGAAATTCGCTCAAGCCAATTATGTCAACTAACTTGGAGGTGTTCAAATTGGCGCGGCGCAAATAGTGCGGGACTTCCTAATCATTAAACCATCGCCTCACGCAGTTGCGCCCCACGCCGGATTCGCCTCTGTTTGGTCAGTGTTTAAAGCTGGCCTTCTGTACCTATCTATGTAGTGGCGACCATAGAAATATAACTTATATCTAAGGTGGCGACCGTGTCGGCTTATAGAAGCCCACTGCTGGACAGTGGGCCACCGCACGTACAAAAAAAATTGGTAGGAAGTTCTCCATACTTTCGTCTTTAAAATAAGTAGTGTTTGAAGTTGGTTAAAAAATAGTTTTATTGAATTTATTACTGTACTACTCGGAGGTTTAGTTGTAGCGCTACTAATTTGGCTAATTAGAAAACTGAGACAATGGTTTTTTTTGTGAGAAACTGTGCGCTGTTTTTCTTGGTTCTACCGACGTGCCTGTGAAGTGTGCACTGGCAAGTAACTTCCACAATTTCTTGCAGAATTCAAGTGACGACTGTTTCCACTGACTGAGATTTTCTAATTGCAAGTCCCTTTTAGAAGTGTGTAGAAGTTAACTTCTTGCAAGATTTTGTAGAACCGTTTCGACAGAAATTGCTTACAAATTACTTGAGCAAGAGCGGTCAAACACGATGCCTACCTTCAGAAAAATACGAGCTGCGTCTATTGTGTTGAGTATCCCGTGCAATCAAAAAACTTACTACGAATAACTGAAGCCACCCATACTATTTCCTGCTTAAAATATTTGAAGTTGCCCTAAAAACTTCAATATTTTTTGTGGGAACTAAATGAAGTCGTAAGAGATTGGAGCAAGTTCGGCAAGTCACTAAAACTTGCAGACGTCCACTTGCACAAGCGCTTGCACGTTGAAAGTCGCTTGCGCAAGTGTTGACTTGCGCAAGCGACTTTCAACGTGTAAGCGCTTCCGCAATTTTATTACCAGTGGATACTTCGCTTTACTTTCACAAATCTTGTTAGTTGTTTTGCTCATGCAACAGATAAACACGTCCGGTTAGACTGAAGCCAGCTGGAAGACAATGTTAGACAATGTTATGCAATGCTTACTTTTCGCTTTATCTAGGTAATATTTTGAATGTACCGTATCATATTTAATTGAACAGGCTGCCAAATATTTTGACAGGTCTAAAATTATTAAGACACACAAACCTCGCCGAACCGTTACACCAAATTAACTCAATCTTATACAATTTTGGGCTCACTGGTCAGATTCTCGAGAAACAAGTCGTCCGCGTCGGCCATTAATTACTTACTGCTTTATAATTACAAACCCTTTGATGATGCTCTCTCCCCGGTGCAACCTTTCATTCTATATCTTTGTGTTTTGTGGGAAGATTAAGCAGCGAGACTTTTAATAAAGAGCCTATTTGTAGATCAGTAGCGAGCCGCCGACCTTCGCACGGGTACAATCACCTGATGTGGCGTTTTATGACATTTTATCAAGCCATCGTGATTTCTGTGCTATATTATCTAACTTCATAATATGAACGTAACACAGACATTGCGGAATTAAATGATCTTCCGGAATTCTTTAAATGAAATGATGGTGAAAAGCGCATCAAAATCCAAAATCAAAATACCTAGTCTTTTCCTAACTATTATGGGGTCGGTTTCCAGTTTAATGGATGCAGCTGAATATCTGTATTTTACATTGAAGCGACTGCCTATCTGACCTCCAAAACCCAGTTACTGGAAACACGATACCACTTGGTAAGACTGGTTGTCAGTCATTTGGGCTTCTACATACCCGTAACTACTGTCAAAAATCTATGAATGACAGCTGGGACCAACGGCTAAACGTGCTTTTTGAGCCACGGAGTGGTCTCGATATGTAATGATTGGTCACTCATCCACGAACCGACCGCGGCAAGCATAGCTTAACCTTCGATCAACCCGTACGGCTATTATCATTTAACCACCTGCCCCTCAATGCATCAAAATCCATTGAGTTGTTTAGAAGAACTTACTAAGAACACACACGCAAACATGAAAACCGACTTCGTTTAATAGCTAAGTAAGTACTATTTATAGATATTCCATGATTACGTACGCTTAATTAAATACGTCCAGCGTACTCCAGGTGGTCAACCAAATTTTTTGCTAATCAAATAATTAAAATTCTATTGAAATAATTTTAACTATATAGTGGTCAAAAGCAAGCCTGATAAAAAAATTACAACCCAAATAGTTAATTTTGATTTCAACAAAAAAATCCGCCCCGGACCGTTACAAATAATAATAATAGAAAGTATTACAAAACGCTCATAACCCAAGCAATTACTATAACAGTGGTGGTACAAAAAGCCGGGTTCGACATCAAATAAACCGGCAGCCTGTGTAAGTTATTATGGTGCTATATCAGTCAGGCGAATAAAAAGGAGACTGTACTCTAAGCGCGCGTGACCCAAGTACGGACTGAGCGAAAGAGGCGCATTACGTGGAAATATACGGGATGGGATTGGTGGCGAGGACATGGCGGTTTTAGGTCTCCAAAGGCGACTATTTTCAGCGTTAGGTTAGGAATAAGGAAATATAAAAATGTGATTGAACTGCGTAATACATTTTCTATCACAATCCAAAGGTTTTGAAGGACATTTCTATTTTAATTTGTCGATCGACTACGCGACGCGATGACGTGATGTGGCAGTGGGCTCATTACAGTATGGTCGTTTAAGTTGGACTGATGACTTGGCGAAGGTCGCTAGTATTTACTGGATATGGGAAACACAGGAGCATTCCTGGTGACGCTTATGGGCGGGCGGTCTATGTATGTCTAGTACTAGGCATCTTTCAGCTGAATGATGAAGATGATGAAAACTTCAGAACCTTCAGCAGTTCTGCTCAAGATTCGGATCCCATGTGTGACAACCCTCAAACCAGAAAGCACTCAAGGCACGCCTCTCGTGTGAGTCCACTCTGCAGGCCCATGAACCGATCGCACCATTCACCCACTAAGTAACCGCGTGATTTCAAGAATCGATGAAAGGAATCCTGTTCCGTATATCGGAAAAAAATTCCCGGTAAAAATTTAGAAAGAAGTTGCAATTTAAACAGATGTAGGTATATTATGCGATGGCCCTTCCGATTGAAAACTTATACAATCGAGCTCAACTCAGGTCGGCGCAGACAGCAAGTTAAAAAGTGTTTTTTTTTTAGTTCATGACTGTATGTCCTCTAGAGGACGTCATATCGACGATGTGACGCCACATAGCCTATGTGAAGTGTTTAGAAGTTATGAGGTAACAGATGAATATACATACCGGTCAAAATCATAACCCTCCTTTTTGCTTCGTCGTAGTCGGGTAACAATAAAACTGTCACAAATATAGCATTTCAATAATTCATTCATAAGATAAATCTTATACAGTGACAGACTCCGGAATCCTTAGGTACTGCTAGACACCGCAAACTGTCCGCAAGCCCCTGGAGCAAGCTACCGTAGCTGCCTGCACAAGCCGCCGCCAACGCCATCTCTCTGGAATATAATCGCGACATCTTTCACCCTTCGAGGGACAAGACCCTGCTTTGCGGATAGATTATCCGTCTTTATCTGTGACAATTAACGTCTACATCAGCTTACTATTTGGATATAAAGTGGCAGACGAGTTGGTCATGATTAGAATGGCAGCAATGGAAGTAAGTTAATAGAGATAGTTATAACACGAGCCTATAACTGTCCCCACTGTAAAGATTAGCATTGTTGGAAAAAAAACACTCAAAATTTTAAAGATTGCTTCGTAACATATTTGTGATAGCGTAAGAGGGCTTAAAATAAGTGCTGTATGTTTAAGGGCGAATTTCACTGTGTGTCAATTCCACAATAGTGATGACACTGACAGTTCTTGAACGCGGTTTATATGTGCTGATCGCGTTCAGATTATTTGGTCAAATTGTCCCTGAATTTTGTTTTAAAGCCCGTCAATAATCCTTTATCTTCATTACACTTGACCTTACAACTCAACCATTAATAAACGCGTAGCTCATTAACTTGAGACCGGTTAGAAGTTAGGCATTCTCCAAAATAGTCTCCTGAATTTCCATCTAAAACTGAGATTAACTGATAAGGTCTAGTTGATTACGACAGAAATTAGGGTTTTCTAAACCCTAATTTCTGTCGTAATCAACTCTTATCTGTCATCTTGGACGTCAAAGTAATCTTGAAAGAATCAAGTTTCTGTTTTCGTCGGCTTTTTGCTTCAGTATTTGGTGATCCCAAACAATGTTTGCTTGCTGATAACAGAATGAGAGTGAGGTTAGTTGTGTATTTAATTTCTGCCTATTCTAAGAGCAAACTATTTTTAAGAAACCTGAAACCAGTTTCATTAATTTCCTCTGGCTATACAAATAATCTTTTCTTGAGTGACTGAAAAGCCTAACAGACTGGGTCTAGTCAATGGTCCGACTTTAAGCACTTGTAAACCAGCCGCTAGCCATTACTTTTTACAGAGGAAATGCAAGAAATAGTAACAACCACTTCTTGTTAATAATCCACTATTTAGCAATTAAGCATGGCACATAAAGAAAGTAATATTAAAGTTAGCCAGTAGTTCGGGGCGGTTAATTCACCCATTACAAGACAATTTCCTCCGACTACTCCCAACTTTCAAGTTAACTGCATGTTAAGCTCAAAACTTTAATAGCTAAGTAATTAAGGAGTTTTAGCTATAAACTACAACAATAAAACTGTTACCTATTGCTATGAGTTTCATGATTGTTATAATTATGATTAGTAGTAGTATGTTAAGAGGCTATGAGGCCGAATCACACAAAGAAAGTAGTTACTAGTTACCCTGTTTTACAAATTTTGCTATACCTACCTAAGGTGTTTTACGTTGTTAAGGTTTACTATAATACATATTAAAAAAGTTCTTTAAATAAGATTTAATTACGAAAGTTTTCAAATACACAGTCTTTCTTAAAAAAAAAACCTTTTTTTTGTGAAAATTCAAACTGGAACTCAAAATACTAGTCACTAGCCGACAGTGTAGCTATATAATGCAGTTATCTACTCTTCCTTATAGAAAACAGCTTTTCATGTTAAGGCTTAAAACAATATTCTGTGTTTCAGAGAAACCATATTTCAATCATCCAAGAGAGATGAAGTCATCATAATATTATTTTCGTACTGAAAATATTGACAAATGTCATTAATATTTCGAAAATATCTTCATACGCCAACATCTGAAACTCCAAAAACTTAAACAAAGTATGAAAATTCGATATTTACGTAACACGTGCACAGTAAGTTGGAACGGTAAACAAAGTTGTGCGGCACAACAATACGTATTGTACGAGTACGGAGCTCGCGCCGCCATACTTTGTAATTAAAAACTGCTAATTAGCAGGTATTAAATGAGGGTAAAATAATTAACGCTAATTAAAAGTTACGTGTAACGTGAGATTTTGTGAGGCCTGTTGTTGGTGAAACTGACTGAAACACGAGTCCCGTCGTCCAAGATGCTACTCATTGGTGTACACGACGCAATCAATCTCAAACTAGTTAATAACGCATTTGTGAGGCCGTAATACGGCCTAACTGCTACAGACCGACATAGCCTGAAGAATTGCTAAAAGTGGCAGTGGGCACGGCACATTGCTCGCAGAACAGATGACCGATGGGCCCGAAAGGTTCTGGAGTGGCGACCGCGTACCGGAAGACGTAGTGGTGGAAGGCCTCCCACAAGATGGACCGATGACCTTGTGAAGGCTGCAGGAATCCGCTGGATGCGGGAAGCACAGAACCGGTCGAAGTGGCAGTGCTTGGGGGAGGCCTTTGTCCAGCAGTGAACGTCTTTCGGCTGAAATGATGAGGATGATGTTGAACTGCTACAGACCGCCATTGGAATACTAGTGAGTGATATTTTGCCTACTCATTGGTGATTTGTGTTTAGAACTGCCATGCTATTCTGTAAACATCTCACCGTGAAAACTTGGGTGAAGTGAGCTGTCAATAGTGTCAATCCCTGTGGAATGACAGCTCACTCCATGCTCACTTCACCTAAGTTTTCACGGTGAGATGGTTACAGAATAGCACTGCTGGTTACTTTTGAGTAGCGTCGTGGACGATGGGGCTTAAATTGATCAATGTGGTGGGCCGTTTTACTTCAAAATGGCGGGCGTCTTGGGAAGTATTATAATCATACATTTTTCTACATTCAACCCTTGAAACCCGAACAGAGCAGAAGAAGTAGTCGCAATTACAATCTCAATGATCGTAATTTCAACTTTTCTTCTTCGTCTTGTAGGCGTCAATACGGTAACCACTTTTTAATGCAATTTAATGTCTGACAAATATTTATCATAGATCAAATCAACATCACGCCTGAAATACCCAAAGGCAGAGGTGTGCCTACCTACTCGTACAGTAGTAGTAGGAACACAATTCGCCAGTTTATTCTAATGTAACAAGGGCGAGCCTATTGTCTTCGACCGGGCTCAAATCCAGACTTAAAATTGTTTCTAGGTAAGCAATGATCTGCACAAAATGATACTGTTGCATCTCACTTGCTCTGTGGCAGTAGAGAAGTTTCGCGATACCGGAGCGAATATTAGCAGGAGGAGAGCTCTTAATACGTTCGGAAAATCCTTCCCCAGGGGAAGATACCGTCTTACATACACAGCTTTAAAGCTGATGGAAGCGTCCTTAGTTTTTAATCCTTATTTCGAAATGTTTTATTGCTAAATTAGTGTTATAATAGTACGTTGCCCCTTCAATTTCACTAAAATGCGTTATTCGCGAATATTATTCATGCGTCTGCGCAAGCGATGGGCAGTCCACTATAAAACTATGTCAAATAAAACGGAGCTACGCTTCTTTGATTTCACTGTCTTCGGTGCCGATTTAAAAATTGCTTCGAAATTGGCAAAAGCAAACAAAAGTTTTATTTTAAACTAGCTCCTTCCCGCGACTTACCACAATATACTAAAATAACAGCCACATTTTTATAAAAGTTTCCTGTATACTCGTTTGTACTTTTGATCTCAGTCGCCAAAATATAAAGAAACTTAGGACTGTTGACGCGGGAGCAAGGGACGTACAGTTGTCCGTGAGAGAAGCAGCTCGTCCTGAGGTCGACACCTGCAGCCATAGATATTATCGCATTCATTGTCGAATCCCCTGTTTTAAATAACCGCTGGCGTTTATCAAAATAATAATAACAGTCGATTGTAAACACACAGGATTCTTCAGAGTCACCTATAGATATTTATTTTTATTGTAACCATTGATAACAGAAGGGGCTTAAACTAAATGTTTTTCTGTGTACGTTCTACGAACTATCACATAAGAGTATTACAAAATGTAAAAAGAAAATAGCACAAATATTTTGTGCTATTTTCTTTTTACATTTTGTCATCAACTATTGGGATTCGAAAGTAGGTTTGCAAAGGAGTCGCCGAACCCCTAAGCTATTTGCTTTGTTGAAAGTTGACTAAAAGAGCCGTTCTTATAATATTTCATGATTGACCGCTTAGCTCTTTTTTAGGGTTCCGACTTCCGAATGAAAAAACGGACTTCAATTCAAATTATTTTATTTCACATAAACCTACATTAAGAGAAAAAAAAAAAAAATTTAACACACACTAAAAAGCACATAATTTATACAGCAGATAAAAATTAAAATCAAATAAAAAGTGTAAAATGCGATGAGACATTAGCAGGGGAGTGTGCCTCACGGCTACTTGAGCAATTATGAAACGTTAGAAGGTAGATGCACGGTGCCAATTAGTCCTTTCCTATGGAGAAGAGCCGGCAAGAAACTCTACGGTTACTCTTTTAAAAATAATTGGCTTTTACAATATTTTCAAATAACAGTGTTAATAGGTATGAGGACAGTGTAGACCTTTGAACAAGTACCAGGTACTTAACAAAAGAGGATCACTCATGTGTTTGTCTGTCTGGCTGACTGGCGAGCTGGCTGTCTGACCGTCTGTCACAGGCAATTTGCTGCCAATCTACTGGACCAATTTTGGTACACATGAATTTCTGTGACCCAAACACGGACGTGTACCTAATGTAATTATATGAATTTTGAATATGGGGGTCACTTTTAAAATAAGTCTATGGTCTTAAAATAACATGGTTAATCTCTTAATGTAGTACGTACAAACTTACATTTGCAGTTGGAATGTATGGGAGAACATGTTTTTCAACTACAATGATATGTTTGTTCTTGGGATAAAAAACATGGTAGATAACATATTTATCGTACGGAGCCCTCACCACGCCAGTTCAACTCGCACTTGTCTGGCTTTATTTTGCGATTTCTGACTTTTCTCATACTCAAACCTCAGTTAGTCCGAGAGAGTTTTGTGATCCATATAAGAATCAGGATCAATTAGCATCAAAAAAGTTTTTGTAAAAGTTGTGCCATGTTCTTGCTGACGGTACGTTTATTTTTCAAAATCTGTGCATGCCGAACAAAATGTTTAAAAAAATAAGAACAATCTCCTAAGACCGTTTCTTGTAGCGACAATGGTTAAGGTACCTGCCCTTATTGCCCCATCTCAAAAATCCAGCCTGTATATGTAATGATTGACTGCTTAGCTCCATAAAGATATAGAGTGATGATAACCATTTAAATGTTTAAATCTGTAACTATCGTTCTGCAATATTCTAACCTTTTGACTCGTCTTTTTACAATTTGCCGTAAACTATAGAAGAAAACGAACATGAAGTAATATTGCTCCTTCCCCATACCAAATAGCGTGATAATGTAAAGCCTAAAATTCCATGTACAGTTTTGACTTTGCTAAGATTTTATTATAATATTTATAGACTCGAGGCAGATTTTTTACGTGCACCACAACAAATATTTTCTGAAAAATATCACATCTAGTTTTCTCCAACCATCGGTGACCCGACCTCGCATTGCCCGCGGCCACAGAGCAATGATTATATCAGAGCCCGCTCGGTGACATTTTAACTCCCAGCTACACGCAGCTACCAACACATCTGTGTCTACTCTGTGGTCGTGTGTTTGCGGACAAATAAAACGTAATAGTGTTATAGATGTGAAGTTTGTGAGTAGATTTATTAATAAAACTATCTCTTAGGAACGTGTAATCAATAAAACAGCCTCTTCTCGTACAGGGATGGGAAAAGAAAAGTACCCTGAGGCATTCCCTGCCTATGGATTGTTAGGAATTTTGCTACACCGGATTAAATACTGTGTTTTAGACGGTAAAGAGATCAAATGAATGATTTAAAAAAAAAAAACAACGTATCAATAACGTCCTTTCTGTTGGAGGTAGAGTAAAATATAAATAGCTGATCCTGGTGAGATCTGTCACGACTCGAAACAAACGGGTTAGTGGAGGCAGGCTACAGGTCTGTCAGGTCATCTGTAGAAAAAAAGGCGAAATTGCCAAAGGTAATTTCTATCAATGCTAGCCAGAGTTAGTTAGCGTTAGTTAGTTAGCTTGCCGTCCATCGTCCGACGGGCCCTATTTAGGTGAGTATCATTAAGGTAAAACTACTCGCAATTAATAGCTCCAATCGAGAAGGATCTTGTAATTCGAGACATTTGTAAGTTAATTGGGTCGACCACTTATTACAGTAAGAGGTTTTGGTGTTAATCAGTTACGCAAGTTACTGAATTAATCGCTTAAATGTTTTGGTGTGATCTTGAACTATTGATTTGACGACAAACGCATTGATCGATCATGAAGACGGTATTGATTGTGATACTGTGATTATTTGTGATTAAATACTCAGTCATAGTGATTGAACTGATTGCGCTCGCGCTCCACGTACTTGGTGGAACGTCGTTCACAATTGATGAATTTTATTCGATTAGACACCTTGTGATTGTTCATAAAGACGTTCATTTGTTTTCAACTCCTCGCCCGGAAATCCACGCAACATGGCCTCTGCTGATAAAGACGATCTAATTAATGCCTTTATAATAAAATGACATAAAAGTTGTATATAGATAACTGTTATAAATACAAATATTAATATAAATTATATTAATATTATTCTAATACAGAAAAATATAATAATAATAGTAATTTATTTATTTCAAAAAAGTGTGGTACAGTCTGTTACAATAAATATAATTTTCAATTTTCGGATAATCAGAAAAAGAGTAACAATAAACAGAATTGAATCTGGCGTCCTAGCTACCTACTCTACTTTCACTGTTGTACCTACAACAGTGAAATAAATCAACTGCCCAAAATAATCACAAATAATCCGCAAAATTGCAATTAACCCTGTGGCTGAAAAAACCCCATTTATCAGCCCATTCGGACGGAAACATGCCGATACTTTAATGGGTCGCTAATTTCACGATTTTCACGGGAATCGCGAACCGTTGTTAATACATAAATGTTGGTGAATTTTTGGTCGGTTAGACGAACTGATTGTGTCAAGGTTTAGTGGAGAAGCGTTACCTGATGACGATTTATGTAATCTCGGTAGTATCAGGGGAAAATTTACCCAAAAACAGATTTTATGTTAAATTATTTTGTTTAGTATCAACTCATCATGTTTGACGATAACTCTATACAGAGCTATAATAGCGCTGCAAAGATGTTTTTACTATTGCCACTCGAAAAATTGCATTATATTCATCGATAACAGTGAATAAAACTCTCTTTTACTCACTGAGTGAATAAAAACATTTTGATTATTCAAAGCAATTAACATAACAAATTAAAACTGCATCAATCAAATTATAATAATAATACTACAGAATAGTGTCAAAAACTCGTCATCGAAATGTAATAAAACAAAACCAGTCCAGAGTCAAAGTAATTATGAATATAAATTTACATATTATTATTACACACAAGTCAGATTTATTTATTTAATATTATACATAATAATCAACTAGTTTATGCGCCCTTGTGGAGCTAGACCAGCGTTGAGCCAAGCATTTTTGTCAACGATGTAATCCCCCAACTTATAATATGGCAGCGTAGTGTGCGTTTTATACAAGATTTAAATTTAGTTTCATTTAGTTCGAGTAATACCTATTCCCCATAATTTTCGTAGAGTTCATGCACCGGCCAGAATTGCTTTTTGCCAGTGGTTGATAGAAAATTGTTACCGGGAAGTGTAAGGACCTACTCGTACATTTGTAAATAGCGAACAGTTAAAAGTAGGTTGGATATAAAAATAATTTTAGGCAAATAAATTGATTACGATTTTTGTACTATGCCTTAAATACTTAATTATTTAATTCAGAAAATAATTTTATATAAGATAGTGAAATTGTTTTTCAGGTTCGTGTTCAGTTAGTTGTAGGTAAGAAAGTACTTAAGCCCGTAAAAGTATGAACGGAAAATTGGAATAACTTTTGGGTAGTATTGTGTTTCGTTAAGAGGGCGCCTAAAGGTCCACTAGCGCCACTCTTTAAAAAAAATATTATCTCGTGACTGAGAAGGAATTATGAATAACGGCTAATAAGGACCCTCGGTAAGTGTGTCTAGAATTTTCTAATACCTTTTATAAAGCTTTATATTGAGACACGAAGCAACAAAATACGATCTAAAGAAAAGCGGCCACATTCCTCTAAATCGTATTTTGTTGCTCCGTGTCTCAAT
Organism: Agrochola circellaris; assembly: GCA_914767755.1. Taxonomy (NCBI): domain Eukaryota; kingdom Metazoa; phylum Arthropoda; class Insecta; order Lepidoptera; family Noctuidae; genus Agrochola; species Agrochola circellaris. The sequence continues at coordinate 20,152,657 of OU611839.1, read as the reverse complement.
ATGAAACTTTATAAAAGGTATTAGAAAATTCTAGACACACTTACCGAGGGTCCTTACTAGCCGTTATTCATAATTGAACTGGTGTCCCGATTAGTCAACTCAGTAATGTACTTCCGACATAAATAATATTATATATAACCATATTATAAATGTGAAAGTTTGTATGTTTATGTGTTTGGATGTTTGTTACTCAATCACGCCAAAACGGCTGAACGGATTTGAATTAAATTTGGTACACAGATAGTTATAACCTCGATTAACATATAGGATACTTTTTATCCCGGTAGTACGTTCCCGTGAGATAATAGCCGACCTCCACGAGGGCGAAGCCGCTGGCGAAAGCTAGTAGGTCCATAAAAGCTTTTAAATTGTGGCGTGTGGCCAAAATCGCAACTAACGCCATCATCTTGATAATTTAATACAATATCACAAAACCATTTTACAAATGTTTACCAACTACGCTTGTCGATGTTATTAAAGCGCCAAAAGATCTTTGTAGCACTATACATTTTAACATCACAGACTATTATTAACCACAGATATAAAGTTTCGAACAATCTTGTCGCGATAGAAACAAAACTACATTGCGGCATCTCAAGCTACCTTAGGGAGGATGGTATTATGTAGTGGTCACGTGCAGCCGTGGGCCGTGGCGGTGTTGAGGGAAGTAAGCACATTTTCTCCTGGGATGAGCTATCGATACACTGTTTCATGTTCGAGTTCACGGAGTAGAATCCAAAACTGTAGAGAACTGCCACCTGGTTTTAGATGACAGGAGTCTGACGTACCTTGCTAGTGCGCATGTTACCTACTGCGTACAACAGCCGATTTTTTTTTTTTGTGCTCGTTTTTAATCATCATCATTTTCCTGCCCTTATCCCAATTTATTTGGGGCCCGCGCAACATGTCTTTTTCTTCCATACCTATGTGCTCCTGATTGTAGATCGGTTTAGTTGTATTTTTTTTATTCGAGTTAACTTATCTTTATAAGCACGTGTTTTTGTGACTAATAAACCTATTTTTCTTTCTTTCTGTTAGTTATCCAAGCTATGTGTGTCAGATTGTCCATTCCCTATAAGTGTGTTGAGACCCAAACGTGAATTGTCTTCGCGAAGTAGAGCACCTTCTTAATAATAATAATAATAATCCCCACCGCCGTATCTCTACGTTGACGTCGTGGTGGGGCTTGCGCGCTCCAAACTCTGGGTCTGTTCCGGCAGAGTTTACTTTGCCGGAACAGGTCTAGGATGAGGAGCCAGACCAAGAGAGATACAGAAACCCGCAGGGCAGCATGTGGCGAGCTGTTGGGCAGTAGCGACCCCACGGACCCTATCTCCCGGGAGAAATCTTGTTCCTCATCTCTGGCTTGCCTTTATTGGCCAGCTGGAGTGAACACTGACGAGGAACAGAGCTCCCACCTCATTCTTGCCTTAATTGGCCGGCTTGAGTGGAGATTCGCAAGAGCAAACGTGCTCGGAGGAAGGAAGTATTTCAGTAAGTGCTCGTAGGGATCTTGACCATCTTCCGGGCTCTGGGATTGTTCTGAAAGCCGTGGAATACCTCTCCACTCCTCAAGCACCTCAGGACATGTTGCCCCCTTGTCGCTACGTCACTATGTGCTAGCGACAGTTTTCAGGGGCCCATTATTGAGTGTGCAAGTCACCCCCTGCCATTTTATCCGTGTACATATAAAACATTGATCAGGCAGGGGCCATAGTCCTTCCATAGTTCCAGGTCACCAGTCAACTTTAGCCACCCAAACCCATAGTCCAATATCTTTGTTTCCATATCCTGCAATAGTCCTACACCAACCGGGGGTTGTCCTTGGGTGCACTTGCAAAGTGCATACAGGGATAACCGTCGGTTGGTGCCTCATTTCATTAAAACGCCTAACGGGCCTCTGCAAGTTGGCTTCGGCCCCTCGTACGCCTTCCAAAGGTCCGGGACCCCAGGGTCCCGAGAAATGTCAAAGACCAATAAATAATAATAATAATAATAAAAATAAATTAACACACACATTGACAATAACTCTATTATGTCTGCCTCTCAAAATGGATGTAGGAATGGGTCCCGCGGTACTAAGGAGCTACTCCTCATTGACATGGCCATAAGCCAACAGGTCCGTCGATCCCGCAAGGATCTGTCGACATGCTGGATAGACTATAAGAAGGCCTACGACTCGGTGCCACATACATGGCTCATGAGGGTGCTGGAGTTGTACAAGATAGATGCAACTCTGCGCACTTTCCTGATGTCGTGTATGGGGCAATGGAGGACGGTCCTTCGCTATCCAGGATGTCGACAGATCCAGGGGAACGATGAGCCTGTATGGATAAAACGGGGAATATTTCAGGGCGACAGTTTGAGTCCACTTTGGTTCTGCCTAGCCCTGAATCCTCTCAGTACACTGCTGGAGGATTCAGGTCTAGGCTATCGGTTGAGGAGAGGTGGTCAGGTCATATCTCACCTGCTCTACATGGATGATTTGAAACTCTTTGCCCCCAACAAATTGCAACTGATGGAGTTACTGAAGGTAACTGAAACGTTCAGTAGCGCCATCAGGATGGAATTTGGTGTGGACAAATGTGCAGTCATGCATGTAAAGCGAGGCGAGATTATGGAATCCGAGGGAACTCAACTCTCGGAATCCATACACCTTAGATCCCTGTCCTCATCCGAAAGCTATAAGTACTTGGGTATGTCGGAAGCATTAGGCATCAATGTTGCTGACATGAAGCAATCGTTGAAGGAGCGCTTCTTTGGCCGCCTGAAGAAGGTATTAATTAGTCTTCTTTCAGGCGGAAACAAGGTGCGCGCCTTCAACGGTTGGGTCATGCCGGTTTTGATGTACTCTTTCGGCATACTCAAATGGACTCAGACCGAACTCGACGCCCTGGATAGGAGGGTCCGTACGCTGCTGACCGCAAACCGGATGCATCACCCACGATCATCGGTGATGAGATTGTACATCCCGCGGAAGTGCGGGGGTCGAGGCTTTTTAAATGCGAAGACCCTCCACAACCGCGAGGTGTGCAATCTCAGAGAATATTTTCTGAAAGCTGAAGTGGGTATGCACCGTGATGTGGTGGCAGTGGACAAGGGGCTCACCCCACTCTCCATGGCTAAAGAGAACTGGCACAAGCCTGTGGTACTTACTACAGATGACCGCAAAGAGGTATGGCAAAGCAAGGAGCTTCACGGACGCTTCTATCGGGCTCTTCATGAGCCCGGTGTAGATTTCCTAGCGTCCGTATCCTGGCTACGTTTTGGTGACCTTTTCGGGGAAACTGAAGGTTTCGTCTGTGCAATTATGGACGAAGTTATCTTAACGAATAACTACCGGAGATATATTATGAAGGACGGGACGGTTGACGTGTGTCGGGCATGCCACCGCCCGGGTGAGTCCATCAGACATATTATCTCTGGCTGTTGTCGTCTGGCTAACGGCGAGTACTTGCACAGACATAACCAAGTAGCCAGGATTATTCACCAGCAACTTGCTTTGAAATACAAACTTGTGGTTTCTGAGGTACCGTACTACAAGTATGTGCCCGACCCAGTTCTCGAAAATGACCATGTCACGTTGTACTGGGATCGGTCTATCATTACTGACAGGACTATTGCTGCCAATAAGCCTGATATAGTGGTGATAGACCGATTAGCGCGCCGCGCAATGATAGTCGATGTTACTATCCCACATGACGGGAACCTCGTGAAAGCTGAGAAAGAGAAACAAATAAAATATCTCGACTTAGCACACGAGGTTGTCGACATGTGGAATGTGAGCTCGGCTATCATTGTGCCGATTGTCGTAACAGCCAATGGCCTGATGGCCGAAAGCCTCGACCAACATCTTTCGAGGCTCTCGTTAGGCGGTTGGATCAAGGGCCTGATCCAGAAGGCAGTACTCCTCGATACGGCTCGCATAGTGAGGAGGTTCCTGTCTCTGCAGCCCTAACCACCGGTAGCTTGGACCCTGCTCCCGATACCGGCGGAACGCTATTTTTTATATTTTTAAATGTTTTTTATATTCTTTTTAAGAAATATTTAAAAATGTATTTTATATGTCCAATATTGAAATAAACGAAATAATAATAAGTTTTATTGATTCATAAACAAGTGTTACAATATTTAGGTGTGACACTGGATCCCGCACTAGGATACCCTGTGTCGCAGGATCCAGTCTCTTTCGACAGATAATGAATTATTTAAGATATTTTAACAAATGCAACCCTCTCATTCATCATTCTTCTTTGGTATTACCTTGAACTATTCGAGGATAGCTGTGAAAAATATTAGCGGGTCAGCTAAGTGGTAGCCGGGCTGACCGTCCAGGGTGTTCCGTAGTATTTACAACGGAATTTCGACACTCGCCACTATTAACGAAAGTATCTGAGTCTCTCCTGTCTGTCGGTCTGACCGTCTGTCTGTTAAGTTTTTACGCCTTCACAGCAGAATGGATTTGGATGAACACAAATAGACCATGACCGGGGTTAAGACATAGGATACTTTTATCCCGGTAGTACCTACATTCCCGTGGGATAATTTTCGATTACCACGCAGGCGAAGCCGCGACCAAAAGCTTGATTTAAATGCACCTATCATGATGTGAGGTGTGAAGCTCAGTATCTGTTAGATATCTATAGTCTATCGATGCTAAGACCCTAGTCCCTGTGAGTGAAGGGCGCCGGGTCTTTGCATATTGCCTTTCGGTCCCGTCAGTACGAGCTCATGAATATTTCATTCGCTTATCGTTTCTGTTGGAAACTGACGTGTGGTGTCTGACCGTAATCAGGCAGCTGATTATCGTTTTAAAGGAAAAGTTTACTGTGGCATACAATATAACTGAAGCAACAAATGACTTGCATGGTCTCCCGCAAACAGGCGCGTTGCGACACTGGTAGATAAATTTCGGACAGGTTTTCATAGAAATTGTTCCACCAGAGTCGCGTCGCGCCTGTCTGCGGGAGCCTTAAATACTGTTTAGACGGTGCAACTTTTATTGTTGCTTCAACATAAGGTGTGCCACTGGCAATTAAATTGCTTTAAAGTAGTTTAGTTTTTTTATTCAACTTTAAAAATATATTATTATTTAATCCCAAAGGCGTCAGGTCATCTTTTAAAGCAGCCAAAAGGTTAATTTTATATTTCCTAAAACACAGGTCGACTACATATCCAGGATTCCATTGTTCAACACAAAGGATAAGTCAATTGAGGTCAGCTTTCTGAACAGATATGTCAAGGAGGACTTTGCTGCGGCTGCACGCTTTTGCAAGACGTTATCCGCACTTGACCTTGGATTCACGGGCCAATCGAACCGGTTTATGTAAATGATTACCTTAACCCTGACTCCAAAAACTTTCCTAACAAAACCCGAGCATTAGCAAAGGAGAAAGAGTATACGAACGTATGGGTCAAACACGGAAAGATTCATGTCCGCAGGCAGGAGGGATCGGCTGTCTTTGTAATTTCTAAGGAGAAAGATTTATAGAAGCTAAATGAGGGTGGTGCATCTTTCGATTACCGTTATTTTATCAATATATTTTATCAGTCTAGAAGTAAATTCATTTTTATTATAACGCGCAACTTTTTATCACTCGGATTTTTAATTGGGCCTTATGCTTATCGCGCTATTCTGTTTATTGGACATCCCATTCTGTGCTTATCTCGCTCGCACTCATTAATGAATCTAATTACTGCCTGCTTATTCGCACAGTTGCCTGTGATATTGCAGCTTTTTTTGTGCCATTTATCAATTGTGTAGGCTTTGTTGGTTGTGCTTGGTGAACTTGTTGCGAACCCAGACCCGACGTGTGGATACGTCAAGCGTCGAGTGCAGAGTGAGCCACTTCACCCGACAACCCTACTTATCGAACACCACCACTTATCACTTATCTTTAGTCAATCGTCATCCTGAGGATGCCTCATTGAGAGGTGAAGCACGTGTCGAATTCTTATAGGGTTCTTTTTGACTCTTTAAGAACAGTTAAGCGGATTAGGTTAGGTACTAAATATACGTCGTCTATTGTATTTTATAATGGATTTCCGCAAAGTCACGCCTGAATCAATCAAATATCACTTTTAATTTGTTATATTACACTAACATTGAGTATTTGTTATCCGTAAACATTGTCATAGACACTGCAAACGTTAGTCTTTTAGCGCTTTGTTATTTGAGTGGTTGTTATCGTGCAAATTATCGAACGCTGTAGACGATAACAACAAACTGCATGTCCGCGATGTGGGCTCCGTACTGAATCCTTCTTTCGCCTACTATGCCTATGTTCATACGATGTTTATGTTTTTGTTTATGTCATTGTTTTAACGGAAACTTGGTTGGTCGACGGCATATCCAACTTGGAGTTATTTGGTGATCAGTATATTGTGCCAGATAAATGGTTGTACTTGGATTTGTGAAAAAATTCACAGCAGTAGTATATATAACGAAATTAAAAGGAAAACTATCAGAACTAAGTAGGCTGTACAGGTTAACGAGTAATAATCAACCAACTTAAATTTGATGTTTGAAAAACATGATCTCCCATATATTCAGTATGGGAGAACATATTTTTCAACAACAATGTTAAGTTTGTTCTTGGGATAAATTCATCTCAATTACGAAACCCTTTATTGTGCGTGGTCCGACATGCACTCGGCCGGTTTTATCATTTATGTAAGCGACATCAACTCGTGTTTCCACAACTCAAATATACTTTGTTTTGCTGATGATATGAACATATTTTCTGCAATATAATCTGATGATGACATGGATGCTCTCCAATCTGACCTTTATTTCTCAACCTTTGACCAACACTCAATCTGCCTAGCTTTTTCTCAACTATGTTGGGGTCGACTTGCAGTCTAACCGGATGCACCTGAATACCAGTATTTTACATGGAGCAACTACCGGTCTGACCTTCACAACCCATTAATTGGGTAATAAGAGACCCCTTGCTAATACTGGTTGTCAGACTTTCGGATTTCTGACAACCCGTAACGACTATCAAAGATCCACGAATGACAACCGGGACCAACGGTTTAACGTGCTTTACGAGGCACGGAGGAGTCTCAGTATGTAAAGATAGTCACCCATCCACAAACCAACCCTGGCAACCGTAGCTTAACTTTATGGATCGACCCGTGTGGCTGTTATTCCTTAGCCATGAGCTCCTCCTTTGACCAACACTAAAGTGTAATTATTAATATTGTCTCGTATGAGAAAAGCTTAATCCGTGGTGAAAGGATTAACCAGGGAGCGCTAGCCGCTCGTCGCCCTTTCATAATCGTCACTCATGTCTCTTTTAAGCACCCCCAGTACTATTATACTTTTGGCCAGGAATAAAACGCGTAACGTAACAAATAACTTATAGTTTTCTATTCTTCACCACAGTACAATTTACACTTATTACATTTTATATTAATCTATGCGGCTCTTAACGACTACCCTTAATGTCGGACGGATGAAAAAACGTTAAGATGTCAATTTATCCCACCCTGACCAACATGAATATATAAATCAACAAAAATACTTTAACAAACAAATCAATTAATGATAAATTCATATTTCAAGATTATTTAAATGAATTAACGAATAAGTCATTAAAAACATTGACACCTAATAAATTAATGAGTGCATGACTTCCTGACACATCAATCGACTAACATTTGTCTACACTAATATTATTAGGTCTTTACCTATGAAATTGCCGTTCTGCAGTACTGGCCATTTCAAATCAAAATAATTTTTGTTTGGCTAAGAATTCTAATTTCAAATTAATTTTATTTTAAAAACATGTTTTTTTTTTCCCAAAAGTCATTTGTTAGTCATTTGTTTATTGATTAGTCTTACATTTTCATCGCATTTCAATCTTTTTCGTCATCATGGATACGTTAAAAATTCGTGTAATTATGGAATATGAGTACCGTCGTGGCAGCAACGCGGCACAAGCGGCACGCAACATCAACGACGTTTACGGAGCTAACACTACAAACCAACGCACCACCTGTTATTGGTTTGCTCGCTTCCGTTCTGGAAATTTCGACCTGAAAAATGAACCTCGCGGTCGTCCGAAGACTTTGGTCGACAATGACGAATTAAAGGCGATTGTGGAAGCTGATGATACACAATCTACGGCTGAATTAGCAGCAGCTTTCGACGTTAGCGTCAAAAGCTTCTTTGATAACCGCAAGCGCTCAGCAAGTTGGTTGGATCCTTGTTCAGCACCTAAACAATGCCCTAAACGAAAACTTACCCCTAGAAAAGTGATGGTCACTGTTTGGTAGTCTAGCGCCGGTGTGATTCATCACAGCTTCTTAACAAACGGGTTGAGCATTACTGCAGATGTGTACTGTGAAGAACTGAACACAATGATGGAGAAGCTGGTACATCTCCAACCAGCATTGGTCAATCGCTCGTCTCCGCTGCTACTGCACGACAACGCGCGACCTCATACTGCACAGCAGACGGTCTCCAAGTTGCAAGAACTGGGGTTGGAAGCTCTCCGTCATCCGCCCTACTCACCAGACCTTGCCTACAGACTACTACTTTTTCCAGAATTTGGATAACTTCTTGGCGGGAAAAAAATTCAATACCCGAGAGGCAGTACAAAATGCCTTTGAAGAATTTGTTGCCTCCCGTCCAGCTGAATTCTTTAAGAAGGGCATCAATAAACTGCCACTGCGTTGGCAAAGATGCATTGATTGCATGGGTGATTACTTCGATTAACACAAATAAAAAATACATGAAAAAAATTCGTTTAAATGTTGTATAAAAAACGGCAATTTCATAGGTAAAGACCTAAAGCGGAAAGATTTGTATTTTTGTGTGTGTGTATGTTTGTAATTAATAAACTCAAAAACTACTGCGCCGATTTCAAAAATTCTTTCACCATTAGAAACCTACATTTATCCTGAGTAACATAGGCTATATTTATTGCTAGAAAACATTAGGGATCCTTACTAAAACTTTAGTAACGTAACCCAAGGTGTCAAAAAAATGCCATAAAACATCTTTCGTCGCATGCGCTGCGGAAACTATTGATGATAGAACAAAAGTATGTTCTACAATATTAAAGAACATATCAATAACTACAAAAAACTTCGGAATACTATATGTCCAACTATTATCGTTATGTCACAATAACCACTTTTTACATTTTAAAAGTTGATAGAAATACCGAACAATATTAGACCTTGTTATGCATACTTCTGTTTAAATCCTTATCCATATCTAAATATTTTATGAAAATTTATCATTATATTTGGTTATGTAATTTATTTATTATAAGGTAGCTTCACAGCTGACAGCACGTATAACATTTTTTTTTTTTTTTTTTTCAATTTGGTCTGAATTTCTCAAAGTTACGTACTGAAGAAAACATTGTATCTATAATCTGTGCAATAAAGATAAGTCTGCACTATTTGACAAAGACATTGTACTTTGAGATAGGCTAATAACAAAAACAGTGAAACGTTACTTACATGATTTTAGTGAAATATACTGGATTGTGTTTCTAATAAGTTTCCGTCATGGATTGATTTTGGTCGCATTTGTGTTTACAAATGCGACCAAAATCAATCCAATGACCAAATCCAAACGGCTTCAGAAATAAAGTGACCTAAAGACCAAACGGTCTTTAGGTCACTTTACTTCTGAAGCCGTTTTTGTCCTTTGGCCTATTTGGTCCTTGATCCGTTTTGGTTCTTAGATCCTTTTTGGTACCTTTTGGGTAATATCGTAACTAATAATTATTATAAATGCGGAAGTGAATTTGTTTATTTGTTTGTTACGCTTTTCACACTAAATCGGCAAAACGGAATTGGATGAAATTTGGCACATGGGTAGAGCATGACCTGGATTAGGACATAGGATATTTTTTATCCCAATATTCGGTATCGAGACTTATTCGGGATTGGGATCGAGACTTACGCGGGTGAAACCGTGGGGCTCAGCTAGTCTCTAATAAAATAATATATGACCTTAGAATACTATATCCAGATGTAAAGTTGGAATCCACAGGATAGTTAAGCTAATACTCAACACCTTAACGTTGTTAGAAAAGGTAATTAAACACGTGCGAAATTGTAGCCAGCGCTTTTCCTTTAGTTTGCAACTCCTATTCGGGAGTTAGTTAATAGTGTGTAGGATACATGTGTATCTGTGTATCGGGTTTTTTTTTGTGGAACGTGTTTATAGTTTGATAAATTATTGACGTGTAGCTAGGAAATTAACTGTTTCGATTCTTCTTCCCCAGCTTAAAATAATCTGGGAAAGGGAAAGACCAATTTTTGGAAACTGGCTTGAAATGGTTTTCTTAAAAAATAAGTTTGATCATTTTAATTGTCAAAGTTTTTGTTTTATATTACATCGCCTCGTAATTTTATTTTATTCTTACTTATTATGTATCTGTCTACGATATACTAATAACAATAAACCTAGTTTATTAACAGTCAAACTTTGTTGTATTTTTATCCACACATTGCTTTAATCGTTGAAACTGCGAACGGAATTGATTGACGAATCAATATTTTATTTCATATTTGATTTCATCACAAAACGGAGATACATAAAGGACCGATTTGTATATCTACTGCTATTTCAAATTTAACGTTGAGCCTATTATGGCGTGTCAAATTAATATAAACAAAACATGTAATATGTAACTAGAATTAGGTATTGATGATACATACATTGGGTTCGTTCATAAATTATGGTGTATTCGATGTATTGTCGTGATTTAGGAGGCATGGACGGGAGCGTGGTTCAAATCGTGGAATATTAATTACCTACAAAATTAATTAGAAATTTGGGAATGAAATTATTAAATTCATACAGTTTTTATGTTCATATGCGGAGTGCAATTGCCGAAACCGAATTGAATTCTTCCGAATTATTCAGACGCTACCGTTACCCAACATAGGCCAGGTACTGGGTGACACCACTTTCCGGCTAGCTACAAGTCTGTGTCTGAGCGCTCCTTGAGGGCTCCACATCGCTGTCAATGCGGTGAAGCAGTCGACCGCCTCGCACACCATGGCCTTTCCTGCAGCATGAGCGTTAGTGGGTTGGCACGGCACGCAAGCATTAATGACATCATCCGTCGGGCTCTTGTCACCGCCGGGGTGCCAGCTGTTTTAGTACCCAATGGCTTGGCACGCGACTATGGGAAGAGGTCAGACGGAATGACCATAATGCCTTGGAAGTTGGGTAGGCCTTTGGTGTGGAATGCAGCCTGTGACCCTTAGCGTAGCCATCCAACGTCAGCTGCCAGCCCAATGAGCTCTTCCCTTTACATACTTATACATAATATATATAATAGTTATTTGTAATACATAGTTAATGTATTATCAAATATTATTGAAATAAATTAACCTATGTGGACATTTCCATTACTTAGATACTAAGAGTTATTTGAGTTTATGCAATCATTACTGACTTTTGATTATGAGTAAGTAACTTACTCAAAATAGCACTGTGACTGTCATTAGCATTCGCTTATTTAATAACAATATATTATTGTATTTATTTTTAAACCGTCACATATGGGCCGGTTCTGGGTCCTTAAAAACACATTAAATTTCAATTTTATGGTCTGACAGCTCGACACTTTACCCTAATTAATAACAAAATATCCTATTTCTTTAAAATTGTTAAACAATATTGAACCTCTTAGAATCCCATTCCATTTATATTGTATGGGAAGCATGCTGGCCTTGAAAATTCTAAGAACTTAAACCAAAGCAGTCATCATCAACATGCGACTCTCAAAGTTAGTGCGAACAAGCGTGCTCTTACTTGAATATAACAAAAGTAAGGTAAAGAAATCAACTAACAAATAGAAATCTAGAGTAAACTTAAAACAACAACTTATGAGCCATTCAAAAGGCATGCAAACCCAATGCTCCCAATTTTGTAACTATCTATTATCCTATAACTGTAGTTATATTATTGGTTTAATTATTTTATTATTCTAGCAGCTAGCTAAAACTCCTGCCGGGGTCGCGGGTTTGTCTGAAAGGGATATCGCGACCTCGGCACACAGGCAACGGAAGGAACACGGGTGGGTTTTAGTCAGTAAAAGTCTGACACGCCCTCCCGCTCCACCCAGAGCGGGAGAAGTTATTTGATAATTTCCCATCCTCAAAAAAAAAAAAAAAAAAAAAAAAAAAAAGCTAGCTAAAACTACTTTAAAATGTTCTATGCTAAAAACATTTGTATGTTTTATAATTAAATGTATATAAATTATAACTCGTCGTCGGTCTCAAAAGATTGACCATCCCTTGACCCAAGGGATCGCAGCCAGCATCTGGTAAACATTTAGTCGGGCTCAGGCAATTCAAACGGACCCTTTTATAAAATAATTGAGAAGTTGTATACAAAAACAGCCATATACCTATTCTACGAAACTGTGGGAAGCGGGGCCAAACGGTCAATGTGGTATTTTTTAGGAATTTAGGGTACTGAGGAATGAAGTCAGGGCAGTTGGTCCTGGATCACGAAAGGCTACGGAAACGATAGTCCAGGCTTGTTAAGTTAGGGGACTGGGTTTGAGACCACGATAGCCTACGGACGTCCGAGTCTAGGCTTGGTGCATTTAAGAGGCCATGTCCGAATGGGCTGTCGTAAGATAGCGACTATTATTAATTTATTAAGTTAAAAATTGTTTGGTTTAAGCCCAGATTAGAATAATTTAGTACCTTATGTAATATTGTATAAATGTGTATGTGGGTGCGACTGGGTGAGTCTTTCATTATAATAATTAGCCTAGACTGGTAATATAATTAATGTTCTTGTAATTGAACACTTATTTAGTATCGTGTTTTATAACTAATGTTACATTGTCGTGTATTACGTGTCCATATCCTAATGCGTACCTTGGCAGATTATCGTCACTTGCATTTGGCTATAGGGAAATGGCAAAGGCCTTCCACCATACTTGACACTGAGCAGTAAGGTTCCTGACTTTTGATGGCCGTTGACCTTGAGGTGACACGCGACATTTGGAAGGCACAGCCATAAATACTCACAGGACATTTGGAGTTGATCTAGGCTGTAAAGCCAATCTGTAATTGCATTATAAAACAACCAAACGTTAGTGATGATTTTTGTATCGGAATAGGATTTGCCACACGCAAGGGTAATTTAGGAACAGTCTCAGCACGAAACCTATTTTTTTCCTGATTTCCATAATGCAGAGTCCGAGCCCTCTTTCCTTAATGTACTTCCAATCTTCAGATAAGCACATAACGAACAACCGAAAAATTAGATCAAAAGGAAAAAGTCTTCGCTCAAAATTGTACAAGGTAAGCGTTCCCTTATACATTTCTGAGTAGATAATATTTGAAGTATGTATAAGGATTACCTACTTTGATAGGCACGCCTGGGATTATATTAAAAACGACTTGGGAAACTCGCAGTGTGGCCCGAAGTGTTTTAATTTCCGTGTTGTTCAGAATTGAGGCTTTTGTAAAATGTAACACCTGCCACAATGGATGTGACGGGCTATGTTGGATTGGAAGTCTTTTTTGTGAGTTGAAATTCATTGGAGCGTGGGGGGTAAGGGATACACACAAATAAACATCATACCCAACAATATCATTGGAAAATTAACTATTACTAATAATAATGTACTTTCAGAAACAATCTGTATCAATCTAAATCCCAATCCCTCAATATACCTCCACCACTTTTTGTTTTAAGGCCGGTCATATTGGTCATCGATGTTCGCTCGTTAGTAATAGATAAATATATCGCTTATTACCCTTGTCGTTGTTTTTGTTACTGTATCATTTTATAATTATGAACTTAAGTTTGTTTTGATTGTCTAAATTATGTGGTCGATGATTTTGGTGCACGGTAAAACTCTAATGAGTTTATGTCTGCACCGAAATTTATGTATAAAGAAGTAAGTACTGAATGAATAAATAAATAAAAATGTAGACATACCTAATGGGATATCTACACACATAGAAGACCTGTCTATCATCTGTTCCACAAAAGTTACTTATCTCAAAACATTATAATAAAAAACAACCGGAGTGTGAAAAATTGCCCTACCTGACATGCATTTGACTCAAAAATCACAGTACATAATATCAACGTTCATTCTTACAAAGGCAACTGATATGTTGAATTATTGATTCATCATGCATTACATTGTGCATTTTTTTTATATTACCTACATAACTTATCGCTGTTCACAATTTCATATATTAACAAGTCATGTGATATGCTGTAAAATATTTTAATCATCCCCGGTGACTTGTTTAACGGGCGCCACCAATTCATACATTGTCCGAATGGACGAATCACGTCCCATCCCATTCGTGAACGAATGAATGTATGATTTATTCCCGTTGTTTATGTAACAGTTCGAGCGTGCTGATTGTAATCGCTAGAGAGATTCGTTTTTGTTATTTTTCTATTATTTATTGGGTTTATGTAGTTGTTTTCTTTTGTGAAACTTGGCAGCGTAATAAAGTAGAGGGTTAAGAGCAGCGTTATCTTTGGATTTTCTGTCGCGTATCTAGAATATTTTGTCGTTATTATTGAAGCTGTTTCGTTCCTAATTTAATGTGCGCAATTTTTAGAGAAACAATTTTCTTTCTGCTTTCGTTCTTAAAGCACACCTTAGTAGCTTATTACACAATAATCAGTAAACAAGTTGGCATGGTGTAAACAAAAATCTAGCAAATTATTCATGTACCAGCCCCGTATTGGCGCCTGACCACTTTTCGATCTTATTGTCTAAGCAATAAGGTCGAAAAGTGGTCAGGCACCAGTGTCCGCGTCAGTACCTTTCTACTTTATGTATCTATCTGCACAATATGACGACGTTCCCTCAAGAATATTTCAGTCTGATTCAATCTAAGTATCTACATAAAACAATAAACGGATTCCCCGAACCTCCCCGGAGAGTAGTTGTCGAATTTCTCGAGTACAATAACCTCAGTTCCGTACGAACTAGCAACTCCGGATTTAGCGATGTAAAGGCTGTTTGGATCCTCGATAAAGCTTTGGAACTTATCGTCGATCAACCGACCTTTAAACCTTAGAGATTTAACATCGAAAATGTATATCAATTGTATTGTATTTAGACTAACGAACTATGAGAGTGCTTGAAATTTGAATGGTGTAGAAGAAAAGTTTGAATATATTTTATGTCTGATCATTGGGTTTTGTTACGACTCACGAGACTTCTTAAAAAGTGCAAATATGACTTTTTGGTACCCAGTGGTGCTACAGAGCTCCTCAAACAGTAACTCAACTCTAGTAGTGTTGATTCCTAAGGGCCACAGTTGGAACGTTATAGCAACATCAGGTAGATGTAGTCATCTGGAGAAGCCTCATGTGTCGATTTATACAAAGCACTCCTAAGTTAAGACTACCTACAGTCTTTACTGTGTCCTCAGGCGCTGTCCTAACATAACTCTGGACATACGAACACATCAAACGTACGGATGTTTAGTATTCGCCCTTATTTACATTCGCGTGATGTATTAGGTCCATTAAACATTCACTACCTCTCACAGTACATAATCAAGTTCTGTGTCAATAATAAACTGGTACTATTTATTAGGACAGCGCCTTTCAGAGGCCCTCCGCATTAGAGTTCGTAAGCATTGTAACTTCTAATCTCATCAATATTGGCATAAGCTAGGATCATAAACCGATACACTATATTCTTTCATTCCTACATTACAGCCAATAAACACGAGTTACATTGAGAATCCAATCTCGTTCGTATATTATGTTATCGTCGTCGCATGATCCTTAAATCGAAAAAACTTAGATTCAAGGAGCGTGTCTTGTTCAAATTCACGTACAATAAGTTTTTTAGAATTTAGAATAGTTTAATTTTAAACTAAACAGTGGGAATGTGTTTTTCTAGAAATTTCGAGATCATCGACCTGTTTTTCTCGCTTGCAAAGTTTGCATATGCCATTGCTGGATTTTTTAATAAAAAATAAGTGGTATTCCAAGGAACCGTCCTTTCTTTGTTCACATTCAGTTTGTTCTAAACAATGTGTAAGGTTTTCTAGGAGTGACTCTCGCATACTTTGTAACTTTACTCGTCCGTTTAAATTAATACTACCTACAGTATCTCCATAGCTGCATCATTCCAAGGCGTCAGCAGCTGAGTATTACTTATTAGATTCGAAATGAACTTGCATAACGCAGAAAATTGCAACTTTTTACTGGAAAACGCTTTAACACACTCAAATTGGCATAATGTACAATTACTTTCTCGCATGACTTAAAAATACATGAATAGAAAAATACCGTAGTTTAATAACGTACCTCTTAAAGAATACATCCGAATATAGGTCAACCTTAAACGCAACTGCGGTAACGCAAAAGTATAAAAATAAAAACACAAAAGAAAATACAAATGATACTCATTAACTTATTAAATGATCAAGTCCGTGAATACCAGGTGTCGTTAGCTAAACCACCGGCGGCCATAACCACAGGAGAACACTGCAAAATGCCAAAATTACGTCATTTATGTCTTTCTTAAAACCGCTTCAAGGAATATTACGGATATTTGTATGCTAAAAAGTGGATTAAATTTCGTCCGGGCGATGTAAAAACCGTGACTTAAGCTTTACGCAGACGGCGAATTAAAAATAACGTTGAGAAAAACAGTTATTATTAAACTCCGTCTTAAAAATACGTTATTAAAATCTTGCACTTACGGGCCACGTTGTCTTCGTCATTAAATATAAAATAAACATAATAATATGGTATAGACATCGGTAGATAAGTAGTATTTTTATTTTTTGTTTAGTTATTTAAAGAAAAACGTTGACATAAATTACAACATATTTTAACAGGCTAATTTAGGTTAGTTTAAGTGGTGTGCTCATCTATAGCCGAACTAGGCAGAGCCTGTATTTCGGCTATCAGCGCCAAACCCCTCGAGTATTACACATATAAATAGCCATTAACATTTCATTAGTATCTTGTTCATAATCATTTTAACAATTTATTATGTATATACTTTAGTAAGGTATTAGAGAAAGAAAAAAAAAGAAAAAATATAAAAGTTTGTGTAGTGTTTGCATGCTGGTCCTCTAATTTATGTGAGATGGGAATGTACGTGTCTAATGTGTAAGAGGATGTGTGTGATGTTGTCTTGTGTTCTGCTGTGTGTTGTGATGTGAGTGAGCGTGCGCGCGTTCGCGCGTTTGTGTGTATGTTATGAGAAATGTATGTTATATTGTATTACATAGGTTTTTACTAGGATGCTATGTGCAGAAGAAGTTCAGTCAGTTCGTAGGTAAGACTTTTCAGGTATTCGGTAAGTTTCTTCTTGCATTGCATTTCTGTATTAATGGACCAATGGAGTGGGCAAAGCGTTGACTAAATTTAGTTTTAAACAGCTTAGTTCTTTCGCATACTATATCTTTTCTTCGTTTTTGGAGGAGTAGTGGGTTGTAGATGTACGTTAAGGATTCTGTTTAACCTATTGTAAATTAATGGACCAATGGAGTGGGCAAAACGTTGACTAAATTTGTTTTTAAACAGCTTAGTTCTTTCGCATACTATATCTTTTCTTCGTTTTTGGGGTTGTAACTAAGTTTACTGTGTTGTATTCTACAGCATAGAAGCCTAACATGTTCTTTAAAATTGAGATTGCTATAAATGTTAACTGCTAGATATTTAACTATATGCACGCGTTCCAGTGAAAGACACTTGCAGTTTTTCCCGGAGTGACACTCGTGCGATATTATATTTCGCACAATGCCATCTCTAGTCACATTTTTTATGCTAACGCAGATGTACTTGGTTTTGTCTACATTAAAATTTAATGTATTAGTATTACTCTTAAGCCACTTTCCCACGATATTGAAGCCTTACTTTGCAGCACCGAAAGCCTTTTCCCATGTATTGGCAGCAAAAGAGAGGGCAGTATCGTCTGCAAAAGATATGATTTCTTGATGGGTAAGTTCAAGACTCGTGAGACCATTTATATACACAAGAAATAAAGTGGGTCCCAGTATGCTACCTTGTGGTACACCGTGTGTAACCTGAAGGTGAGAACTTTTACATTTTCCTACACGAACACACTGAAACCGCTCAGTCAGGTAACAAGTAAAAAGTTTCAACTGTTTACCTCTAATTCCCAATGTTATGAGTTTGTCCAGTAAGAGGGAAACAGAAATCGTATCAAATGCCTTTGCGAGATCTAAAAAGATAGTGAGACATTTTTTCTTTTCATCTAAATTGGAAGTAACAAAATTTATAAGTTTATTTACTCAATAGAGAAACCAAATTAAAAAAAAATCGTAGCTGTGCGCGTTTTTACTGACTTTTGTTGGAAACAAAATGCCAACGCAAGTTGGGGCATAAAACAGTTCACGTTTGATTCGCTCATACATCGTAGTTTGTAATTTATTTGAATTCAAAATTGTCAAAGAATTGTGTTACTAGTGGTAATGCACGTTGGGGAGTGAGTCGCGCTTCCAAGGTCAGGTTGACAACATACTGACTGTCTTATGTTTTTGTATACATGCGCTGATAATCTAGTTAAGATTGTGCCGAATCGAGAGAAGATGAGTGGTTAAATAGGCACTGAATTAGAAAAATTACAAATTAAAATGAAAACTTACGAGTGTTTTATTTGCCAGTAAAATAATATCAATTGATTCGGTTTCATAACAAATCCTGTTTCCGGTTCTGAATCGGAGCTGGTTAGACAGCATACATTCATAGTTTTTCCACGAACCGTTTCCAGCTCCGCCTCGTGCTCGTGCCGGAGTGGTACCGTCATCAATATAAACGTCAATCCGGTCGGAGGTGCAGCGCCCGTCGCGTGAAGTCGTGAATATTCAAATCCCGACAGTCGGCAGTTATCGGACTTCGATTAATTCGGTCACCGATATAAATCGGTCGTGTATAACAATGCCTTAGGGCCCTTAACAACTCGAGACTTGATAATAAAGGTTTTGTAGGAGATCAAAATGTCGGTGCTGCAATGCGTTATGGAGGCCGTAAACAAGATGGCGCACCCTATTTGGGATGGCGGGTCACGGTTCTGCGCCAATCATAGCGCAGATTTGATTCTAGCTTGGAACATTAACATTGGATCTCGCAATTATTATCAAATTTGAATGTGTTTGAAAAGTTATAAACCGTTGATGGGTGGATCCAGAATTTCTTGATCGAAGGGTGGACTATAATAATTTTCTTCCATCCACTAATAAAACAAATGGCGATCATCACAATTTTGAATTTCCACTGACTTAAAATTGTGATAGGCCGAGCTACCGTTTCTAATTTATTTTTTATTAAACTGCTCTACTCACTGAAAGCGATGCCTTCTTGAATGAAATGAGCACATAAAACTAGAAGTAGGAAAGTAGGTAATTGAAATTTAGTGCTATAAAGTAGAATCGGTATTTCCATTCGTTTGTAATTAGAAGTACCTAGGAATATTTAATTTGTACCCAAAAAGAGTTTCTTAAACCTCTATTTTTTATAATTAGCACAATGTTTTCGACCATTTCATTTAGCAGGCCTGACATACAATTAATTCTGACATCCACGTTCACAAACACACATCGTACCCGTCACATTAAAACCACAAACAACAAAAAGTACGTTCCTAACTACCCTCAAAATTACGCACAAAACTCAACACAAACCGACAAATGTTCCGACAGTTATCTGTCGTCCCGCCATCCCTGCCGGCGGCCATTTTTGCAAAAATATAACCTTTTATAATAAAATGTTGCCTATTCTAACAAATGCTCAAGGGGCGTCACTTGCACGGATCTGAACCTTTCCTTCCACTTAAAAGTTTTCACAGAAATTGCTTTAGAAACTTTGACATTTAAAAATATCCTCGAGAAGTCTTGAGACGTCTCGACTGAACGAAAATATCAATAGACATTCTATTTGATATCGTATTCTGTCGGAGCTGTGAAAGATAGCTGTGAATATGAGGACTCTTGGAGCCACAGCCCTGATACGAATTACTTAGTTTTATTGATCTTTTACACTTCAAATATTATCACACAGCGTTCTTAAGTAGCGTTCAAACATTTTGTTGAAAACGTCTACAAATATACTTATCTGATTTAAGAATTTACTACGATGAATGTTCGGTGATATAAGTATTACAATGGGTACTTGCTTTAGGTATTGTTAGAAGTACCCAGGTAAACAACATTCTTAACATTTTAAAGTCCTTTACATAACATCAACTGAGAGGGAGGTAAACAGTTTAACTTTTCAAAGTGTAAAAAGTTCATCTTTTATTTTATATATTTAGAATATAAAGCCTAATTACTTAATTAATTAACTTAAAGATACTTAATTTTAATTTCTTCAAAATAGAAAGTGAGGACTAAGAAAGGATTTTCGAAAAGTCATCCCCTAAATAGAGTTAAATAGGGGATGAAAGTTTGTATGGAAATTCGTAATTTTTTCCGATGGAAACATCCATCGTACTCACGCTGGTTACAATATAAATTAGTCTCACACCGTATGCTTTGGAATCGTATTAAATATGAGATAATAAACGCTTCCTCGACTACAGAATCTTAGAATGCGAAACAACATACAGTTAGGCAGTAAATAATTGCAAACCACTTCTTCAGTCTGAAACTTTAAATAATTGTACATAAGCCTGTTTTCCCCCAAGGGTTAGGCAGAGATGCACATGGGTGCACCTCTGCCTAAACCCTGAAATGACCCCGAAATGTGGGTGAACTATCCCGTACACCCACATTTCACCAGTTGTGTTTAAGTCCCATGTAATAAGGGGCAAGCCTATTGCCATCAACCGGGCACATATCGCGGCTGCTACTGAGAAATTCCAGATGAAAAAACCCAATAACACTTTGTCCGACCCGGGAATCGAACCCGGGACCTCATGTTCAGCAAGTACTAGCGCTTGCGACTACTGAACCAACGAGGCAGTAGTTTTAAATAATTTATCACCGGGTTACAGCAACAACCAATAAAATATGGGTACCATTCGCTGTATCTTATCACCTGCTGTACAGTTAGTTCCGAAAATAAAGCAGTGAGGTTCGTTTTATCCGGGCAAATCAATTTGAGCATCAGCCATCGACGGCGCTGGCGCCCCGACTCGCCCGTATTTGAGATTCGTTCCATTCGTTCGCGCAAACTAAATTAGAGAATCAATAACTATGCTTTTACTCTTATTTTGCGTCGCTCTACACTTTTGAGCGAGAATTAAACTAGCTCGGAGTTGTGTTTATTCGCTTTCGAATGTGCTGATTTGAGAAATGAGATGAAATGAGAGAATGAGGTTTTTTTTACCTGTGTGTTTACCGTACGTATGTGTGAGTTTATTAGTATGAGGCAAGGGGGGCCTGAATGCATCTAATACTAGCTTACAATTTTTTATACCTAGTACCTTCTTCTCGGATTACTGATAATAAAGCTGTTCTCAGTCGCTCGGTAAGTTCCGATAACACTATGCATGATTGCCAATAACGTTCAGCTTACGACATAACAAACTAAGTTTATTACAAAGATCACGTTAACTTACATAAGCTTGAAAACGTAGAATGTCTGGTCGAACAGTCAGAAGCTGTAAAATCTAGGACTACTTCTACTCTTGGTCGTAAAACCAAATACTACGTTGAAACCTGCAGTGGTAAGCGGTGCACACACTATATCGACTTCAATTAGCGCCCGACTATTTGTTAGTGCTGTTACTATTGAATTAAAAGGATTAAAAATAAACCTAATACTGGTATACTTAATAAATAAGTACGTAGGTAATTGGTTGACCAACAAACGGTTGAAAAAAACTTCGCTAAAAGCCCTAAAACTATTTCATGCACGCCTGTTCCTAGCAGGGCACCATAACAACATGAATAACTGGTCGTCTGTTCAAATATTATCTCATATAATCATATTTTACGTCGCAGACAAACTGTCGCCCGACTAGTCGCAAGTGCGTGCTCTGTAAGATATTCTGAATGTGTAAGTATGCCCGAGGGAGAGAGCTACTTATCGGCACGGGCATAAAAAACTTAACGTCGCCCCAAAGATTTATGTATTTGAATGTTCCAACTACGTCCTTACTTCGATTGAGGTTTTCTTTCCTTAGGTAAGTTTATGCTTTTAGATTTGTATTTTTTTCGTTTTATTTTCTTTGAGGAAGGGAGCTTAGTTTTTGGGTAAAAACAATGGTTTCTGATGTGAATTCTGATATCGGACAGTAAACTGAATTACGATAACAGAGAGTTTATGACTCTGTGTTAGTTTCGTGTCATTTTATTTCCTTAACAATTAGGGATTATATTTTTTGTGTGTTCAGGGCTCGTGTGGTTCCCTACATTAGGGAAATAATTACGTCGTTAGCCCTTGTATTTATTGAGCCTTTTCACAAGAAGCTCGTAAGTACTGTTGTTAATAATAGTATCAACTCAACCTAATTCATGACGTGTAAACGTGGAATAGTTAGTAATGTGTACTGAAAGACGCCCATTCTTCAATCACAGTCAAACACAGGTGTGCTCTGGAAGGTTTAAGGGTGAAGACCTAGACACGTGTAACGTGTATTCATGGAGGTTACATTGTTGGTATGTTGTGCGAGTTAGCTTTGTGTTCGTCTGTCTAGACTCTGGACGCATGTGCATTTCTTTACTACCTACAACATGTAGGTAATGGATTCAGATAACACATGCTTTTATATTACGGAATAGAAGAAGATGTTGCTGTAAGCGTATGCATCTACAGCAGCAGCTTTAGTTTATTTGATCTTGTTCCTTGTGTGCATAATAAACAAGATCACCTATTAAGTAATTATCATCAGAATTTGAGATGAGTAAACTTTATTGCTACCTACAGCTTTTAATCTTTTTATGTTAACTTGATTTCGAAGGCCAATTCCCGTTCATGTCACAACTTCCAAAATTTTTGGTAAATTGATTGTATTTTTGACAGATTGAAACTGAGATTAGAATGCGAACGTTCTTTAAATAAAAAATCCGTTCTGAGATTGATGAAATTCCTTTGTTGGTAGGTTAAAGTTGTGTTTATAAAATTTAGCGTGGAACGGACCAAGAGCCGACTTGTTCTGAGCTCTTTGGCTTGTCAAATTAAATATTTAAGAGAACAATTACGAAGTCAACTGTAAGTAATAGGCGTAAACAATCAAAATAATATTAATAACCGAAATGGACCAAGCGCTGTTCAAAAACAGACCGAGCTGTGGGCGGGTCTATTATTACATGTAGATATCTCATAATACACTGCAAATCTCAGAAAAGTCTTTGTACTTACGTACTTTCCTTGCTATTCAAGAGGCGAATTTTCTCAATAATTCCTTGTCATAGGGTCACTTTAGCAGTAACAACATTCAAAATCTAGAACATTTTGACTATCACAATCATCGGTGGGACCTATCGCTGACAGGATATCAGCAGTCAAATGTGCGTCACTTCGTTCGTCAGTATTCGAACAGTAATGGAAAGTGCGATGGAACGTCGATACGTATTACTGTCAAATTATATACTCGATGAAGCACTAGTTAGAGGTTGGCAACATTGCTATTTTACCTAAAGTTTTAAATCCAAGAGGTTCTTGTGAGTAGTTGTAAGATACTTTATCCGATTCACAGTAGGGATAAAGATTTACTCGGACATTGAATATACCACCCTGAAAATCAGTGCAAAAATTTATCACAGATTCAACGTTGTCGAGACTCATTAAATGCCGACTTTAGGAATTTTATAGCTGCTTTAAAAAAATTATCACACTCTAAAACGAACGCTATGCTAGACATTCAGTGCCAATATAAATCACAATTGTTGTAATTTTCCAGGCTAACAGAATCAATTGAAAAAAAATATAACTGACATTGCTGAGAGAACTCATTATTCAGCTTTGATATTACGAAATTTTGTACATTGCTCGTATCGGATATATCAAATACACATGCACCCCCACACACAAACACCGTCACACACGCGCACACTTACACCATTACATGGCTCGTATTTTTAATTGAGCATACATATCCACTCGTGGCTCTGTATAATTTGTGTGCGTGTCAGCATTTTGACCTTTAATACAATCCTAATACAAACTGAATACTCTCCAATAAAATCAGGAATATCGAAAACTTTAAATTCAGTTTATTTTTCAATCTATCAGATTGCGAAATCATTTCACGAGGCATCTCGGGTAGTATTTTTAGCGAATTTGTTAAATCAAACTTCGAATAAAATATTTCGTTGCAATATTTTGAATAGTAGATAATAATATTTCCATGGCTGGTATTTTCAACGTTACCCGTCATGGTAGGTATTCGAATTTTATAGTAGAGAGTACCAATGTATGCATTTTACTTTGTACAACCGTTCCATTTTAGATTGCTTTCAATCAATACCTAATATTCTTTCCTCTTGTTTCCGTGTGGTACACCAGGTGAGTTCCTAACTCACCTGGTGTACTACTAAACTTAACAACATACTCAATACTTAACTTTTGATTTATATACCTACCTATATTCCGGTAAATAAAGAAAGAAAGAAAGAAAAAACGTTTATTTGCGGTAAACATGACGCAAAGAAAGAACACAGATTTAAAAAAAAAACAATTTGAGCGAAAATATGCGTCACATCCATGCAAAACAGCCTGCAGCATTATGTTGAGCGATGATCCTGAAGCGATGAACCTGGGGCTCTCCCCAGCGCTGGTTTTTAGCGACAGCCGGCGTTGACGTTATGTCGTCGACCGGTGCAGCATACAATGAGATATAATAATTATTTATAAAAATAAAATAAATATACATTAAAAAACGGAATGTTGCCATTTTAAATATTATATTTTATTTATACATGTATAAAAATAAAATTTAAAATGGCAACATTCCGTTCAGTCGGCATCGACTCGCGCACAGACTACATATGTAGTAGACTCGCGCGCCGCGCCGGCTCAGAGTAATCTGTGCGCGCAACTGCCAGAAAACTATTTGTATGACGTTTTGATATCTGGTTACATAACAATTAGCTTGGCACAATGGCACATTCATTTATGTAATGAATGTTATGATGGAAAAAGGATTTGTGTAATATCAAAGGATGTATTGGGTGATTGTGTGGGCATTGTTTTCCTAAACAGTGTTTGTGAAATTTGTGTTTGATGGTGTATGACAAACTCAGTGACCTTTCCTATGTAGATACAGACGAAAAGTCTCATAAGATATTATAAAAGAGATCAAACAACAGATCAATGACAAAAAGGCAAATGTGAAATTATATTTAGATTATGCATCGTCATTTTAATAAATTTTGTTACTACTAAATAAATAAAATTAGATTAATTATTAATTAGGTACCTATATAAATTAGGATATTTTTATCCAGGAACTATATTTGACAAACTGTAGTGTGCTGTAGTTGATTAATTATATTGTGATATCTGTATGTTAAAACATTTTTTTTAATTTTTTTTATTTAATTTTATTTTTATTAAATCTACAAGGTGTATCCTCAATCCAATTTTTTTTATTGTGATAATGAAGACTATTAAGATGTGGGTCATTGTTTATTTTTTTCTTTTCACAGTTAGTTTTAATCATGGTCTGGCAGTTTGAGTAATTTATGCGGCCTACCCAAATGTACTTTCTTTGGTATTGTTCGTCGAAGCGTTGAGCTCCTTATGTTCTGAGTTGAGCTGCACGATTACTGACAAATGCGTGCACTGACTGGACAGGTCCACTCAATCTGTGTGGTTCTTTCCTCAAAAGACCATTTTAGACACCAATTTAGATGCTCTTCTAATGTTTTGTTGCCAGCTGTTGACAATTACAAGCTGTAAATCCAGGTATTATGTCCTGTTGACGATTACAAGCTGTAAATCCAGGTATTATGTCTTGTTGACGAGTACAAGCTGTAAATCCAGGTATTATGTCCTGTTGACGATTACAAGAAGTAAATCTGGATTTACGTGTTCGTCGTCGAACGTCGTTGGGAACGCACCTGCAAAGCCTCTGGTTTTTAGCCCCCGACGCAAAAAGAGGGGTGTTATAAGTTTGACCGCTATGTGTGTGTCTGTGTGTCTCTCTGTGGCACCGTAGCTCTTAAATGGGTGAACCGATTTGAATGCGATTTTTTTGTTTGATAGCAAGTTTTATAGTGATGGTTCTAAGACATATTTTATCAAAATCTATTCAGCTGTTTGAAGATTATCAGCTCTTCCACAGGTTTGATCGATTTGAAATTTGGTATTATGTTACTTCAATGATATTAGAAGAACATAGTGACCTTGAACTGATGCTGTAGCATCACCTGGAATTTGCAGGATACCCAATTCCCTTACCAAAATACAGCACA
This sequence comes from Agrochola circellaris, assembly GCA_914767755.1. NCBI lineage: Eukaryota > Metazoa > Arthropoda > Insecta > Lepidoptera > Noctuidae > Agrochola > Agrochola circellaris. The sequence goes on along the minus strand of OU611839.1, from coordinate 20,126,329 downwards.
GGTATCGTGTTTGGGCTCATTGGAATGGTCTCAATGAATAGGCTATACATAGATGATTTACAGAGAGATTCATAATTATAGTCCAAGAAATAGGGACCTATTAGTTCAACCAGGTTTCATATTGGCTAAAGTGGACTCATCTTTCATGGGGTACTGTTTAAAATGTTACAATAAAATTCTTCCCCACATACTTCAACTGAATGAGACGAAATTCAAGTCTTGTATAAAACGCACACTATGCAGGCAGGCATATTATAAGTTGGGGGATTACATCACTGATAAAAATGCTTGGCTCGATGCTGGTCCTGCTCCACAACCACAACTAATTGATTAACATTTGAAAATACTGTTGGAGCTGCTGAAGATTTTAAGACCATCTTTGCATTATATAAAATCAATCTCCTTTGTATTATATAATTGCAGAGCACAGGTGTGAGTACTATGTACTAAAGAGCTACCATTTACTGGGTAATACGCCTTTTATTGACTTGAATGTGCCCTGGCGGCTGTGAGTATGTCATGCTCACTCAGATGACTCGCTGATGGTAGCGCGTGTTTTGGATCATTTAGCTCCATTCAAAATGGTTGAGCTGAATGGTGCTGATCCATGCGTCATGTTCGTGAACGGGCGCCGTCAGTTGGGACTGGTCAACTCTTAGCGGCCATGGCTGATTTTAATTTTTGAATTGTTCTTTGTTTTATCTTTTTATTACGGACGCTTCTAACGTGCACGTCTTTCTACATTGTTCTCACATGTATAATTTCAGCATGAATGATGTAATCAATAGTTTGTAACAATTTATTTTATTTAAAAGAGTGTCCGTGGAGTTTCTTGCCCGTTCTTCTCCATTGGAACCTACTACGCTTTGGAATGGACAACTCGCTTCATATTTTTGACTGACCGATTCCTTGACAATTCAAAAGTGCCTGTAAATGGTTTAATTGAAATAAATGCTTTGAGTTTGAGTTTGAGATTTTGGTGATGGAGTAGGAAAGTGAAATGATGAAATGTTTGTGGCAAGAGTTTTTTTAATTTTAATATAATTTCACTGGTGCAAAAAGGTGGTAGTGACCACTTACTAGCAGGTGGAGGTACTGCTTGTTTGCCAAACAATAAAATACTTATGTAATAACAGTTTTTTTGGTAGATTTTAGTTTATTTTCTGCCATATGTAAAAAATATTCTGAATTTTGCTAAGATTTGGCAATATGTCGCCATATCTCAGTGATATCTTGGTTATATTGTCTTATTCCAAAGATATATTGTATGAATATGTGATGAGGTGTTTTCAATAAGAATATATTATAGTCGAAGTGCCATATCGCCTTATCTAGTAGAACGACCTCGATGTACAGGCTGTGCAATTTATACCGTGAAATCCCAGCGGCATGTTTCAGTTGGTTTAAAACGTATTATTTCTGTATGAAAATAAGACGTTTTGGATTATAGACATAACAAACTCCGAAAATCCTAAGTTAATTAATCTATCTTTAGGTACCTAGTACATTTATTCATAAATCGTGTCTTGTAACCCATGAATAAAAATCATTGGCTTGTGGGCTGTGGCTCCTCATAACATGCCCATACGGCATGTTATGAGGAGGAAGGAAACACATGTGACCAAATGAGTGATGAATATAAATATTGAAGGATGGAGAGGGAGAGGAAGGCTAAAGAAAAGATGGATGGATTGGGTGAGCAATAGTTATTTGAAAGAACAGTGAGTGAATAGTAGCGTGACGGTTGATAGGGGAGAATGGAAGAAGATGTGTTGCCAACCCCAAGTAACATGAGACAAGGGCAGGGCGATGAGTTATATTGAATCTGACGCCTGTATGAGAATCCATCCGTAAAAAATATAAAGTCAATGTCAAAGTGAAATCATTTATTTCAAATAGGCACTTTAAAACGTCAAAATTTACAAAAAAAATTGATTCTAGTTGCCTCTTTCAGAAGGTAGTATCGTATAAAGAAGGATGGAAAATAAATTATACCGTTAGTATTATAAAAATATTAAAAAAATAATTGAATAATTAAATTATGTGAAAACGATGTTATGTAAATTGTAATCAAACAACAGGTTTTAGAGCATACCCTGTATATTTCTCACCATTTTTACATCTTATTCTTTAGACACGTAGCAAGTAATAACTTTGTGGAATGTATTTTTGGATAAATTTAAGGTTGGCTTAAAGTTTGGAATAAGATGCAAACTAAATTGAATATTTTATGCGTATGTATTCACTATTCATGAATAAATTTTATATTTCGCGATTATTAAGGAGACATCTAGGTATGCTTTAAAATTATTTATAATCCATTATTGAAATATAATTTTATTTTAAAACTACAACGTGACTGTCTCGGTGGTCTAGTGGTCGCAAGCGCTACTGCTGTGCATGAGGTCCTGGGTTCGATTCCCGGGCCGGGCAAAGTGTTATTGGGTTTTTCTACCTGGAATTTCTCAGTAGCAGCCCGGAGTCTCGATTTGTGCCCGGTTGATGGCAACAGGCTCGCCCCCTATTACATGGGACTTACACATAACTGGCGAACTGTGGGTGTACTATATGTACACCTCTGCCCAACCCTTTAGGTTAACAAGGAGTGATGTTATGTTTATGTTACAACATGACCTTTTGAAATAATTGGATTTCTCGTAAGAGTAGGTACCCACAATTGAAAACTGTTAATTTATTTTGTTGATGAATCAACGCATGTTTAATCACTTAAAATACAGTAAATTGGAAAGTCACAAAATTTCAGACCGTAAATTAATTTACGGGCTGAAATTGTAGGCATGTGGTGTGGTGTGGTGTGGTGGAAATTGTTTAAACAGTTTAATTAAGTTCCTAAACTACATACCACTATTAAATTATCAATGGTACCTATAGTCTTGTGGCTAAGGAGTGACAATCGAGAGGTTTTTTGTGTTTTAAGCAGACCTACAAGGATAAATGAGATACCGTACTGCTATTCTTTACCAGAAATTACATGGTCAAGCCGACCCTACGAATAACAATGATACTGTCTAAAAACGCACAATGTACTTAGATCAGGAGTTTTCTCGCCATTGAAAAATGTGAAAAAAAACCGCTTTTGTACGAAGGTACAATGTGGAAACCTAACAAATAAAAGGGTTCACAAGGCTTTCATGGTAACGCATTCACATAGAGAAATACAAACTGAAGTCTTTCTTTCAGTGAAGGAACCCAGACAGTTCGTATTGAAGTGAAATATAGTTAAGTATCCTAGTTGTAGGAATAGGTGTCTACAATTTAGGTAATTTAATTTCTTGTATAGTCATCAATCTCGTAATTGGTTATTACCTCGCATTTGCCACTTTAGGGGTAAGAGGAATTGCTGCGCGCCACCGGTACTCCAGGCACCGCAGGCTCCGTATCCGCCCTCCGGATACGGAAGCCATTGAGGCGGAGCTGTACGACGGGTACAGAGCGGCGAAGACCGCCCTCCGAGCGGAGATCGAGCGGGCCAGAGGACTGGCCCGCGAGGAGTCGCTGGAGACTCTGAACAGAGATCCGTGGGGACGCCCATACAAATGGGCGAGAGACAAACTCCGCCCATGGGCTCCCCCGCTGACGCAGAGTCTCCGGCCCCAGCTCGTGGAGGACGTGGTGAGCGCTCTGTTCCCTTCGCGGGGGGAATATACTCCCCCGCCCATGGCTCCGCCTTCTGCGGTGCCCAATGCGGACCACTATAGTGACGACGACGACGATACTCCGGAGGTGACCGAGGTAGATTTGAGAGTGGCGGTACGTAGGCTGAATGCCAAGAATACCGCCCCAGGACCCGACGGCTTACCTGGAAAAGCCTGGGTTCTGGCCTTGGAGGCTCTCGGGCCTCGACTAAGGGGGCTCCTAAGCGCATGCTTGGAAAGGGGCCAGTTCCCGCTTCGTTGGAAGACGGGGAAACTGGTCCTCATCAAAAAGCCGGGGCGCCCGGCGGACTCTCCGTCCGCTTACCGGCCCATTGTGCTGCTCGACGAGGTGGGCAAGCTCTTTGAAAGAGTGATTGCAGACCGCCTTGTCGGGCGGCTGGTGCGAGTGGGACCGGACTTGGCGGAGAGCCAGTTTGGTTTCCGCAAGGGGCGCTCTACGGTGGATGCCATCATGCGCGTTCGAGCCCTCACGACGGGGGATGCTGTTGCCCGGGGTGGGGTCGTCTTGGCGGTGTCTCTAGACATCGCCAATGCCTTCAACACCCTGCCCTGGAGTTGCATTAGGGAGGCACTTCGGTATCACCGGATGCCGACCTACCTCTGTCGAGTGGTCGAGGCCTATTTGACGGACAGGGCCGTCATCTACCCCGGTCACCACGGAGAGTGGAACCGGCGAGAGATGTCGTGCGGTGTCCCACAGGGATCGGTCCTGGGGCCGCATCTGTGGGACATCGGCTACGACTGGGTGCTGCGCGCCGACCTCCCTAGCGGCGTCAGTGTAGTCTGCTACGCTGACGACACGCTGGTCCTGGCGCAGGGGAGGTCGCATGAGGCGGCGGCCGAACTGGCGACACGCGGGGTTGCGACAATCGTCGATAGGATCCGGCAATTGGGACTCGAGGTGGCCTTGCACAAGTCCGAGGCCATGTGTTTTTATGGTCCTCGGAACGCGCCACTATCGGGTTCCCGGATAACGGCAGGAGGGGTTCACATCGGTGTCGAGTCGACGATGAAGTACCTGGGACTCGTCCTCGACAGCCGGTGGAACTTCGTGGAGCACTTCCGACGTTTGGCTCCCAAACTGCAGAGGGCAGGGGCTGCTTTGAAGCGGCTCCTGCCCAATCTAGGGGGTCCAAACGCCTCCTGCCGGAGGCTCTACGCAGGGATCGTGCGGTCCATGGCCCTTTACGGGGCACCGGTGTGGGCGCGTTCGTTGAGGCTGCGACCGGCCCAGCGGTTGAACGCGTCCCAAAGGGTCATGGCCATTAGGATGGTCCGAGGTTACCGCACGGTCTCCCGTGAGGCGGCGAGCCTCCTTGCCGGAATACCGCCATGGGATCTGGAGGCAAAAGTCCTCGCGCACATGTGGGAGTTGCGCGAGGAGGCGAAACGCCGGGGCGTAACTCCGCTGCCGCGAGAAATCGCGGCACAGCGGACAGAGCTCCGGCGGGATCTCATGGCGGCATGGAGAGTGCGATTGTCGCAACCCAGCGCTGGGCACGCCACAATTGTGGCGATAAGTCCCCTCTTTGAGGAGTGGCTAGAGAGGCGCCACGGCGTCCTCACCTTCCGCCTGACACAGGTCCTCACCGGACATGGTTGTTTCGGGAGGTTCCTGTTCAGGATAAAGCGGGAGGAAACGCCCGGGTGTCACCACTGTGTGGATCGCCCGGAGGACACGGTGGAGCATACGGTGGAGGTCTGCCCAGCTTGGGCGGAGCACCGCCGTGTCCTCACGGAGGCGATCGGCGGCGGCGATCTCTCGCGTCCGGCCCTGGTTCAGGCCATGGTCCGGAGCGAGAGTGCATGGGAGGCCGTCACCTCCTTCTGCGAAGCAGTAATGCTCGCGAAGGAGGAGGCGGAGCGCGCGAGGGAGAGGCAAAATGCGCCCCCTCGCGCCCCTAGTCGCCGCAGGAGACGCCCCGGGCGTCGGGAGTCGCGAGCCGACTTCCGGCCACCGTAGGCGCGGGCTTGCGGACGGTGAGCAATGGGTAGCTCGCCGTCCGATAGGGACCAGGCCCGGGTCGACGGCGCGTTGTGTTCCACGCGCGCCTCAAAGAGATGTCAGCACCAACTGACGGGGTCCGGAAGGGCCAATGCCTGCCGGGGTCGCGGGTTTGTCTGAAAGGGATATCGCGACCTCGGCACACAGGCAACGGAAGGAACACGGGTGGGTTTTAGTCAGTAAAAGTCTGACACGCCCTCCCGCTCCACCCAGAGCGGGAGAAGTTATTTGATAATTTCCCATCCTCAAAAAAAAAAAAAAAAAAAAGGGGTAAGAGGAACAGGGTGTAAAGTTCACTCATCCACCATAGAAAAGGGAGGATCCTCCGACCAGACGGGTGTCATGTCTGGCGGGCAATTGCCCAGAGGTTGAAGTCGGGAGCTTGTATATATGTTCATCGCGCGGTAAACTCTAATTGCGCGATACAGGATGTTGTGTGACGTCAGGTCTTTGATGCGTAGTTCGCATGTGGCGCTGTAGATGCCGCCACAATAAGATGGAAATTTTCTGTCACTTAAACAAATAGACCTTGTGGGTTTATGAACTGCAAGTGACATTGAACCTTACCGCCTGGCCACTCGGACGGGTGTCACCAACGGCGGAGCGTCTTGCGACGCGGCAATCCATGTGGCTTAATTTGCACGACCAGTATACACCGAGAGTGAAATGTCTTTAAAAGTTATCTCGATATTGCTTGGAGAGTAGTAGTAGTTTTGGTTCAAGACATAATATTTAGAATACAGACTACTTACCTATATAATATCCAGATTTTTTTTCGATTATACCCGAATGAGTGGCGAAACTATAGTTATATTATTATGAACATTCAACTAGTTACACCTGGAGAAAAAGGTTAATGCAGATAGGATAGCAGGCCTAGCAACATCGGCAAAAAAAAAAGTATTCATTATTTTGCGGCGAATACAACTAAATTTGGTTTCTGCACTATTCGCCGCATCTGCCGCTCGAGTCCGTCCGACACCGCGTGGCACGCGCCCTACTGATTCATACATTAAAATTTGTTTCCGACGCCCGCCGCGCCGACAGACGCTCGTACAATTCGCTCGGCAAATTTCGCTTCCGCTACGCGTGGCTTGACTAGTACATTTCTATACATTTGTTTTAGTCGCTAGACGCTTCGCCGTTCGCACCGCGCGAATATTCGCTGTAGCGAATATCCCGTGGCCAGGCGGTAAGAGTGGTAAAAAAAATACGATGGCGACTATGCGAATAATAACGTATTAATTTTTATTTGAGGGTTTCCCAGCTCTCTCTATCAGTGCGTTTTCTTTCACCTTTCTGTCTTGCGATACATCGGTGCGTAAATTAGCGTCTGATATCCATTTCATTGGTGGGCAGAAAGGTGGGTGATAAATAGTCCGGGTCGCGCCGTCCCAGCGCCCGCCATTTGCAAATTGTCGAAACGTGAACTCTGATAACTGGGCGCCATATTAAATGTTTCGATTATTGTGTGATTATTTTATCTGATCTGTTTTTTAGGCGATTGGGTTTTAATGTGGATAGTTACGATTGGTTAGAGTTCTGTGTGATGCGTTTTTGATATGTTGGTTCTCCGTGTGGTGTGCTAGTAAGTACTTACCTAATAGTTTTATTACGTTTCAAGCATATTGGTGGCATGATTTTAGTATACATATTTATTTCCCTTATACACTGCGAATACCTATCTTACTAACAAATTATAATTTAAGTTGTTATATGATTTCAACGGTTCGTTCAAGACTGACTGAATGACGCGATAAAGCAATCATAAAACTTTCAAATCCAATAGCTTGTTTATAACCGCACCCTCGCCACAAACCCTTTGTTTCCGCATTTTTCTCCGATCATCCTATGGTGGTCAGTTTTGACAAGCGATAAATGTGAATATATTCACAGGGATTCAACCTCACCGTAGGCGCGGGCTTGCGGACGGTGAGCAGTCCGATAAGGACCAGGCCCGGGTCGACGACGCGTTGTGTTCCACGCGCGCCTCAAAGAGATGTCAGCACAACGGAAGGTGTCCGCCAGGACCGATGTCTGCCGGGGTCGCGAGAAAGTCCGCAAGGGATACCGTGGCCCCTGGCAATGTACAGGCAACTGAAGGAAATCGGGTGGGTTTTAGTCAGTAAGAGTCTAACACGCCCTCCCGCTCCGCCCAGAGCGGGAGAAGATATTTGATAATTTCCCACCCTCAAAAAAAAAAAAGGGATTCATCCTAATCATCAATCAACTCAGCTTATCACAGTCCATACATAAGTATCTCGCTGGCACCACAAAACCCTGTCCTCCGGTATTCAGTCTGTCCCAGCTTTTAAGGTCATCGGTCCATCTTGCGGGGCATCCCACCCTACGCTTGCCGATATGCTGTAATTAATTATTTTAATTTTATGTCGCTTATGACAATAATTCAAAATTCAAATTCAAAAGTCATTTATTTAAACTAGGCTGAGAATCAACTCTTTTCGAAAATCAAAATTACATAAGACAGTCACCCAAAAAACGCCCGCCCTTCACCACTTCCTAGTGCTTTAGCTGGAAAGAAGAAGTGGCGCAGCAAACTCCCCAGCAGCACTGCTGTCTGTTCATTTAGAAAAAAAACTTGATTCTATACAATAGTATGCAAAATAATTTACATTACTCAACACAAAACATTAAATAAAATTATTTGCCATAATGCCAACTAGCACACGCCAATTACCAACAAAAACATCGAAATCTGTATAAATTTTAGTTTAAACTAAAAACGTAAACAGAACTTAATACCCCAATGGAAGCCTCCAGGCATAAAGGGCATGACCGCTTACATATAGCTAATAAAGCTGTAATTCGAAGTCACATATGATAAACAAGGATCATCGAAATAAAAATAAATAAACAGGCAAGATTAATATATATGATAAATTGTCAAGATCGCTAGCTAACCACATTGCAATACAATATAATTATGGGACCACATATTGAACTAAATATCAATTATTTGGAAGTCAATTAAGTACATCATGTTTTGGTAGGTGAAATTGAGGTAAATAATTAAATGGCTATAATTGAATATGTTGTGTTCAAATGTTTGCTATATAATACATTGTATTTAATACAGGTATTGGTAAAGGAAAATTTTACTTAGTGAGTTTGTGAAGGTTTACCAAGGAGAATGACCGGATTAACCCTTTTTAAAGATAAAAAAATCTTTTGTAATATTTTGGGGACCAACGATAACATTTTCTCAGTAGGGATTTGATAGATTTTGAATTATCGGTCGGTAACCCCTGGCGTGGAGGTTTAAGAACCCGCACCGGGCTGTGGGTTCATAGTCTGGCAAGTAATAATATTATATGATATAAATTTGTATATTTCTTCCTTTTAAGCCTTTACGTAAAATAAATCCGTGCTGTTCTCTGGTAACGGCACTTACTAAATATACTACGTTTCGATACAATGGCGACATTAATTTAACACACGGGACGGGCTAAGTGGCCAATAATCATACAAATTATAATAGGTGAGATAAAATATTTCGTAATTTGAAAGGCTCGTCGACATAGGGCTCTCTCTTTCCTTCAATTCGCCTACTTTTTGCACGTTATTCATTTTAATTTCATTGGTGCTATTATTTGGGACCCCGGCAACTCTGCGATATAGTTTTGCTCCAAGAACTATTTTAGAAAATTGTGAATAAATCAACAAATAACAACTTTTAATAAAATTAAAATATTTTCATCAAACGAAAACGCGAAACTGTATAGGTACGTGTGTTAAATTAATGTCGCCATTAAAGCGACACGCTGTATATGGATGGGCTTAGACTTAGCACATACTGTTCTGTAATAGATGTCTACATAACATCCAAATATGAAATAAATATCAAACTCCTTTATTCGCTATTACAGGAATTTGACACGCCGATAAGCCTTCACACGTATCATTACGTGAGAATAGTGCAAAACATGCCAATATTTGTGAACTCTGGGTTCATTTCAGCATACACTGAAATTCAGACAGTTTACCTTCACTACATATTGACTCAAACCCTGCTGTGTTCTGCTCCCAATTGAAATACTGTTAAATTCAGTTTATTTTATCGTGAAACTGACCTCCGATCGATAATTACCGTTGATTGTGTTTCCTGTGTTGTGGGTGCCAATTGCCAATAAATTAAACAAACAGTCGAGCTTCAAATCAATCCCTGCAAGCGAATAAATATGAGGTAGTTCAGTGTGGGGTGCATCTAAACGATTTTACAGTGTGATTCGATGATTGTTTATAGCAAACTTTTTATGTAACTTATTTATTTGTAAGTAGGTACATATGCACACAGTCTGCGGAGCCATCTGATGAGTCAATCTATTTTAGTAGTGGCATGCTAAACGGTTTACATGACGGTTTATGTCGCAAAGGCTCACGCCACTCCCTTTCCGTCCTCCTCGATTTAATTATAAACTGGCAACATGTCAACACATCGCATTACTGTGCTATATCTACGTAATATTAACCAAACCTTCCGGGATAAATGCTCTATGATGGTGAAAACAACATTTTCATTTTCACAAATTCATTGCGTACGCGGTCCTACAGTCAGACACGAAAAGTGACTCGACAGAATTTATTATATGTATAGTTAAAGAAGACATTAGAAGCGTACTGTTGTCTTCCAAAGTGTCAAGTCTTCAAAACTTACCCATAGGTATCGACGTAGCCACTTGATCTGTTTTTTCTCATTGGCCTTTAGCGGGATACCTTAGGTACTGCGATACAAGATGACGCTATTTCTGTCATAGCTATCCATCACTCATTTGTGACAGTTTGACTTCAAAAGGAAACAAAACAGCTTTCTTTTGAGAGGAAATGGGAGTGCTACGTGTTCTCGAGATAAATAAATGAAATGTCAGTCATAGTTGTGGATCAAAGCCAAAGTCAAAGGTAGTTTCACCCTTTGGAAGGGGCAACTGAATAAATTTTATTTTCTTGCTAATTTCTGACGTTCAAAAGTGCCTTGTATGTGACTTTTTGAAATAAACGATTTAGAATGCAGCAGAACGGGTAAGTAACTCCACGATCGGATTGAGATTTGTTTAACATTAATTCGGTGAGAAGGTACTTTAAAATCGTTGAGAAATGAAAACGATTTTGATCAATCTTGGAAGTTTACCAGTCGATAGATAATAACTGGAAGATCACAGATAGAGTCTGGCGTCTTAGACTATACGTAGGTATATGTAATAATATGATATCATTCAAGGAAAGAGTAGCTCACTTTTCTCAAAATGATTAGGACCTAATATGAAATTCTTTAAACTAATCGATTCATATTGTTCACACAATTTCTAAAGCGTAACGAACTCAATAAAGAATTTACCAAACATCATATTATGGTAGAATTCTATTGTTCCCATAATACCATATTTACAGCACATACTGCAACAATATACACACCCGTCTTTGCATTTCCTTGTGCACTATTCCGAGGATTCTAGCACAGCTCTATTAGTAGAGTCTGGGTCCCGGGCATCGATAAACTCTATAAAGGCTGTATAACGGGTCTATAATAGACGTTCCCTGTGAGACTATCAATTCCTTTGCTGGAGATTGTAGAGCAAGCGTAGAACACTTTTATAAGACTTTATTCTTTTACATTCGTGTTTAATGAGCGGGCTAGGAGGGTGTATGAACTGGCATAGGTATTTCATTTTGAAAGGTTCAAGGAATAATTCAGAGATCACGATCTAACAGTGTACAGAATTTGTATGGGATATCTCAATAAGATTATAATAAAAAAAAAAAATATTCCAGATCATACAATACATTTTTGTTAGTTACAAAAACAATTAAATCACTAGTGTTAACATAAACTGAGCGAGTTCACATACTGAGGGTCTAGTGTGAGTTTTGTTTAACCATCTCGATTTAACGCATCGACCGCGCTCGGCGCTCTGATTGGCCCCTCACTGAACTTCACTGGTGATGGGCCAATCGGAGCGCCGAACGCGGTCGATGCGTAAAATCGAGATGGTTAAACGAAACTCACACTAGACCCTCAGAGCATGTTTGCAAGGGTAACGTGTTATGTTTTTAATTTGTACATTTTGTATGGCATGGATATTTTATGTTGTAAATTGTTTCATGAACTAAATTAACTAGTGATAGCTTAGTGGTGTGACCATAGAAATATAATATATAACAGGAGAAGTGGCATGGGGTGACTGTGTCAGCGCGTAATGCTCACAATGCTCATGCCTCAGGCAAATGGCCGTATCCGCTAACTAGTGCGCTTTCCAACGCGATCGTGATAAAATTTAAGAATGTTCAGTGGTGTTCTGTAAAAATCGAAGCCAAACTAGAAACTTTATAAATCATAGAACCACTTAACATATATTAGCACAAGTATTTTACTATATTTGTGTTGAAAATCATGAAAAACAACAAATCGTATAATATTTTTTGCCTTTATTACGTTATTTTTGTTTTCATATATCACAGCGACTGTACTATTATTGTAGTAAATACATTGCTTATTTACTACTACCTAAGTATGTTGCTAAGTGACTGGACAAGCCATGTAAAAATCACTAAACGATAATTTCTATAAGCGGTTACATCGCGTAGTACGGCCGCTGTGTCTTGCGACGAGTTAGTGATGTGGTTGTGCAGATCCACTAACGTAGGCTAGCGACAACAATGTCGATTGTCGTATGAATTTATAAAAGTTAAAGTCGTCGTCGTATTAAAGTTTATTCTTGAATTTGTCAACAGTTATAGCTTGATAGGAAGACCGATGTGAAATCTTGTTTTATACTCATTTAGATTTTCTCATAATGTTGTTTTTTTTTTATTTACTTGTTTTTTTTTTTTAGCTACGTATTGTTTTTTATATCATCTTATTACATGTATATCGTTTTTTATTTATTATTTTATCAGGAACTCCCAAAATTTTTAATACTTACAGTAATAAATAGGAGAATCGATAATCGATGATCTTTTTCGATTTAGTCAATCACTAACGTATATGTCAAATAAATGTTGCACAGCACAACGATAGCGATCGATGTTTTCGTGTGAGTGAGTTGTACGGTGCATGGTAAATGCACGCTGTGTTTGATGGGATAAGGTTTATAATTTATTGTGTAGTACGTTCTGATTTATAAATTGCAAGTGTGAGCGCCATCTCGTATTTATGGGGTTTACTGATCTGCATTTGTAGTTGTAGTAAGGTAGAGATCTAGGGTACCTAGGGATCTAGTGCAGACATTGGGCTTCAATACATTTGCATATCTCCTTCTTTCTTATATCCATGGGTGTGACCGTCAGACTGTCAACTAATAGGTCTGTAGTTCGAACCCAAGGCACGCACCTCTGACTTTTCGGATTCATGTGGGTATTGTAAAATGATCACTTGCTTAAAAAACAGTGAAGGAAAACATCGTGAGGAAACCGGCATGCCTGAGAGATATTTCTCGACGATATGTGAAGCCAAGTCTGAGGCCCAGGGCGGCTTTAAAACTCTGAAACCAGGTTAGTCACTAACCACACGAAAAGAAGAAGAAGAATTAACTACACAACCGAAATAGGACACCGTAATGTTAGTATGTAAATCTAAACTAATATTATAAAGAGAAAAGATTTGATTTTTAGGGTTCCGTAGCCAAATGGCAAAAACCAGAACCCTTATGGATTCGTCATGTCTGTCTGTCTGTCTGTCCGTCCGTATGTCACAGCCACTTTTTTCAGAAACTATAAGAACTATGCTGTTGAAACTTGGTAAGTAGATGTATTCTGTGAACCGCATTAAGATTTTCTCACAAAAATAGAAAAAAAACAATACATTTTGGGGGTTCCCCATACTTAGAACAGAAACTAAAAAAAAAAAACATCAAACTCATACTTGTGGGGTATCTATGGATAGGTCTTCAAAAATGATATTGAAGTTTCTAATATCATTTTTTTCTAAACTGAATAGTTTGCGCGAGAGACACTTCCAAAGTGGTAAAATGTGTGCCCCCGCCTCAAACTTCTAAAATAAGAGAATTATAAAACTAAAAAAAATATATGATGTACATTACCATGTAAACTTCCACAGAAACTTGGTTAGAACGAGATCTAGTAAGTAGTTTTTTTTTAATACGTCATAAATCAAGAACTACAAGAACTTTTATATTTTGTTACTTGCTGCTACGGAACCCTTCATGGGCGAGTCCGCCTCGCACTTGGCCGCTTTTTTGTATGTTTGTAATGGATAAACTCAAAAAATACTTAACCGATTTTCAGCGAGTAACATAGGCTGCATTTTATCGACTTCCGTGCGAACGGTGTTGCGGGCAGAAGCTGGCAATAGAATCAAAAATAAAACTTTTGGCAAATATTGGTATTAATCCTGGGTTTAATGGTAAAAGCATCCGGTTTGTGAGACTAGCTTATGATAGATACCTACTAGTAATTTCTTAGACGCTTATGAATATTTTTAAATTAATGGATACACATGAAAGTTCACGCGCCTACCGTACGTGCGGCAACATGTAATTATTTGTGCACGCTTAATTAAAACCTTTACTAGTGTTAAAAGTAAATTACTAGATTAGAAAAACATACTGTGGTGTAGATAAGTGTACAGGCTAAACAGTGCTCAAGTTTGTTTTTAAATCCGCCAAGTGGATAAGGAATAAACACGATTCTAAACAATATCGTTTGTAAAATTATAACACCCACCTGTGAGGCGCATGAGTCACCGTGTCGACGGACAGAGACAGCGACTTACCGGGGTCATTGAACGTCCTTCACCGGCTCACGGCGTATCGTCGGCTACACTCGGCGGTACTTTTTCGTATTACGTAGAATAAAGACAATATTGGAACTTACCTGCCCTGCGCGCAGCGATAAAGTGAAGATAAATGAGTGAGTAGCGCGACTTATTTATCCAGTAAAACTCATGCCACCTGTTCATTGTTTACTCGAACTCTGACTGCCAATACCTACCAAACCGAACACACTAAACTTTAAGAGCATCAAGAACACCAAAAATATTATGGATCACACAAACTATGTTACTGTACGAAAACGCCAAACTGTGACTAAATCGAGATCTACTGAATCGCTAAACCACAGTCTGAACGCAAGTTTACAGTCATGTGATGATATACTAGGCAGAAGTTTGGACCTTTCCACAAATATGTGTTCCACTATTGTGTCGGAACTAAAAAATGAAATTAAAGAATTAAATACCCGTTTAGAAAGCACACAGCACGAAATGGAAAATATAATACTGGAAAATATAGACTTGAAAAAACAAATAAAAAATGTTAACCAAGAACTGAGCGTTCTAAAACAATTATGTAGAAGCCCATTAACTTCGAGTTACAACTTGTTAGTTAGCACCAAAAAGAATGCGCGACGTCGCCTCACTGACAGTTTTCATATCTCTCCTTTAAGCCAAAACAAAACAAGTACATTTACATCTATGAAACAGGGAGAAGAAATAACCCCTCATGTGAAAAATGATCCGATTACTCGACAGTGCCAAAAAAAAACAAATGTTCTACAGGCCAACACTTCGTCGGAACAAGAACCAAAGATATGTGCTAAACTTCAAAATGACGTAGTGTTACCCCCCGCGTCCGCGACAAACACACAGATAAACAATGGGATGGCAACAAAAAAAAGGAAACCTACCCACAGGCATGAAAAAAGGGCATTTATAATAGGAGGAAGACAATGCAGTGGACTAGCAACACAGCTGTACAAATCCAGATTCTACAACCCGCATAACCATTATCGTTTCATGTCTATTGTTAAACCAAATGCTACCACGGAGGATATATTGACTAGTATGCAGCTTTTCGACATTACCTCTGAAGACAAATTAATTATATCTATAGGACAAAATGACATCAATACTTTAAAAATGACTACAGAACTAGTTCTATTCCTAAAATCAGTTAAATGTCCCGTTATCATCTTAAGTGTGAATAAAAACATCTGCTCAAACGAATTTAAATTCAACGAAATGTTGTATCTTATTTGTAGCCAGAGTAAGGATTGTTCATTCATTTCGAAATACTATAACATGTCATCGTTATGTCGTAAAATAAATTTAGTATTAGACCAGCTAGACTATGACAAAACATTCTTATCGTATAATAAAAACAGCAACATTAATAAGACTTTTACACCGGAAGCTCGTACCCAAAACCAAAGTACGCAAACGAATGATAATTCTGAACAATACAATTTAAGCAAAGCTCCCCAGGAAAATATTGCTGTCAATGAAATAGCTAACGGAGCATTTTTTCGTGGCTAAACCAGTTAATCATGTAATATTTCATCAAAATATTGCTGGTGCCATAAACAAGGCTGAAGATATTGAAATAGCAATAAATCTACTTCGAGATAAAAGCATTTTTATTGATTTTATAACTTTAACTGAAACTTTTATAAAATCGGGTGACGAGGAAAATTTGAAAATAAAAGCATTTAAATTAGTAAGTAGTTTTTCTAGGAAAGACCAGAAACGTGGTGGCGCTTGCATATTAATAAGACAAGGGATCGAATATGAATCTATTGAATGGCTAAAAAATATGACATTAGAAAAACATTTCGAAATATGCGGTATACGAATACAAAAATACGGCATTAATTTGCTGTGTGTGTACAGAACGCCAAATTCGGACATAAATATATTTTTTAGAAAGCTTCAAATATTATTAAACAGACTACATCATAAAGATAATTACAAAAACATTTTATGTGGTGATTTCAATATTGACATATTAAATAATACACAGTCTAAAAATGAATTTATAAATATTTTACTCAATTACAACTTTAAATGTCATATAAACAAACCAACTCGACAAAATACCTGTATTGACAACATAATTAGTGACATCAAAGATGCTAAAGGAGAAGTACATGAACTGGGACTATCAGACCATAACACTGGTCAAACATTGACAATTAAAATAAAATCAGATAGTAATTATCAAAAGCATTGGTTTGTATATAAAAGAGACCTATGCAAGGAATATATTGATAAGTTTTGTTACTACCTTGGCAACCTATCTTTCTCGGAGATTTTCCTAGAAACAGACGTTAATAAGGCGTTTAAACTGTTCCATGACGAGGTTTGCCTTTATTTTGACTTGTGTTTTCCTCAAATAAAAATCAAGATGAATCAAAACTCCTATAACCCAAAATGGATTACAAAGGGCCTAAAAAAATCTTTTGTGACAAAACGAAAACTACAATATGAATACTATAAAAATAAAAATAGTCAAAACAAACGAAAATACGAAACATATGGTAAAATTTTGAGGAAATGTGTAATAAGTACTCAAAATAGTAATAATAAAAAATATATAGAAAAAGCCGAAAACAAATGTAAAGCCACATGGAGAATAGTTAACGAAAGACTCAAAGAAACCAACCGAACGAATGAAATCAGAGAAATTTCGAACGGGAATCAAATGCTTTTAAACGGCGACGAAATTGCCACATATTTCAATAATTACTACATAAATGTTGTAAACCCGGTAATTAATGACCACCCTGCAGACCAAACAATAACTGGAAGAACGTTAGCCAGCTCTATTTACCTGGAACCAGTGGATTCGGTAGAAGTATATAGAATTGCAATGGAATTACGGAATACAAATTCAGTTGGGTATGATCATATTACAACAAAAATATTAAAACGAACTATATTTTCTATATTAAAACCATTGACTCATTTAATAAATCTGTCTATGGAAAACGGTATTTTTCCTGAAGCACTTAAATTCTCCGTAGTTAAACCACTGCATAAAAAGGGTCCGAAATCTGAAGCAGGAAACTACAGGCCAATCACATTGATTCCGATTATCTCAAAAATATTCGAGAAAGTAATGAGTACAAGGCTGGTAAAGTTTTTTGATAAAAATGATATAATATGTCAACAACAGAACGGTTTTATTAAAAATAAATCTACTACTTTGGCAAGTTTTAAATTAATAAAAGAAATCCTTAGTGCAATAGATACAAAAAAGATTCCAATAGCAGTATTTCTGGACATGAGTAAAGCCTTTGACATGATATCTCTTGACAAACTATTAAATAAACTAGAAAAGTACGGTATAAGAGGCCCAGCCTACAATTGGTTTGATAGCTACCTAAGGGGTCGAAAGCAATGCACGGAGATCGTGAAAATGTGCCGTAAGACTAACACCTACGTAACGTATAGATCTAAGTACCTAGTTAACAAATGCGGCGTACCTCAAGGGACTGCGATTTCGCCAATACTATTTTTAGCATACATTAATGAACTACCGAACGCAACAGACCAATACACTATACTGTTCGCAGACGATACCACTATTTTGACTAAAGAGGCTACTGTTGAGCAAGCAATAAATGTCACAAATAAAGCTCTAAACGATGTACATGACTGGTTAAACCTAAATAATTTACAAATAAACACAAATAAAACTAAATTTATGACATTTTGCACAAATAATAATAACAAAAAAAAAATAACCGACTCATTTGACACACAAATAAAATATAATAATGACAGCATTGAAAAAGTAAATACTATAAAATTCTTAGGAATACATTTTGATAATTACTGCAACTGGAAATCACATATAGACATGGTGTGTAAGAAATTAAATAAATTTATATACGCGCTACGGAAAATAAAACAGTTAACGAATGTAGAAACAGCTCTAATTGTGTACCACAGCCACGTGTGCTCTGTACTGAGATATGGGATAATCGTCTGGGGAAACTCCACGGACTCCCAAAGAGCATTTATAGTTCAGAAGAAATGCCTCAGATCGATCTATAACCTTAAATGGACCGATTCCTGCCGACCCGTGTTTACTAACAAAAAACTGCTTACACTCCCATCCTTATACATTCTAGAAATGTGTAAGTTTGTTAGAAATCACCCTTCGCTTTTTGAAAAGGATGAAAAAGCTCCTTTAAAAAGAAAGGTAGCACAAAAGCCTCTGATAGTCCCTCGAAATCGACTAAAACTTTGCGACACGAACTGCTACAGTATGGCGGTTAAGCTATACAACAAGCTACCGGAAAAAATGACAAAACTAAATGAATTAGAATTCAGTAGAGCCTTATTTAATTGGCTGTGCGACAGATGTTTTTATTCCATAGATGACTTTGTGAATTTGAAATCCTTTTGACATATTTTTTTATTTTTTATTATTGTTAATGTTACTTTTCTTGTTTGTGTTAATAATGTAAGAAGACTAAAAAAATATTTAATTGTATACTGTATAATTGACATAGTGATTATTTTATTATTTTTTATTTTATTATTGTTAATGTTAATATTATTTTTTGTGTTATTAATGTAGGAAGACAAAAATTTCATAATAATTTATTTTTTAAAGCTTTGACTATGTCCATTTAAAAATTTGCACGACTAGAAAGTCGAATATAGTGAAACCATTTAATAATTTACCATACACAATGTACCTATATTCTGGCAAATAAAGAATTCATTCATTCATTCATTCATTCATTCATTCATTCATTCATTCATTCATTCATTCATTCATTCATTCATTCATTCATTCATGATTCTCACAATCAAAACAACTGCTTTTTCAATACACGAGGTAAAAAAGATACATTGTGCAAAGTATAAATAGATTTATCTTATATAATATAATGGTGCTCACACACCTGCTGTTAAAAATGTTTATAAACATTTTCTAAACAAGCATTTTATCATTACATTAGTGTTCGAAAATGTTTGTTAACATTCACAAGCAGTGTGGGAGCACAATTACAAAAAAACACCAATTTAAAAAGAATACTCCACGGAATTCTAACTCTAATTTCCCTCACACCTTATATGCCCCTTCTACATAATACATCAATAATGTTTAAAATCCCCAAGCTGCCTGTGATAGATCGCTTACGTGCGACATTAGACCCTTCGTTTATCTCCGTTACCCTTCTTCTTTTATTCTAGAATGTTCAAAGACTTTTAAAGCGTATTACATTACTTAGTATTTGTTTTGTAGATTGCTTTATCAGTGGAAGTAGGATATTTGTTGCTACTACTAAAAGAAAATCTAAAACATTTAAGTAATGAGGTTTTTAAAACATTAGGTAGAATTAAAAAGTAATTATAATTTATTTGAGATTTTAATTATAGATGGTTGGATCGGATTGATCTCTTCAGCAGCGCTGGGAGTTTTTGCACTATTTAATCAAAGCTAAAAACATTAGACAAGAACACCCATCGAACGTCGTTGTTCGATTCCGTTCATTATGAAATAGTTTTTACAAAGGAGGTTTCAATAGATTATTGTATTATTCTGGCCTTATTATGTGAAAATAAAATGACAGCAGCCATTTACTCATGAACAATAATTTTTAAAGGAAATCTTAATGGCCACAATTATTTTGAACGCAAATGGCCAGTCATTGTCACGTATCGCTAACTTTAGAACTAAAGAGGTTGCATAGATAAGTAAGTTCGAAAAAAATTATAAGATGACAGACAAATTCGACTAGAGTATGTGCCACGAAAAAAACCCTCGGAAAATTGTGAAACAATTTTTTTTAAAATGCAAGGTGATGCTATGACATAAACACTAGCTACGCGTCAAAAGGACGCGAATAAACCCCTAAAACTCAACATGCAGGTAATATTTTTTCATATTTTCCATATAAAAAATGAAAAATTCCATATTGAACACGTCGAGGCCACAAAGCCTGAGCGCCTCTGGTTCTAAAAAAAAATCACGGGTTAGGGCAAACCACAGGTACCACGCGGATTCGCGATTGTCAAATTCAATTATATTTGCGGCAAAATTATTTTTAAATTTAGAGATTTGTTTTTGCAGAATAGCTTTAAAATTCTCAAAGCCAAAAGTAAGGAATTTTAGCGATAGTTTAGTTAGTTTAGTTCGGTGTATAAGAGAATCGGCACCAATGTCATCATCATTCGTTTCCATGAAACGAATCGACAGCGTCGTGCGATAACTTCCATAGAAATGCGTGGCCAAGTGACACTTTTTGACAAGCAGTATCGCTAGTTTTCGATTCATATGATGGAAACATTAGTGAACGTCAAAACCCTGTGGAAAACGAAACAAAATGGCGAATTTTGGAGTTTACTCATAAGAATCGATAGGTATGGTAATTTTATGGGCAGTAAAATTTATACTAAAGAAATTCTATTAAATCCGTCAGTCAGATAATTAAAAAATATTAGACACGTGTTTCTTGCTTTATCACATTTATAAAAAACACTTAGATAAAACGCATTAAACTTGGGGTACGCTACGTCGTAATATTTTGATTACGTAGAAAATAAAATACATGTCCAATATTTGATATAATCTACCTGTAGGATAAAAAAATAATTTTAATCGTCATCCCTATTGGAAAGTCTCGACGAAATGCATTAATTATAGAATTTGATCACTTTTGAATTTTCGTCCCGGAGTAAGAGTCGTGGTACGAGAGCCCATAACCCAGGAGTTCACCCACACTCAAGCCGAGCATTGGTGGACCTCGACACCGGGCTGCAGGCAGTCCAAGGAAGCCATGCCAACCTTGGATACCGGGCTAACCCGGCGTTTACTACGCCTGGATAGGAACGGCCTGCGCCTGGTGACGGGTACCATCACGGGCCACTGCTCGCTGAACAAACACTTTCACACAATAGGCATAACGGACAGTCCTCTGTGCAGGGCGTGCATGGAGGCTGAGGAAACCGTCACGCACGTGCTTTTTGAATGCACAGGCGTCACCCAGATTAGAACACAGACCCTCGGGACACCCAGATCTTTCACAGATGTTCTGAACAGACCAGGAGATTTAATAAACTTCTGGAGGGAGGTGGGCTGGTTGGAGTAACCACCAACGGCTGCTATGGCCCACGCACAATGGTCCACTGTAGGACTAAGTGCGGAAACCAAACCCCACAACATAGAACATAGAGCCCATAACCAAAAATGTTGCCTTATCGTTTTACGAACAAAACCATAAACAATCGATAGATTTGGTTATTCTGAATCCAAAATGTCATCATTTCGGAAATTTTCCGGTCTCATCTGACCGGACCGCATTTTTAACTATTTCAAAAACAAATACTTACTGACTTGTTTCATAGCAATCTGTCTGATTTAAAAAATGTAGTTGAATGATAGATTTCAGATACCGAAAACACAATTTTCAGAATCCTGTAGCGTCGCACGTACCGAGGAGACCATTTGAGAAAGTAAAAAATGCGGCAAAAAAATAAAGTACCTACACAGCAACCCGTCTGAAAATTTTGTTTTCAGGTGAACATTGGTCAGTTGATGCTTCGTTAACGTTGAAGCGATAGCGATTGTCGAAATAGAATCGCTCCGAAGCGAATGCCATTTGTCTAGGCCCTCAGGTGTTGCTACCTAATAAACAAAATAATTTTAATTTCCGAAGTCGGTGTCTTTGGATTTGAATATTCGTTTTTTGCCACCGACTTCCGAAATTATAGTTATTTTTCACTTTGTAGTGTTTTTTTGGAAGCCGGTCTTTCTTTTGTAAAAAGTTTTTCAAATACCTACTATGTAAATAACAGGGACAGGACAGGAAGTTATTATAACATCATCCACATAGATTAAGTGAGAAAAATACTACCCAAGCAAAGTTAATAAAATTTATATGGGACCACCGCGCACCTCTACCAGATCAATAAGAATTTTCAAAATAGCATAAATATTTTGTACAAAAATCAATAATATGTAAAAAAAAACGCCAGGGGATCCAACGTTCTTTGCCTTTCGTACCCAGATCAACCTATTTCTGGCATAAAGAGGACCATGCATATGTTGAGTTACTCATTCAAACGCCTCTTCATTCAAAAAGCCTTTAACAAAGTTGCTTCGTACTTCTTTATTTAAGTTTAGTCTTGTCTAAATTCAGTCTGAACACACAGTCTATGCTTTTAGCTAGATTAAAATTCTTTCCTTCAATATAACTCAGTCGGATTCCGGAGTGGTGTACTGTTTTATTGCTGCGGCAGATTATTGTGTAGTCTGTGGTCGTATTAATAGGAAACCACGGATACATGTTATTAACTTGGTAGTTACTGGATCCGTTACCGATGTTATGTAATGTGCCGTGATAGGTTTATGTGGTTGTGGTTCGTAATAATTGTCACAAAAATCAAAACAGGTAGGTATTCGATAGAAGACTTAACCTGGCCGTCATTTGTATGTGTAGCCAGATAAGTAAAAAATGGCGTCTGAACCTACATACTATAATGACGCGTCATAAAAAAGATGCAAGACAATTTGTCTCTTTTCGTTGTAAATTAACTGCAGTGCAGTGCGAAAGTTGTAAGCTTCAATACTTTTGATATGTTTCTACAACATTTTTAATCTTTATCATGCCCACCTGAATGACCATTCAGTAAGCCCAGAAGACACACACAAGTTAAGATCATAGCACACATATCAACTCGGAAAGGGATCGTCTCCGTATCAACTCGAGCCATGCAGTATTCTTTGTATGAAACTCACTACTGCAACGCACACTAATCTGAATCGTAACGTAATCGCTTCGCCTCGGGACAAGCTCACGAACGTGCGAACCGCGGTGCGGTGCGGTCAACTTGCAGTTCCCGCGCTTATGGCTCGTCGTCCCCGCGCTTACGTCTTTCCGTACCCGAACTTACGTCTCTTTGTCCACCCTTGCCCCTCTCACCCCTCCCGCGGCCTGCCTGACGCACACTACTCCTGCGCGCGCTTACGGCGGGCGCGGCGAGCCGTAAGCGCGGTGTCGCCGTAGCCCAGTCGACGTATTGGAGCTGCTGATCCGCTTTGTTTACATGCTTACGTTAGGTTGACGCCTGTTTGAGGCGAGGCGAAAGGCGATACGGTGATGATACCTTTCCAATGACGTGTAAACCAACATCCTAATTAAATAGCCATTAATTACAGCGCAACGAATCAATAGCCGTTGGGTTGAGCAGTCAATGTTCTGCACCGATGCAGTGGAACCGGCAGCAGTTATATGTTGCAGCCATTTGTGGTCCACTGCCGCAGAGTAATGAGCAAACGGAGTGATATTACATTGGCCAATGAACCATCAGTACCCGACTACGGCAAAGCCAAAAGGAAGGGTTATGATTTTAGCAGTCTATGTATGTATGTTTACTTTTACGTGTGTTCTACCGTAGCGCCTAAACTACTGAACCAATTTTGATAAATGAGGTTTCAATTGTTTAAAGATTGTAGTCAAATGCAGCGCAAAACAGTCGGTAGTTACAAAATTTCTATAAACTCCTTTCTAACAAATCTAATGAAATACTCGTATAATGTAATGTACGAGTATGTTCTAGGTTCTATGTTATAGAGTTTGGTTTCCGCACTTAGTCCGTCAGGTGAACCATTATGCATGGGCCATGGCGGCCGTTTGGTGGTTATTTCAACCCGCCCACCTCCTTCTAGAAGTTAATTAAATCTGCTGGTCTGTTCAGAACATCTGTGAAAGATCTGGATGACCCGAGGGTTTCTGTTCTAATCTGGGTGACGCCTGTGCATTCATAGAGCACGTGCGCGACGGTTTCCTCAGCCTGCATGCACGCCCTGCACAGAGGACTGTGCGGCCCATTGTCTGGAAGTGTTTGCTAAGCGAGCAGTGTCCCGTGATGGTACGTCGGGTACATATTTTAACGTCGAAATGTAAACACCTACGGTTAAAATGTTCAAAACATCGAAAATTTAAATAACGAACGACCATAAAACCGAAAATTAAAATAACATAAGTTTATATTGTCGAATGGTTTAGATAACCTACGTTCAATATATCTCAAATCTAATTATCTACAAAATGACATCAACGGCCTAAATATCGAAGTACAGAGTATCGAATGTTAGAAAGTTGCGGAGGGTACTACAATGTTACTTCTACTGTTATTAGGAGAGCTTACGATGCAAGAGCGAGCGAAGCGAGCTCGGGACTTGGGGCACCCACCCGCAACGGCTTTAAATTTGTTTTAATGTGTAACCTAACCTAATCTAACCTGGTTACAATTGTTTTTCTCAAGAACGGTGCATTACCTTTCATGGAAGTAGTGCCAAGGGAGAGGGGGCGCCCCCATCTCCCCTCACCCTCATGTCCATCCTCCTGTTAAACGATACTAAATTTTTACCCAAAATATTAAACAAAAGAATCCTCTATATTGAATAATGAAAAATAAAGGGTGTAAGGGTAAACACCGTTATCCTTGAAACCAGTGGTTTGGTTTCATTTATAGAACGTAAAAACAATGGAAAAGAACAACCTTTTTTTTTAAAGAAGATCTAAGTACATTTTACCACATGAGTATTTCACCCTATGCGCTAGGGGCGTCAAGCTCGCGTCTCAACACGGAAGGAGAGCGCGGGGAATATGCCGCGCCACGTGACCCGACCGGTCGCGAGCGCGACCCCTCCCTCACCCCAGTCAGTCAGCTGTCTCGCTTATCGCTAGCGAGCGCATGTATCGCCGCGTCGTCGTAGCGCCGCTCATTTCTCGCGCGTAAATAATTGTAGTTATGTCTTACACAAATGAACAGTGGACCGAAATGGTACGGCTTTACGCTATCGCAGGTGATAACCTGAACGAGGCTCGTAAGATGTACGTAGAATTGTTCCCTGGACAACGTGTGTCAAATCGTGAAACGATTTTGGCGGCTATACAAAGGATGCGTACCTACGGCCAGTTCACCATGCCGGCCCACGCTCAGGGTTGTGACAACCAGCAGCTGCCAGTTGATCTTCAAGAACGTATTCTGAATTTCTTCGCGGAGCACCCAGAGGAAAGTACCAGGAGGGCGGCGTGTATTTTCAATATTTCCCACTACACACTATACAGTATGGAGAATTCTCCACATCGACCATCAACATCCGTATCATTATCAACCGGTCCAAGAACTCGTCAAGTCCTAAGCCAGGAAAAGTATGAAGGGAAAGTTGCATCCCAGGTTTTGTGTATTGTGTAATTATTCATGTGTTGTGTAAGTAAGACGGGTAAGTAGAACGGGCGGCGACCGGTGATCGTTACGGTAACTACTTCACTCGGGCGCATATCCATAAATTTGCGTACGGTGTCGGATAAAAATCTTTTAAAATATTTTTGTGAAAATATGTAACGTATTTCATTTTTTTTTACTCATTGTTTTATTTTTATATTATGTCAACTAACTATGGTTTGAGTGACAACGGTGTTTACCCTTACATCCTGTATAAGTCAAAAATCTAATCTACCTACTAGTTAAAATATCGAACAAATTTTTATTTAGAATTTTTACTTTTTATTTTTAACGTAAATATAATGAACTATAGTGTATTAAATGTTAACATTTTGAAATTAGGTATAATGACTATCGACATTTTTAATAATTCGATATTTTAATCGCTTGGCATTTCAATCTTAGACATTTTAAGCCTATGTATAATCATTTTAGATATTTATATAAAATCGATATTTAAATTTTCGATGTTTTGAACTTTGACATTTTATCTGTAGAGTATTTTAATTTTCTACGTTGAAATATGTACAGTCACGAGCGCTAATATGTATCCACTAAGCACAATCAAAACCGATTTTCTCGTGGAATATTGACTGCAATTTTGAGATAAGGCCTATTTCATATAACTCCTGTAGCCACCTGCGTTTTTGGTTGAAGGGGATGGGTACGACAGGCTCGGGTCCACAGACTGCCGTGCTGGATCCTCGTCTAGCAAGTTCGTCTGCTGCGTCGTTACCTAGAGATCCGCTGTGTCCTCTTATCTATTGCAGTGTAACCGTGTTGCGGCTAGATACCGTTATTTGTTCTAGTGCATTGTGTCATTCTAGTAGATAGATCAACCATTTTTCAGATTATGTAAAGTACATACGTTTACTAAATTTTATGGGGTACTGTGTTAAATGTTACGACAAATACCTTGTGATATAGTACAATTAAATGAAAGAAATTTTAAAACTCTTATTAAAAGTGCACTTTGTAAACAAGCAAATTACAAATTAGAGGATTATATCCAAGAAAGAAAGAAAGAAAAATGCGTTTATTGGCATTACAAAAAATAAACCTTAAAACTATAAAAACAGAAAACAAAAGAAGAAGAATGCTTGGAAACATGCTGGTCTTGTTCCATATGATAATCTAGAATCTAGACAGAATCAAACTGGTTGCGAATTTAAGTTGTATAAATTATTATTTTTTATTATATGACAGTGATTTTACATTCTGTGATTACTTCCTCACACACTGACTTATTAATTGTAAAATTTTAGTAATATCGTGCCTTTGAAAGTGGTGTGTTTTCGGGGCTTTGTCGCAGGGTGATGCCATCATTGGCCTTCGTTTGATCGCATCTTCCTTTATACGTGTGTAGTCTTTGCTTAGGGTTCCTGATGAATGGAGCCTAAAGGCGGCCAGCACCGCCTCCTCCCACACGAGCCTAGTCCTAGCTTTGCCTGTAGGCTGGCAGTGGGTGCAGTTCTCATACATGCAACATGAACAGTTTTTTTTTATGCCAATCGATCCTGTTTCTTATAGGTCAGTGGTTCATTATTTTTATTCAGTACTAGAAAAGTCAGAAATCGCAAAAACTTTTCCCTTACATTTCGTAGGAAATGAGTCTCCAACCTACTTTTTACGGTGGGGTTTTTACTGATCGGAAATAAACAAAAAAAAAAAAACAAATTTCGAACGAATACGCGTTAGAATTTTATTTGATTTGAGAACAAAATAATTGACATAGTTCGTTGCTCTTGAAAAAACTTTTTACATACAAAGGTTTTATGCGATTTGTGACTTTTATAGCGGACTGTTTTTTTTTAACGTTTCCCACACAGGTCTGAAAGTTGCCCCATCTCAAAAATTCACCTGTATAGGTAGCTCATAAAACTCAATGCTCACCGCATTATGCTTTAAAAGAATAGACTTGGGGCTGTCCACTCGTATTGCCGAAGGCCACATATTTAAGTCGTGTATTGTCCAAACCTTATTTCAAACGGCTGCGATAACTTGAGACCACATTAGAATACTGGCACTCTATTTACTTTTACCTCCGTTTCCAACCGAAGCCGGGTGCGATTTATGTGCAGTACTGGTGGTCATGCGCAACCGAACTACAAGCTCGTGGTCAGGTACAGTGGGTGAGTGTAATTAAGATTTTTAATTAAATGTTTAATTGTGTCGGATAAAGAATTTAATTAAAACTTTCTTTAGAATTTTCTGTTTTCTATACCTACGTTTCTCGGTCTTTTGTCGACTCTGACTAGTTTGTTTCTTTGGCATGAGAAAGTTCTTATGTTAGACCTAACTTTGAATCGAATTGCTTGTCTTATCTGCACTTTTATAAGGTAAAACTTTTATTACATATTCGAATATCAATAGTTTTTTTAATTATAGGTACAAACTAGATAACAGAATCCGAAATGAAGTACTTATTGCAATATGTATCAGAAGACACGTGACTGTAAAGCCATATTCAATTCAAATTCAAAAGTCATTTATTCAAACTAGGCTGAGAATCAGCACTTTTCGAACGTTAAAATTACATAAGACAGTCCCCCAAAAACGCCCACCCTTCACCACTTCCTAGTGCTTAAGCTGGGAAGAAGAAGTGGCGCAACAAACTCCCCAGCAGCACAGCTGTCTGTTCAGTTGGAAAAACTTGATTCTATATAATAATGCTTTAAATGCAAAAATAATTTACATTAGCACAAATTGCAACCAACTCATAAAATAAAAACATTTTAATGAGTAGATTATGTCAACAATAAATGAAAACAAAATTTAAAATAAATTGACTTACAGTCAAATAAAATAAAATAATTCAAACAATTATATGAGCTCATATATGTATATATGTGTATCATGTCTTTGATTCTAAAAACACTTGTTTGTTGCTTGGGGGGGGGGACATTGGAGTAGCTTAATTAGTCCCAAGCTTTTTTGTCGTCTAAGTAATCTTTAACTTTATAGAAACCTTTTTGACATAGTTTCTGTTTAATAAATGATTAAAATTTGTTTGTGAGTTTGTTGCTTTGGCACTTAAATGAATTACCAATTTTTTGGAGTCTAGTCCTCGGCACAGTAAATAAATCTTTGTTTCTAGTATTTAAGCTATGAATGTCGCTGTGTTTAGAATATAGATTTATATAATTTTTTACATGAATCAGGTTCTCATATACATATTGAGACGCGACCGTCATTATGTTTATTTCCTTAAATTTATCCCTCAGTGAATGCCTAAGTGAATGCATAAGGAGTTTCTTCTCCGTTCTTCTCCATAGGAACTTACTACGCTGTGGATTGGGCTACTACAACTAGTTTCTTCTTTTTGACCGACCCACCCTTTGTAAATTCAAAAGTGCCAGTAATTGGTTTAATTCAAATAAATGTTTTGCGTTTGAGTTTGATAAAAATCACAAATATAGAATTCGCCGCTGAAACTTTTCATGAAAAACATCACGGGGCAACATCTATATGGAATCATTTCCGCTTCTTCTTTCCCGTCAGAATTCTCATTACCCCGCGAAACAACCGCGAGCCGACCAGAAACTCGTCTAAACCAACGTATTTTCTTTCTTTCTTTTCTTTTTTATTACCCGCAGCTTTAAACGGAGCATTGCAAATATAAATATTTCGCCAGTTTGGCGGAGTACACAACTGCACATCTTCCCAGGCACTACATAATAGATAGGTACAGAAGGCCAGATCCATACAACGTTGATCCGATCTGGTCTGTCCCTTGCTGCCCTCACCCAGCGACGCGCGACACCCTAAGCCGAAGTCCGTATCCCTTAGCGTGTAGTCGCTTAATTTATAAGTTTTATGTCCTGGCTGACGGCCTTAATTTATTAAGGCATCCACAGGATAGCCCGGTTAAGCAGGTGACAACTTCCTAGGTTAATCTGCGAGATGAAATACACAAAATAAAAGGATCCATACAACGTGCGATAACAGGGGCACATAGACGTGTGCGTACGGCAATCTCAAACTGTCCCAAACAAATGCCTGCCGTGAGTGCGCTAACTGTGCGTTTGCACTGGCACTGTCTCGTGATCTCAAATGAATGAAAATAAACAATATTACAGAATGTTGAAAATAGTTTGACATTAACAAAAATTTGTTCAAATATATTGCTAACAATTATGTCTCGCTCGAGTAGGTATGAGGCGCTTGAACGAGTATATTAACAAAAACATCAACAACCAAAACATCAAACAAACAAATAAAAGCAAGTTTTTTCTTGAAAACTCTGTTTAGTAGAACTGTTTTTCAAAGCTAAAAGTTTTCAAGTTATACATAAAATGTTTATGTAATAGAATAATATTCAGTACAAAGAAAATGGGCAGAAAAAAATGGATTATAGACTCTTAAGATTAGCATAAAACACAAGGCGGTTAGCAACGCTCAAATAAAAATAAAACGCTCACAAGCACACTATGATCCTGAGAAGAGTCATTGCAAGTGCTACCTTTATTGTTTGTGAAGTCAGAGAAATTAATTGTAAAGCAAATTAACCACCATTTCACTCATTCTTTGGCAGCTTTACTCATTCTTTGACAGTGCTGTATGAAGTGGCAAACACGGCAAATTGACATAGGGTGTCAATTTGCTTGAAAATTTATTTCCCTCACTGTACCTACTAATGTGCTGTGTCAATAACTGTCAGGGATATTGAACTCACTTCGCTTCCTTATCAAAAGAATTATGAATATTAATTCTCAATAAATTCATTTGTTACCTGCATTAAAATGAGGTATTCCTGAGCACTTCCACTAACTGCACTGAAACAATAGCTGACCAATTTTTACTACAGAAAAAGCTACTTCCATTTTATTCGTGCGGATGCAAGAAAAGAAGTATTTACAATGTAATTTTTCAAACAATACTACAAGCATATATATTTGAGTATTAAGCTAAGCTCACACGATGTAATATGGCTCGACCTTGTCCGCATTGTGCACCCGAGGCAGCGGCCCAGATGAATTGTTTACGAATATACTGGGTAGCTCGTCAAGGCGTACGCCATGTTTACAATTTAGCACTGGCCTTACAATTTATAATAATAGCTGGACCACTGACTAAAGTTCTGTACCTACCCATATGTTTTTTTTGTTAAAAGTAGCACATAAGTAGCGCTTATTTAGCACAGTTATTTTAAGTTTGCATGAGTTCTCTGATTGTGACTTAACTCCATGATTATTAATGCGGAAATAGTTTAAATAAGTCACAATTGTCATGATCTTTAAATTAATTACCGCTTTAAACATGTCCACTTAACCCCACAATAGTTTTAAAAGGCCTTAATCAGAAGCACCAATTCATTGTTCCCATAAATAGGCTGTCCGTATGTCTCACTAGGATGTCTTGTTCACACGACCCGAATGAATCGTTCACGAATACATTAAGTAGGCTTACATTGCGAAGCATTCTTGGTAAGTGTAGGCCTGGCCTTAGCTTGTTCATTATAGTCTGGTTTAGTGTTAGCACTGGCTTGTATTGTGCACAGTGTACGAGTGAATTTAGCTGTTGCTTGAAAGTTTATACACTGTTGAGTCCGATGACTAAATTAGTCGGTGTCAGGCTGCCGTCAAAACCCTTGAAGTGCGATATTACGCACTGGTCCACAGAGGGGTAATATCGCCAAACTCGCTCATGCTATGAAAAATAAACGTAAATTAAATCCAATGTCCAATGGTGATAACGATGATGGAAAAATCAAAAATATATTGGATTGACATAAGCTATCTAAAAGCCTGTGCCAATCCTGTTGAAAGTCGTTGTAGGAATCCGAAACAGTTTGAAAGCGACTTCCACTTGTATTTAAATATAATTACGATGTACCCAAAGCCAACAACGTCACAATATACTAGGTATCGCCTCTACAGGCCACACCTCACTCAGTCTAGTTCTATGTCTATTGTGTGCAAAAGAAAAATATTTTCGTCGAAAATATGCCGAATTGTACATTGTGGTATTTCAAACCTTGTAGTGACTCCAGTCACCGCAAGGTACTATTAACGGTTTATTTTTGTTAACGTGTATTTTATAATTTACCAAGCATTTAGATAAATTAAATAAATTTGTTAGATACATAAAACTATCTTACGGTTGGCAATCAAAGATTGGTGTCGTATCGTGCTTGATGCCGTTACTGAGACAATATGTAATCATAGTTGTTGTGGACTCCTACTTCATTAACGCACATCAAGGACTAATAGCGACATCTCGAGGCAAGAAATGATACCATACGCTACGTCATACCTATCGCTCGACTGTGATTGGGCTTATTGTGAAATATTGTTCCCACGCCCCTCTCCTTGAATGTTGTAAGAACCAAAATGGCTAATATACATAATTGATCGTTAAAAAGCATAGCATCGTTTTTCATTGAAAATCCTCAACACAATATAGAAACCACCTTAAGTTTTCACAAACCTCACCGCTGCTGCTACATTTTGGACCTTCGAACCAAATATTGAATTATTGTACCAATAAGATCGCCGAGCGACCTTTGGATGGGAACCCCTTGCACATGGCGGATTGAGAAGAAAACCCAAAAGGTTTCATCGAAAATAATACGCAATCGGTGGGGCCAATCCTTATTCCTTTCCATCATCTCCTGACTTCTATTTGGTGCTATAGTGTGTCTGTGCTCTTATTTCAGTGAAATTGCCGCATTGTATTCTCGGAATATCGGATTTCCAGTCAATTACTAGCCTGGTGACGTTGCTAGCATCAGTGCCGTGTGTGATTGAGCTGACGATTATAAAACCGTGAGTACTCCTCTTTTCACTGACCACCAAAATGCCTATTGACTCTGCTAAATCCCGTGACAAATCTCCTAATTTGTTATGTATAGAAAGTAGTGAGTTAGTTCGCGATTTAGTTAGGAAGCGTGGTATAATTAAGGGCAGGCTTACCAAATTTAATAATTATTTAGAGTCTTTAAAAGATTGTGATCATGACTTTCCTAATCAAAAACGCATTGATTTAAAGTTGAGGATTCAAGGATGTACTACTTTATTTTCTGAATTTAACGACATTCAAACTAAAATAGAAGAAAGAGTTTCTGATAGTGAATTAGGCGACCAATTAAATCAAAGAGAACATTTTGAAGATAGTTACTACAATTTAATATCACTTGCTGAATTTATGCTGAACACTGATGAGGTCGCTGACTGCTCCAGGTCATTTCATAGTCATAATATCAGTCAAATACATTCTGTGAAGTTACCCACTATCACTATGCCTACATTTGACGGTTCCTATGAGCACTGGCTTGAATTCAGAGACACATTTACCTCACTAGTTCATAATTCTAAAGATATTTCCAACATTCAAAAGTTTCACTATCTCAAATCGTCCCTAAAAGACAGTGCAGAACTAGTTATACATTCTATAGAATTTTCTACCGATAATTATCAGGTTGCATGGGACTTGTTGCTCAACAGATATAATAATTGCGGACTTTTAATTGATCACCATATCAAAGCTTTGTTAAATATTACTGCAATAATTAAAGAGTCGCCTTCTTCGATTAGAACATTAATAGACACTATTTTGAAAAATTTACGCGCGCTTAAGGTTCTAGGTGAGCCCACAAACTACTGGGATAGTTTAATTATTAATATCATGGTGTCAAAGTTAGATAAAGTTACTGAAAGAGAATGGGGGTCTCATAAGTGTACATTGTTCCCGAACCCAAGCGATAAAAATAATTCTAAACGTTTATCGGTGGATGTTTTAATTAACTTTTTGCGCAACAAAGCAGACATGCTGGAGGCATTGCAGCGTTCACATAGCAAGGATGCTCAAAGCACTGACAACAAAAAACAACACTCAAAATGTCATAATATGTCACACTGCAATGTTTCTAGCGGGCCGAGTAAATCAAATAAACAACGCGGTAAACTAATATGCGCAAAATGCAAAGCGAATCACCCACTGTATACGTGTAAAGAGTTTATCGAATGCGACTTAGACACAAAGCTTAAACTTGTACGCGAGCACAACCTATGTGAGAATTGTTTACATTCGAGGCACTCAGTAAATAATTGTAGGTTTGGGCCTTGTAGACACTGCAATCAAAAACATAACTCATTATTGCACAATGATAACGCTAATCGTTCTGTTGCTTTGCATTCCACAACTACCACTGAGGCGTCGTGTGCTAATGAGAGTGAAGCGCCTGCGCACTTCCCCTCGGCCGCACCAGCCGCCTCGGACTCCGCAGTCCCTATTCAAGTAAACAAGGCACACATGCAAGCGCAATCGATTAAGTCTATAGGTGTGCAATCCGTGTTATTGTCAACAGCTATCGTTGATGTAGCAGATGTACACGGTAGATATCATAAAGCGCGGGCGCTCCTTGATAATGGTAGCCAGCGCTGTTTTGTTTCTAAATCATTATGTAAACTCTTAAATGCACCATTAATACAGTCCACAAACGAAGTTCGAGGCGTAGGTGATTCGGTACTACATTGTTCGCAAACTTGTAATATCGTTATCAAATCCTGCGTCGATAATTCATTTACTACGCGCATTAATTGTTATGTGCTGTCTAGGATCACGGCTTCGATGCCCGCCGTATTAAGCGCGCAAGTCTGTATTCCAGACAACATACGGTTGGCTGATCCGGAGTTTCTAGACTACAAAAATATTGACATTTTGATTGGCGCAGATAGGTTTTGGGATCTGTTAGAAGACGGTAAAATACGTTTGACTAGTGGTCCGTTTCTACAGAACACCAAACTAGGCTGGATTATTTCCGGACCTATACTTAATTATACGCGCAAAAGTGCGCCAATTCATTGCAATATTATTAATTCTTTAGATACGCAACTTCGACTGTTCTGGGAGATTGAGGAACCATCTAAGGTCAGAGACGCACAGACTGAGGAAGAACGTGCATGCGAAGATCACTTTGTTCGCACTACTACTCGCAATAGCGAGGGGAGATTCTGCGTGCACATTCCACTCCATCAGTCACCTGATACCTTGGGGGATTCTTACACACAAGCAGAACGTCGATTTCTTGCGCTAGAAAAACGTCTGCAGCGTTCGCCTGAATATAAAATTCTTTATTCCGATTTTTTACAGGAGTATCTTAGTTTAGGCCATATGACACAGGTAGATTCCTATGAATCCCCGTGTTATTTCATGCCACATCATGGCGTGTTCCGCGAGCTCAGCACCACCACCAAGTTGCGCGTGGTGTTTGACGCAAGTGCACGATCGAGCTCTGGTAAGTCACTGAATGATTTGCAACTAGTTGGCTCTCCTATACAGGGTGATCTCATTGCCATTCTTCTCCGCTTTCGGCAGCACAAGTACGTCGCGTGCGCCGACGTGGAGAAGATGTACCGGCAGTGCCTGGTAAACGACGGTCAGCGCAGCTTGCAAATGATTCTGTGGCGTGACCATCCATCAAAGCCGTTAGGTATATTTAAATTAAACACCGTGACGTATGGAACCGCCTCCGCACCTTTTCTAAGTGTTAGGTGCCTAAAACAATTAGCCTCTGAATCTCCTGATCCTGATGTCGCTCGAGCTATAAAAGAGGATTTTTATGTCGACGATTACATAACGGGCTTAGATGATAAAATAAAATTATTAGATCTATGCGACAAAACTCAGAAGACGCTGCAGTCGGGCTGTTTTCCACTTAGGAAGTGGATATTTAATTTTAAACACGATGATGACCGTCAGTCGTCTAGTCAGTTTAAACCTTTAACTTTAGATGAAAATGTTAGTTCTAAAACCTTAGGAATAGGCTGGCATAATGCAAGCGACAACTTTTATTTTAATTCTCACGTTAATATTGAAAATACCAAGCCTATTACAAAGAGGTCTATTTTATCAAAAGTTTCGCAAATTTTTGACCCTCTTGGTTTGTTGAGCCCTGTCATAATTGTTGTCAAAGTTCTATTACAACAGTTGTGGTTATTAAAAATAGGTTGGGATGACAACGTTCCAGATGGCACGGCGCGCGTGTGGAACCGATTTGTTATTTCACTGCAATCGCTAAACACTGTTCGTATACCTCGCCACGCTATAGGTACACAGCCTATGTACATCGAGTTACACATTTTTAGCGACGCATCTCAGACGGCGTACGGCGCGTGTATTTATGTTCGCACAGTTTGCAGTGATTTAACAGTATCGGTTAGATTATTGTTTTCAAAAACAAAGGTCGCGCCTTTAAAACCTGTTAGTATCCCACGTCTTGAACTTTGTGGGGCTTTATTGGGTGCTCGTCTATATGACAAAGTACGCAACTCATTACGTTGTAAATTTAATAGAATAGTATTTTGGACTGATTCTACGATTGTCTTAGGCTGGCTGCACATGAGGCCGAACCAACTTAAGACATTCGTTCAAAATAGGATCGCGGAAATTCATGATCTTACACTGGACGTCCCGTGGCGTCACGTAAGCGGTGTAGATAATCCCGCCGATCTAGCGTCACGCGGTGCTCGATTGGAAGAACTTTCTTCGTCTACCTTGTGGTGGGAGGGTCCTGAATTTCTTCGTAACCCTAGTTTTTCAATAGACGATCACAAAGGTTCGGACTCGTTCAAACACCGCGAGTTACCTGAGGTCAAGTCATGCGTCACCGCCCTTGTAGGTCAGGATTGTTGTGAATTATCTTTGTTTCCCTTTCATCGGTTCTCTCAATTTAAACGTATGAGGCGTGCGGCTGCCTTTATGTTACGTTTTATAAATAACAGTCGATGTAAAAATAATAAGCGTACGGGCGGCCTTAGTGTAGACGAGTTAGACTATGCAGATAAAACATTAGCTCGATTTTGTCAAATGGAATCTTATCCAGTTGAATATAAAGCATTATCTAATAATGAGACCATTAAAAGTAAAGGTTGTTTGTCTAAATTAAATTTGTTTTTAGATGATTACAAATTAATGCGCGTAGGTGGTCGTTTAGTTAATTCTGATGAATTCATTTACGGTAAAAAACATCCAATTGTAATTCAAAGTAAGCATTATTTTACCACTTTATTATTTCGTCATGAGCACATTCAGCTTCTCCACGCTGCTCCGCAGGCATTACTTTTTCATTTACGCGAATCATGGTGGCCTGTCGGAGGCAGAAATTTAGCTCGTCAGGTAGTGCATAATTGTGTTACCTGTACTCGCATTAGAGGTAAGACGCTTAGTCCTATGATGGGTAACTTACCTAGGGAGCGAGTTACACCTAGTCTTCCATTCGTTCGGTGCGGGGTGGATTACGCTGGGCCGGTGCTCATTCTGAACCGCAAGGGTAGGGGTGCTAGGCTTATCAAAGGCTACATTTGCCTATTTGTTTGTTTCGTGACACGTGCTATACATCTGGAGTTAGTCAGTGACCTCTCCAGTGAAGCGTATTTACTTACTTTAAAAAGATTTATTTCACGCCGTGGTAAGCCTGCAGATATCTACTCTGATAATGGTCGTAATTTCGTAGGGGTAATGAACGAATTTTCAAAATTTTTGGCTAATTGTAGTAATGATATTTTAGAATTCGCATCTTCTCAAAATATAAAATTTCATTTTATTCCCCCTTATTCTCCGCATTTTGGTGGTCTGTGGGAGGCAGGAGTAAAGTCGAGTAAACATCATCTTCGTCGTGTAATAGGAAACGCGCACCTCACGTTCGAAGAGTACAGCACAGTATTGGCTCAAGTAGAAGCCGTACTAAATTCTCGACCTCTGTCTCCTCTTTCCCCCGATCCTCATGACTTTTCCCCGCTCACTCCCGGACACTTCCTTATTGGTCGACCATTGACTGCGCCAGCCGGCGATGACCTACGTGATGTTCCTGCTAGTCGTCTCCAGCGGTACCAGAGGGTAGAACAACTTCGCCAACACTTTTGGAACCGGTGGGCGAAGGAATACATCTCCGAGCTGCAGGTGCGAGCAAAATGGACGGCGAATAAGGACGACCTCAAACCAAACGCCTTAGTTGTTATTAAGGACAATAACCTCCCACCTTTGAAATGGCATTTGGGACGGGTCCTTTGCACTATCCCAGGAAAGGATGGTATATCCCGGGTGGCCGATATACGGACGTCATCGGGCGTGGTGAGGCGCGCATATACCAAGATTTGTCCGCTACTACAGGACGTGATCGACACTGATGCAGTGACTGAAGACCATTGAAAGCCACTGCTTCCAAGGCCGGGGGCATGTTGTGGACTCCTACTTCATTAACGCACATCAAGGACTAATAGCGACATCTCGAGGCAAGAAATGATACCATACGCTACGTCATACCTATCGCTCGACTGTGATTGGGCTTATTGTGAAATATTGTTCCCACGCCCCTCTCCTTGAATGTTGTAAGAACCAAAATGGCTAATATACATAATTGATCGTTAAAAAGCATAGCATCGTTTTTCATTGAAAATCCTCAACACAATATAGAAACCACCTTAAGTTTTCACAAACCTCACCGCTGCTGCTACAATAGTTTTTCTATGAAATTTCTTCTGACAGCCTCTCTATAGTATCTTAAATCTCTTTGGTATACTCATATTAATTACGCTTATTATTATTTTGTGCGTTTGTAGATATAAATCATAAAAGATACACAAATTACTAATTACATAGACTGAACCCAAAATCAAAATCTAAAACAGGTTGAACATTCTAGACTTTGAATATTACTTAATGCTCAACATCCCAAACTCAAATACAGACATAAAACTAATATTTATAACTAACCTCCTTGAAGCAAATGAGGTCATGATGCGTGCCCTCTGAAATATGTGCGAAGTCACTCGCAGCGCACATAACTGATGAAGATGTGCCCGTTCAAAGAGGTCAGGTTAAAAATGATCATGAACTCCTCCCATGGGCACGACTTATATGTGAAATTACGAAGGGAATGGTCATTTCTTTTGAACACCACTGAGTTAAGGTAAGTCGTGAGGAAACTTGGATTTGGAAACTGGAAGTGAAAATGCTAAATTGCGTTGGTGCTGGTCATCTGCTGGGGAGTTTGTTACGCCACTTCTTCTTCCCAGCTAAAGTACTAGGAAGTTGTGAAGGGTGGGCGTTTTGGGGGACTGTCTTATGCAATTTAGACGTTTGAAAAGTGGTGATTGTCAACCCAGTTTGAAAAAATGAATTTTGAGTTTGATCAAGGCTCATTGCTTTTCTATAAAATAGGATATACTCGTATAATAAGATAATCGGACAAGCTGGTGTATTATTATTGAAAACGAGGAGTGTGGTTTTACAAGTGTCCTCGCAGATTGACATTTCAACTATTTCTTCATATGTTACAGTTAAAATACAACTGACACAAGTCTAGAATAGTCGTTACTTAAGTTAACTAATTAAAACTTTTCTGTTATGTGTTGTAAATTGATACCCTACGAAAGGCATTTTCAGCCATATTTTTATTAATACCGGTGCTGGTAAACCTGTTCATAGACCAAAACATAAAGAAAACGAAACTTTAAAATTATATACAAAACTCTGCATCTTCGATATTCCTTACAGCGATAACTTCCATTACATCGATACCGGCGCCAGGAAACTTCCCGCTCATACATTTATTCATGGCCGCAATAAACAGCGGAATATTAACGAGGTGCTTAGAACAAGCGAGTTGCTGTAAATAATACAAACTAACACAAACACATACTTTCGCTATTGTTTTGTTTTACTATAGGGGTAGGCAAAAAAAAAAGAACGTGCTACCACGAGCAACGATTCTTAGGGGCGCTGCACACTAAGGCCCACTTGCGCGTTCATGGGTTAGCTAAATAACTCGGGAGTTAACAGCTAACTAAGAGTTATTTAGCTAACTCATGAACGCGTAAGTGGGCCTAATCGTGTGCTGCACAACCTGGTGGCAAAATCGAAATATGTAGATATTATGGTTCGGCAAAAACCCGTTCGGCTGTGCTCGAATTGTGCCGAACGAATATTTGTACCAATTGGTTCGGGTCGGCTTTGTTGTTCAACAGATACAGCCGAATCAAATGTACTACCCGAACAAATGTATAGTACCCCTTAGACTACATTTCCACCAGACATGTGCTAAGTGGCGTAGCGATGAGTGTGTGCGATATTACGAAAAGGATCGTTTAATTTACAGAGCGTAGCTTGGTGGATAATAGTTCAACAAAGTTAAGTTTTTATATATACGCGCAAAGCGCTGTGAAGATGCTCTTTGCGCGTCTTATTCGCTCCGCTACACCACTTAGCTTGGGTGGAAATAGTCACCTAAGTTTTGCTAGATTTCTCGCAAATCTCTGGTGAAAAAGCAGCCTTAAACTAAAATTGAAACTCAAAAGCAATAATTTCAATTAAGAGGCCGTGCACGAAATCAACTGACGCTTTATATTTTTTTTTACAAGAACATCGGTAAATGGTCTACTTGCATTAGTAAACCATATCAAGAAAAAACATCACACATTAACCTCCAGCTATCCTTGAAATAAACTCAATATCTTCATTCAATAAATCAAAGGCGAAATAAACCATATTTTCGAGAACGCAAAAGTGATGCAACTATTAACAGGTGCTGTGACTGACACGACTGGTTTTGGACCACGAAAACTGTACTTTTATAGTTACACAGACATAATGTTTCAATTATTTCAAGCTTTCTTACAATTAGATAAGTTTTAGTATGACGACAAAGAGCCTTAAATCAATTACCTACGGGCACTTTTGAACCGCTAAGGACTGTCGATCTATCAGAAAGATGAAGTTAGTTGTCCATTCCAAAGCATAGTCAGTTTCTATTAAAAAGACCGG
This sequence comes from Agrochola circellaris, assembly GCA_914767755.1. Classification (NCBI taxonomy): domain Eukaryota; kingdom Metazoa; phylum Arthropoda; class Insecta; order Lepidoptera; family Noctuidae; genus Agrochola; species Agrochola circellaris. The sequence goes on along the minus strand of OU611839.1, from coordinate 20,085,882 downwards.
GCAAGAAACTTCGTGGACACGCTTTTAAATCAAAATGTTGGTTACATAATTCATGTTGAAATTATGGTTGGTTACTTAAGTTGTGTGTAGAGCTGAGTCATAATTTTATCTGGACTATCGTTCTATGAATGTGATGACGGTGCAAACACCCGCAACTTTACTTCGTAAATAACAAAAACAAAATATTGATACTGTTTATTTTGTAAAAAGGTCTTGTTAAATTCAGTTACGAGTTCATAAAAGAATTGTTACCAACAAATGCAGGGGTCAAGGTCTCTTCGAAAGTTCAGTACTTTATCGTATAAACAAAATAATATGAAACGATAAGTTTTCACGACAGGCGGCACGGTGTACACCCGGACCTTGGTGGCTCAAACCCTTGGAGACGGAATAACCCGGTGCTCATCACTACCACTAAGTACAAAAAACCGTACGTATAAATTAAGGTTTGAAATTAAGACACAACAATTTAAGATTGTTAATGAAGAAGACCTGCTTCTATCTTTACGCTTCAGTACAAACTTTGGATACCCTGCATACTTTACCCATGTGGCAGCCCTCTTTTTATTTGTCGTGGTAGTCTATAATCTGATCAAGTGCAAACTTGCTTGAGTCACGTAACTTGATATTTCAATATGTTTTCTTTGTGAGCACGGTACATAAATAAATTACACAAGACCAGTTTAATTTTAAGAGACGGCGAGTCTAATTTTTTATTTTTTGTTTGTGGAGTGCTTTAATAATACATTGAAACATTTTAACCAGTTTATAACATAACATCACGCCTTGTTCCCCGAAGTCTTAGGCAGAGGTGTACCTATAGTAAGTACACCCACATTTCGTAATAGGGGGCGAGCCTATTCATTATTAGTTCATATTTTCAAATCAATTACCGCGATCCTTACTGCACTATGCTTGCTAAAGGTTCGTACTAGCGAATTATTGACCGGTCGCGTCGCGTCGGCTGGCAGCAAGCCAAGCGCTTGACACGATGCGACCGACGCGTTCGACACGACAACCTTCTTTGTAGCAGCCCTGGCGGCTAGGATGTCGTTTGTTTTTTAGGCTATCGAATGGCGGCGAAAAGTGGCGATGCATGATTCGCCAGTTTTGCTGCCGCACTGGCCATGTCAAGGGGTTCGGCTAACGATAAAGTTTTGTAGGTGCTTTGATAGATTGAAAGGTTTTTTGGGTCTGTGTGCATGTTTTGTGCGATATCCGTGGCAGAGGAAACTTCTGTATCATGGTTACCCTTTTTTGGTAATTAAGTGTCGTAGTTCCGAATGACTGTTACCATGAACGTAATTTTTATTTTTGCATAATTAATCATTATACTTGCACGGCACTGCAGTTAAACTATGCTATTTAATGTTGTTCTCAATTTGTTACTTATACTGTTTAAAACTTCAAGTCACCTTAACTATTTACTCATAACAAAGTAGGTACTAAAGTAGACTGACTTGAGTACCAAGTCAAAATAAAGTAAACTAAACTTTTGCACGTCTACAAAGTTACCCAAAACTTCTGTATTTTAAAATCTAGAGAATAACCTTTATAACACGTTATATCACTATAAAACTATTAGTCTCATCAGCACGTTACCATAATATAAGTGTAGAACTAAATCTTTCAACCCCAAACTGCTGCAGCGGGTCGTGTCGACCGACCGATTAATCTGCCGCGTGTTCTACTTAACGTGAGCTCGAGCTAAGTAAATGAGATTGTTCCTAAATAAATGTACTCTTTACCGTAAATCGCTGGGCTTTTACGTGAAGAACTTTGGCTTTTATTCGCTGTTGGAGCGAATTCTTGTTGCTACAACATGTTGGTCGGATAAACTGAATGTTGAGAATATTTAACTGGCCCTCTAAAAACGTATTGACCTTCTCATGATGGACACGTTTTTAAATCATTAATTTAGTTTAGTTCATTTAGTTTTTTTTAGTTTATCCGACCAACATGTTGTAGCAACAAGAATTCGCTCTAAAATCTTTTTGCGTTTCTAGTGATGCTGGCCTTTTTTAAATAATTGACCGCGTTTTTACCTTTGTGGCCTTTTCTCACAGTTGGTTGCAGTAACTAAGCTAGGGTACCCCGAACAGATGGGTCAGGCTAGGTTAGATCTGTGATCAACCGCGCTACATCCAAAATTGGTCACAGTTACTTGGCTGTTTAATATTTTTAGGACCCCAAAATAGAAATTATTTGAGGTTCACAAAAAGAGGCGCAATCTTTATAATATTAGAGTGTTCAATAATATTTTTAGGAGCGCAAAATGGGAATTATTAGAGGTTCAATTAAATACGCCTGCTATATGATTTCCTCTCACACACGCTAGGACAGAAGTTAATGACCTATTCCTCGGCTATTAGGTATGCGGTCATCGCTTCGCTTTCTTTTAATGCCGTCAGTACGTCCCCGTGGGATATGTTTCGACATCCACGCGGGCGAAGAAGACACTTAAGTCCTTAATTTTGTTCGATATTGCGTAGGTAAACGTGTACGTACTTCGATAACTAGCGCACATAATAAGACGAAATAACATACAATCATGTTAAAGGCGTAATCAGGCTGACATATGAAACACGTTCTACTTATTATAGCGAGAGATTTCAAGACGAGATAACGCGCAAAACATCGCTTAGACGTGTGACACGTCTCGCAGCGATTACAGACTATAAAATAAGGATTTTGGTATTGTTGTACACCTCTATTCAAAATCTAACTTTGTGCCATCTAAGATAAGGTTTAATTTTGAAGTGACAAAGGTTTCTAAGCTAGATCGCCGTTCTACGACGTTTAAAAGGCTAAGCTATAGATAATAGATATTCTGAGACGAGCTCGACTGTGGTATAATGAGGGAAGCGTTTAGTGTTCTGTGGTTATTAAATATGGAAATGTTGTCTTTGTACTTTTCGTGTCTGAAGTACAAAGCCCACTTGCGATGACTTAATTAAATTTTCTTGTTAAAGCCGGTTTACACTGAAAATGTTTTGCGAAAAGTTCTTACGTAAACCTAGAAGAACAGAGCTCTTGTCTAAATATACAACGTTCATTGATAAATTCAACATGTTTTATTGAACTAGAACAAAGAGTGATAAACTTTCAATTTATTAACATTTAAGTGAATAATGACGACATTATTGTTTTTCATTAACATTTCTCATGAGTAAATATAGCTAATCACTCGTAAAATGCAAGAAAATGAAGGTAAATAATATAATTTTCACGAGCTTCACAAAAGACTGGCTCCCACATCAAATAAGGCGCCAACAAATCAATGTGACAGACTTAACTACCGAGATGTCGTTATTTTGTACGTACGCATGCGTGCTGCATGTTGTTACTATGTATGATTTGACGGATAGAACTGACAATCATGTTTTATGAAAACCAGAATTTATATTTATTTATTTTACATAACATAACATCACACTATTACCCGATTGGGTACCCGGTTAGGCAGAGGTGTTCCTATAGTACACCCAAAATTTCGCCAGTTTAAGTCCCATGTAATAGACGGCGAACCTATGACCATCAATTGGGCTTTACTTTAAAGTTAAAATTAGACTAAAGTCGGGACTACTACTGCTGTGGAACACTCGGATGGAACGAGTTGCTTTCGCTGTATATTATGAATTAATACAGAGCCATCTAGTATGGTCTCAAGTTTCAAGTGTGAAATGTGTTTGTTTCACGTACCAAAAACAAAAACTTTTGACACAAGTGAAACTGGCTTTTTCGGGCATAACGCTTTTTTGTTACGTGATGATTTCTGCCAGTTTACTCCTACCGCAAGTGCGCAAAGAACCTCCAACAATTCATAAAGTCATCTCACAAAACTCCATCACATGATCTTCTTCCATTCGTCCGTGATAACGACGCAGTGAGGTTTAGCGTCCAAGAGAGCGTTGAGTGCAGAGAGAGTGCAAGAGAAGGATTCATAAGGATCTATTTTATACTACCTTCCGCCAGCGGCTTTGCCCGCATGATATCTTTATAAATCAAGCCTATGTTATTGTTATATAATATTAGTTTATAAAAGTCTAGATAGTCTATGTCTACCCCATCATAATTTACTCGAATGCGAGTTAAGACCGTAGGTACTTAATGACTACTTTTCAGGCTTACCTACCAAGGTACGCCTGAAAAGTGAAAATAAAGAATATCGTCACTATAACATTTAAAAGGTTTAAACCTGTAGGGCGGTACGGTGAGGGAAAGTTGACAATAGCCCGAGGCTGATTATCGCGCCATCTGACGGTATTTATATTCCTCATCTACATTGCATTTTGCAAACGCTTTGACGCCCGTCATGAAAATGTTGGCACCGAGGTTTGACTTAACGGTGTCAAAAAATGCTCTCTAGGAAAACACACCGACTTATGTATTAACAGCGAAAAAGTCAAAAAGGCCAAATACTAAATATAAAAATACCTTCATCACCATTTTCCTATCATTAACACATTATGTTCTTCGTTTAATCAATACTTTCCTCAAAAAATTCCAAATTCAAAAGTCATTTATTCAAACTAGGCTGAGAATCAGCACTTTTCGAACGTCAAAATTATATAAGACAGTCCTCCAAAACGCCCACCCTTCACCTAGACCTGCATTGCAAACAGTCCTATACGTCTTGTACCTGTAAGTTCAAATCACATTAGTGGCACAGTGCCGTCATTCAAACACACCATTAGTTTCATGACGTCACGGTAACAGTTACTCGGCCAATAAGTAAATGAGTCAGCTGATCACTGATGTTACAGTTACCAGTGCTCACTTTCCAGTTCCGTTAAACTGGGAAGTGGGAACTAGTAACTAATGCGAACTAGTGACGTGCCTCCAATCGCGTGACAGCGACTTCCAACTTATAATTAATAGTTCCAAACTGGAACCGAACTTGTTCCGACATAGTTCTGGAGTAGGTTACTTAGAATGAGAATGACCGTCATGCAAGAGACTGAAGATCTAGCACGGTTGTAAGGAAAATTGCAAGCGAGCGATATGAAGTTGATAGGAATTACAAAAGTTTTGTTTTCTTACAATTCCTAATTTGGTTATCTGTGTTTCTTGAATTCAGAAATTAGAGGTAATTTTTCAGATACTGCTAAATCTCTAAAATCTTGATTATGTACGGGAAATGCTCTGTGTTAGGGATGCAAGAACCAGGGACTTGCAAGTAAGGGGTTATAAGTTCAACCCCGCTTGTTGACGCAAAAGGGTAGTTCATCAATTCCTTTTTGCTTTGGTAATCTAACTAAAATAGGTTGTAGGTATGCCTTCTGTGTGTGTTTTAGTCTGTGCTAAATAAGTATTTTTTCTTTTTTGAGGTACGATTCCAAAGCAAAGTTTACCTACATGCTCGTAAGCGTCTTGTGTCTGTGATACAATGATTTTTTCATTAATACAGACACCAACGATACACTTTGTTTTCATTTTATACTTGAAAAGTTTTTGTGAACCATACAGATATGTGTTTATTCCAGAAATAAAATGTATTTAAAAACATTTTATTTCAGAAATAAAATATAGTTTATTTAACGTTAAGCCTACACTAACAATTCAATTTATCTTTATTGCAATCCATGATGTACACATACATGGTGGTAGGAATAAATAAAATGAAACAAATAGGGAGCCTGTCGGGCACAGCAAAATTTTAAATATGTAGTTAGTCTTAATTTGTGTAACATATGTAGTGAATACAGTTCTTAAATTAAATATATAGGTCGCTATATTATGCCAAGAGGCGTACAAATATGGTTGCATGCGAAATAAGAACAATAAAACAATTTCTACAGTCAATGCATAAATAAATAATCATAAATTACGATTAGTCACAATATTCAATAAAAAATTATTGTTTCTCGAGTCAAAAAAATAAATAAGTCTACATTAATTTATCATTCAGAAATTCATCAGTCGTATAATAACATTTTTCAATTATAACTAAATATTTAAATTAAATCCTATCCGTCTATTTATTTTAATTTGTTTGCAGCAGTATTAATTATTATATTTATTTATTTTATTACTTACTAATTTATTTATTCTCTGATTATAATAAGTAATTGATAAAGTAACAGCAGTAGGCTGTTGCATTATAAATTACTTTACATTCACATTACCAATTACGGCCCTTACTCTAAGACCAGTAACTAAACCTTCCTACTGTTTAATCAATACCAGCCCTTCACAGTACCAGGAGACTCATGGCACCGAATTAAAGGACAACAATCGATAGTCCTCAGTTGCAAAGGAATAAGCCAAGCTAGTCAAACAAGCCAGCGGTTTGTACAGCGATTGGTTAATCTAGGTCAACCGGGTGGGTAATCAGCCTCCAGCGGTGAAGATGTTGACTATCGGCTCTAAATTTATCGGTTCGTGGATCTTGATGAAAGTTTACCATGTGCAAACATCCCGGCCGAGTTCTTTAGTAATAGACACAAATAGCTGTTGTACATATTTAACTACTTACCCAACATTGAAAAAGGACTCAACGTTTTAGCGTTATATCTATTATAACCTAACTAGAAGATATTATATTGACGTCAAACAGGTTTTTCTGTTCCGGTTGTCGGTGAAGTATAGGTTTTGTAGGCATTTCATTTAAAGATGAAAATTTAGACTAACATAGGTATCGATACGCCAAAACCTTTGATGTGGCAGTTATTTTCAGGGGCACTTGTTTAGCAAGAACATCGACCATGCATAAGATAAGAAGTCAGACATCTTATCATTGCGCCACCACAGAACTGCGGTGAATGTTAAAACATCTTCTTTAACAAGTTTTATAAATAAATAAAAAGCGGCCAAAACCGAGTTGGAATCGCACACGAAGAGTTCCATACCCCCCCTTAGAATATGTAACACTACATATTTGAACGGTTCCATACCCCCTTAGAATATGTAACACTACATATTTTATTATCTGTTGTTATGAGCGGCCATAGAATACACACTCACAATTTCAAGTGTCTACCTATTACGGGTAAAGATACAGCCCTGTGACAGACCGACAGGCGAAGCGACAGACAGCGGAAAAATAGGGTCCTGTTGTCCTACCAAAGGCAAAAACACAATCAGTCTGTTTTTCACTTTCGTATAAATAGTCTCATTAATGCTCCATGACACGTAATATGCCTATGTAACTCAGAGAAACACATAAATGTAACAGATGATAAAACTTGGCATTTGTTATTTTATCTCGTAATAAAACATAGTGAAAGTACGGCGTCTGCTGTATAGGTGCCTACGCATAAATCTTAGGAAGAAAAACAATTTTATTACTTTAATCTCTCACTAAATGGATTTGGTAGATGCTTATCTAAAAAATTCGTGAAATTAGTTTTTTTTTTCGGACCAATTAATCCCAAATAGGCACTTCGTATTTTCATTATTTATTTTTTATTTTATTTAAAAGATTCATATTTTTGACTGACCGATTACTTGACAATTCAAAAGTGCCTGTAAATGGTTTAATTGAAATAAATGCTTTGAGTTTGAGTTTTTGAGTTTTGAGTCTCGATCCATCCGAAAAACTTTTATTTTCTTTGCACGAACATAACTATCTTAAATGTCATGCAAGCAAAAATCAATTAAAGAATCAAGAAACCAATCAACGATAGATTGAAAATTAATTACTCCACTCACCACGACGCGACGATCGATCACCCGTCAAAGGCACTAATAACGACCGCTTCATGTTTTAGCGCCGAAAGAAACGAGAAAATTAAAAAAAATCTCGTCTATAACACTCCAACGAAAATTCGATTCAAAATTTCAAAAGCCTAAAAGCGGCCGCAGCGACCAATCTTCAGCACTCAATAAAAACTTGGCCAACTTTAATTGAAGCACTAAATCATGCAGATTTTTTGCACTCAACGCTCTAATGCGACTTCTTTCTTTATTATTAGTAGAGGTAGTTAATATAACTGGGAGAACTTGTTTAAACTTACTCCTTAGCTTCGGGGTTCAGGGCAACAAACGGACAATTACTAGGTACTTGGGAAGTTTTTCTTCAAACAGTTGCAAGGCTGTACTGACGTAATTCGTTAGGTACGACTGAAATGGAAATGAGTTATTGTTGAATAAAGAATGACAAACAATGTCTGAACTGCGGAGCGGAACCTTTGTTAAGAATTTTTATTTTATTCAATTTGTTTACAGATGTTGTTGTTTTTTTATTTGATTTCCGCTTATTTGTAATTTCTTATAACATTTACTATTAGTATACTGCCTAAGAATATCCAATATGTATTTCATATCGACTTGAGAAATATTCGCTTCGATAAACATCGATATAAATCCCCACATTTCTAAATGCATAGCCACAGCATCGAGCTTGGCCGTTATTCCTTTGAATGCAGATCTCAGCCAATAATAATACTTAATAACTATTGTAGTTCCCAGTGAAATCTATTAATAGATGAAAAAACTCTATTCTATTTGTGTGATTTTCTGTTAGAATATCTATATATTCTAACAGAAAATCACTGGGAAATAGATTCTCTAGTAAGCACGCTAGATGAGAAATTCCAATGGGGACCTCATATAACATCTCTTACGGGGCGGCTAAGCTCGGCCGCTTATGCCGTTAGAAAGATAAGACAGTTAACAGATGTAGAAACCGCGCGTTTGGTCTATTTTAGCTACTTCCACATGATGTTACAACATAATACCTTGTGATATATTGCAATTAAATGAAAGAAACTTTAAAACTCATATTAAAAGTTCACTTTGTAAACATGTCGTCGACGTGATCGTGACGTCCACTGCTGAACATAGGCCTCCCCCAAGCACCGCCACTTCGACCGATTCTGTGCTACCCGCATCCAGAGTATTCCTGCGACCTTCACAAGGTCATCGGTCCATCTTGTGGGAGGCCTCCAACGGTTCGTCTTTCGGTACGCGGTTGCCACTTCAGAACCTTTCGGCCCCAATAGGCCATCTGTCCTACGAGCAATGTGCCCTGCCCATTGCCACTTAAGTTTGGCAATTCTTCGGGCTATTCTTTGTAAACAAGCATATTACAAATTATAGGATTATATCCAAGATAAGAATGCTTGGATACATGCTGGTCCTGCTCCATAGGACAATCTAAAGTCTAGACAAAATCAAACTGTACCCTAATTACGTAATACACGATCAATCAGAATCTGAATCGTTTTGAAACAGATTGCTAATCCATTGCTTAGTACGTTCGAAAAAAAAATCTGCTCAACAACGTAAATAACACAATGAATGTTGTTGACCTGTCAAATTGAAACAGATTAGTCGGAATTGTGAACGAAAATGTGTTGCGTAATTAGATAGCTGGTTGCTAATTTAATTGTATAATTTATTATTTTTATGAAATTGATTTTACATTCTGTGATTACTTTAACTCACACACTGACTTATTAGTATTAGATGTACTTGAAAAAAATTATAAAAAATGTCAGAAAGAAAATACATTTATTTAGCATAGACTAAAACGCAAACTCAAACTCAAAGCATTTATTTCAAATAAACCAATTACAGGCACTTTTGAATTGTCAAGGGGTCGGTCAGTGAGAAATATGAAGCTAGTTGCCCATTCCAAAGCGTAGTAGGTTCCTATGGAGAAGAACGGGCAAGAAACTCCACGGACACTCTTCTAAATCAAAATATTCTTACAAAATAATGGTTACATCATTCATGTTTAAATTATACATGTGAGAACAATGTAGAAAGACGTGCACGTTAAAAGCGTCCGCAATGAAAAGATAATAAACAAATTCAAAAAATAACATACATTAAAATAAGCCATGGAAGCTAAGAGATGACCAGTCCCTACTGACGGCGCCCGTTCACGAACATGACGCATGGATCAGCACCATTCAGCTCAACCATTTTGAAGGGAACTTAATGATCCAACACACGCGCCACCACCAGCAGACATTTGAGTGAGCATGACATACTCTCAGCCGCCAGGGCTCATTCAAGCCAATGAAAGACTTACCCAGTAAATGGTAGTTTTGTAGAAGGTAATGGTCACAGTGCTCACACATGTGCTATGCAATTATACAATACTAAGAGATTGAATTTATACAATGCAAAGATATTTTTTTGCAATCTTCAGCAGCTCGCAACATTATTTTCAATGCTAATCAACTAGTTTATGCGCCCTTGTGGAGCTGGACCAGCGTTGAGCCAAGTATTTTTGTCAGCGATGTAATCCCCCAATTTATAATATGCTTGGCAGCATAGTGTGCGTTTTATACAAGATTTAAATTTAGTTTCATTTAGTTCGAGTATGTGGGCACACAACACAACATATTGTACTACTACAATGCCAATGTTATGCATATTTTGCTGCATGTATTGTACTTCTACAATGTTTGTAAATATGTGAGCACCATGTATCTATCACATAATTTGTTTATCTGTCATTGCTTAATTTTTAGTCTTTTTACCTATTGTGGTATAGTAATGTTATTCTAGGTGCATCGTCTTCACATAAATAATTAATGTGTACAAAATATTATAAAACATTTTAAAAGAGTAACGGTGGGGTTTCTTGCCCATTCTTCTCCATACGAAAATTTCCTTTTTGAAGGGGCGATTAGAAGCAATTTATTTTTTTTGTTAATTTTGACGTTCAAAATTGCCTTTCATGTGCCTAATTGAAATAAATTATTTGACTTTGACCAACGACTGCAAGAATTATCTATTAATTATAAATTAAAGTCATTTTTCGTGTCTGGCTGTGTGACCGGATGTTCTTCTAAGCTGTGTAACGGATTTGGATGCGGTTTTCATCATCATTTATAGAATTTATCCGAAAAGTTTCTGTTTATTAAAAATATAATGTCTATTACTACTTACTTACATATAATAAAAAAAACTCAATGTATTGTCTAGTCGTAAAAACCGTGTGAAGCAGAAGCAGTCGGTCGATTCTGTAAAAAGATCAACGTGAAACTTAGGTGAAGTGAGCGTGAAGTGAGCTGTCACTGTCACAAATTGACCGGCAGGATGCTAGGGATTAACACTATTGACAGCTCACTTCACGCTGATATACGGTGATATTTTTACAGAATCGATCAAAGTCAAAGTCAAAGTAAAATCATTTATTTCAAATAGGCCCCTGTAAGGCACTTTTGAACGTCAAAGTTTACAAAAACGGCTATTATTCCTTGACAGTTTTATGAAGTGGCTACGTCAATTTGCTGTAATGCAATACAGAATATTGACGTACTCGTAGTGTGTCAATTAGATAAACAATTAATATCCTTGCCTATATTTGAAAACAGCTCATGCAGTGGGAAAAATAATTGCCAATCAGCAAGGTAGGTAGAGGAATTGCTTGCTGAGCTGCACTAGAACCATAGTATCATCTCTCTTAGAGATGCGTATATCTATTTCTTTTCAAAATAAAAACATGATTGTCTCCTACTTAAGTATATTAAGAACTTCATCCAAATTAATTTATGTGCATAGAAATTACCTAAGTATAATACCTTTCTAAGTATTCATCGCCTTGTCAAAAGTTATATTAAGTTCTCCAAAACATTGTGAATTATGCATGTGATAAAGGGAGCTAATAGACGTTGGAGGCATCGACGACCTTTCTAGACAGGTCGAGAGATCGGGAGTCAGGGTTCAAGTCCGACCCTTGATGTTATTATGGTGGGTAAGGACATCCAGGACATTTCGAGAGGTTAAAGTGAGTAAAGAACTTGTGATCCCAAAAAGTGGTTATAGACTTTTTTTCTCTCATATAGTTACTCCATCAAGATCTTGAAAGTCTAAAATAAATCATAAAAGTAATTTTGAAGCCATTTTGACGGTATCAATTCTGAGAATTTAACAAACTTGCTTAATGGTCAGCAAAGTAAAAATAACCGACCAGTCTCAGGCGTCCTAAAGCTTCGTTATCGAACGGATCGTGACCACTAAGCTACCATCTACCTCAAAACAAACTGACTTGTCCATGTGAGTTTGGCCTGAAATCCACTAAACTCCTCCTTTATAACCCCATCTCTTTCTTTGCATATAAGTTGGAAAGAGAAGCAGACACTCGTTTGGAAAACGCTACCATGTCCAAGTTTATGGTACCGGTCGGGATTTAAAGGGTATGTTTACGATTTAGCGAAGTGTCCGGCAATTTTTCTTGTCCACATTTCCCTGTTCGAGATTTTAACTAGGTAGCCGTATGCATTGACATTTTCGTTAATTTATGCCGGGGGAAGTTAAAGCTGACAGTTTTAAAGTGGTGCGGTTTTTAATCGTGGTGGAAGTTTAGACTGGGGTTTTTTAGACATTTTGTGAGTTGGATTAATTGGTTGGGTGTATTTTTCGGGTTTTAAATTGAAACAGTAAACAATTGGGCTAATAAAGGTTGAACATTGTTAGGAAACTACATAAAACACAAGTAGTTATTTGGTAAATTAAAAATACCTTTAAACTGTGTCGTTGCCGCGTTGGTCTAGTGGTCGCAAGCGCTACTGGAGGTCCAGGGTTCTATTCCCAGGTCGAGCAAAGTGTTATTGGGTTTTTCCATCAGGAATTTGTCAGTAGCAGCCCGTAGTCTAGATTTTTGCTCGGTTGCTGGCAATAGGCTCACCCCCTATTACATGAAACTTATACATAACTGGCGAAATGTCGGTTGAACTGTAGGTACACCTCTGACTAACCCTTCGGGGAATTATGGAAGTTATTTTAAAAAACCTATCTCATTGTTTTTTTGCTGTTTTGTAATTATTAGGGACGGACTTCCTGTTACTACATAATTGAATTTAAAATACAATAGACAACGTATATTTAGTAACCTAATTCGCTTAACAGTTCTTAAAGAGTCATGAAGAAACTTGTAAGAATTCGACACGTATTTCACTTCTCAACGATCTCCTTAGGATGACGATTGACTTATTGTGAACTCGGACACGACGTGTTGCCACGTCAAGCACCGAACGCAGTGAGAGTCACAACGCCCGACAACCCCACTTATATAGGATTACTGCTCGGTCCACCTCGGCAAGGATCGTTATCTAAAGTCTCTAGTACTGACATTCAGAAACCTTTATCACATGTGTGTAAAAATTTGAAATTGTTATTATTATTTAATGAATGACCCGAATCTATTAGGTATTGAACAAATTGGGATCTTTCTGGATAACTATTCATGTACGCTGCAATTTTATTGTTCTTTATATCTTGTTTGGAAATTACGAATAGTTTGACCTATGTATATATACCATTCAAATCATCGCAATGTAACTTGTAAACACCCGGTTTTTCATACATGTCGATTTCTTACAGGGTTCTCTATGTCTTCTTAAGAACAGTTAAGCGGGTTAGGTTACTAAATATACGTAGTCTATTGTATTTTATAATGGATTTCCGCAAAGTCGCGCCTGCGTCAATCAACTAATTGAACTTAGTTAATGATTGATGAATGCGGTTGAGGCCCGTAATCTTTCTAATATTTATATCTAGTTATTAATTCGCACGGGGATTTACTGTAGTAGCCAAAGGCAGGTAATATCTATACCATTAAAGTAGATTTAAAAAAGGAGGAACACTGTCCCAAAACAGTAGGTACCTTTTGAGAAAAAACAAAGGGTTATTCCATATCGGTTCATAGACCGCAGTGTCCGTGCAAGCAGTGCTCTAATTAGTCAGTTAGTAATTAGTGGTGTGAGGGCCTAGTTAGCATTAGTTTACAAGTGTACTTACCAATTTCGAACAGCGCCCGTTTAGTTTAGTACATCTACTTGTAGTCTATTGATATGTTTATGATATGGATAATATTAGCAGCTTGTGAACCTTTTTGACACTCTTTTTTTGGTCACTATCTTTCGTCCGCGGCTTTGTCCGTGAGGAGATCGGAAATTATCTCAGGGGAACGAACTATCAGGATAAAAAGCATTCTATGTCGTAACCCAGGTCATCCATGGTCTATCTATTGGGTGTCCAAATTATATAAAAATCCGTTTAGCTGTTAAGAGTCCGTGCACAAAATTCACTCGACAGAGTTTAGGCAAATTCATTGCGATGCTATGTTTGTGTGCACCGTTCACGCACACACGCCTAAAGATCGAGCGTAGTGATCGCTTAAACAGTTTTGATCCTATAGATGACATTTTCTTAAGTTTGTGTATATTCGTTTAGTTTATTTATAACCATCAACATAAAAATGCTACAATTTGGAGTTAGATGCATTTAGATACATTTAGAGATTTAATAACATTGAGGTAAGCATTTTACTTAAATACGAGTAGTGGTACCGATTCTCTTGTATACCGAACTAAACTATCACTAAATTCCTTACTTTTGGCTATGAGAATATTAAAGCTATTCTGCAATAAAAAATCCTCTAGCTTAGATTTTTTTTTAACAAAACTAATATCGTATTTGACACTCGCGACTCGACGTGCTACTTGTTTTTCCCTACCCCTTGTATATTTTTAGAGCCGGAGGCGCTCTCTTCGGGCAGCCTCGACGTCTTTTATATGGAATTTTTCACTTTTTGTATGGAAAATATGTAAAATTATTACCTACATGTTGAGTTTTAGGTGTTTATGGGTCGAAATTTTCGTTATTTTTGCGATAAGATACACCATTTTCGAGATATAGGAATAAAAAAGAAAATAAGATACAGTACTGGTTTTGCACCTGAAGCCTATTTGTGTGAATCATAACAACTAATTTTATTCCTCTTTTATCTTTTTGAACGCGATTGTCTGACTAAATCCGACTATTGTAAATCGCGTACACACAAACTTACACAAATGCCCCATCGCAAAAATAATGAAAATTTCAAACCCCTTTAAGAAACCCTTATAAACCCCTAAAACTCAACATGTAGGTAATAATTTTACATATTTTCCATTGAAACAGTGAATAATTCCATGTACACACGTCGAGGCTGCCCGAAATGCGTGCCTCCGGCTCTTAAAAAAAATACACGGAGTAGGGAAAAACAAGTAGCACGTGGAGTCGCGATTATCAAATTCGATTTCAGTTTTGTTAAAATCATTTATAAAGTTAGAGGATTTTTTTTTGCAGAATAGCTTTAGGATTCTCATAGCCAAAAGTAAGGAATTTTAGTGATAGTTTAGTTAGTTTAGTTCGGTGTACAAGAGAATTGGCACCACTGCCATCTTAGTGCTGTCAACCTAAAATATAGTTAAGTTGTGTCACCTAAGTCTATTTCAGAATGGAAAACCGTCGTTTGACAGGAATAAACAAAATTTTGTTGATTTTCAGTCTAGTTCAGAGGCATTTGAGACAAAAGAATTGGCATTGGATCCATATATGGATCTGGGACACTTGCGCGAAAGACATTTCCGCGAAAGACACTTGCGCGATGAAATTGTAGAAATGAGAATTTTTCATAACATCACGCCACCAATTTCAAAGGGCCCCAACCTTTTTAAATTGATGGCGTGATTTTATGAAGAAATATCAAAATTTTCAGAGCCGTCATCACGGATTTACATTATGACTTCACTAGCAGCTTTAACATTCTCAAAAACTATGAAAACGACACCCATGACGAAAAATTTGAAAATGTTCGCAGCCGCCATCTTGGATCTTTATTTTGACTTAAAGTAGTCTTTAGCAGCGTTCTTCAGCGAACTTCGTTCCAAAAAATACTTCACTTATTGCTACTACAGCATATCGGTCCGGGCATGTCGGTGACGCGAACCCTAATTTTTTCCACTACCAAAAATCACTCAACGCGCTTAAAGAAGTTTTCACTTTTAAAAAAACTATGAAACCTACAGTCAAAATATAACTAGCGGACCCGGTAGGCAGACGTTGCCCTGCGACAACAACGCTACCTGGATCGAACTATAGCTAAGTTCCATCTAAATCAGTCAAGCCGAAAAAAAAAAACATCTAAATCAGTCAAGTCGTTTAGGATAAGAAGAATTACGAACACACGCGTCCCGGTATTTTATTTACTGCCAGATATGCAAATATTTTATGTTCTTCAAAAACAACTAAGTACTTAAAATAAAATGCGGGTCAAAATGTGGTAGTCGGCGTATAATTTCTGGAATATGTTTACATATAACACGTGCGCGTCTGTGACGCAAAGTGATACGTCCTCACGCTATGAAGGCCCGGTCGCTACTGACGGGATGGGTTTTCCGCGGTCGTTAATATAGTTCACTTTGCCATTTATTTACGAAATGAAGTAATTGTTTATTTTTAAAATAAAATTTAGATTCTATTAGATGGTTATTTTCTAATGTAATTAGTAAATAACTAATTGTTTATTCTATTACAAGATTACTCTGTAATTTTTTTTTTTTTACGAAAAAATACTTATTTGTCTTGAAGTTTTTAGAAAACTACGTTATTTCAAAAAAAAAAATCTGCTATATTTTGTATGGAAGGTGAAAAAAGTGGTTCAGCCACATGCAAGTAGACCATATATTGATGTTGATGAGGTTTTTAATTTTCAAAATCAAAAGTATGTAACCAAAAGGAGGATTAAGGAAAACTTGTTGCAAATATTAGTGATTTTCCATGAATCCTTAATTTATTTGAAAAATCCCTTTCAGCCACATGCTAGACAAAGACCTCGACTTTACAGATCATAAATAATTTTGTTTCAATTCTGTTTCCCTTTCTCACAACGAATGAACAAAATTGATCAAAATCACTCGATTTCGTGCACGGCCCCTTAAGGCTTGAAAGGGCAGACAGACTTCGTTTCGCATTTATAATTATTAGAATAGGTAGTATGGAAGTATGGATTGTGTTAATTTTAAAATAATAACAACAAATATAAAATAAAAAGTACAAACACTGCCACTGTAGTGAATAATTGTTAAATTCATAACAATTATTGAAAGTTGAATTTAATACTAATGAACATAGTTAAAACAAACACGGTTAATTGACGTGGTGATTTTACGGTTTACCAAATAATTTTGTATCGAAATATGTTCTAATATTTATGTTTTGAAAAAAACTTTGTTTATGTTTAGTCAATTCTAAGTTTAATTTGTAACAAACAAGCATTTAACCTTGCCAAAGGCTAGCTAGAATATGACTTCAAGTAATCTCAACTCAATTTCAACGATTTGGAAAATATTTATAACTTGATAAATTTCCAAACCGTATACATAAATGAAACAAAATCATAAATTTTTATTTCAGTCCGACCAATTGAATACCCGCGTAGCAAACTACGAGCTGCGTAGCCGACGCTACGGAATTCGTAGCAAATTCCGTAGCCCTTAACCAGTACAAATGCAAATGACTTAACGTCCAACTGGTTTGTGCTGAAAATGAGTCAGCAGACTATACATACATAATATTATATGTATGTATATGTCCTATGTAAACAGCAACATTAAATTTAGTTAAAGTCTGACTCAACATGTATTCGTCAAAGCGAAGAGGTATACAGGCTGGTCCAACGTGTCGTTGCTACAAAGGGAAAGCCTCTCTGGTAACGGATTAAAGTAATAGTTTACTTGTCACTCAAATGTAGTATTTATATTTGAATAAATAAATAAATAGAACTGACCATTCATTCGTTTATTAGGAAATGTTGGAGAGAGGAAAGTTATATTTTGAGTTGGCACTAATTATTTAATTATCTCTCTCTATCTACCCAACTATAACTCATAATAATGATAATTGTGGCCAGTTTTCCTCATCTTTCCCCTCCACTAATAATAAAACAATTATGCAAATATTTTCAGGGGTTCCGTTACTAGTACGTTCTTTAACTGATATTCATTAAACTTCAAAGGATTTGACAAAACCCCGATTGCAACATAACCTTCGGAACTTTTATATTTGTCTACGGAAACCTAATAAATATATCGTACCTTTGTTTGACTTGTAAAAGGCCCGAACAAGCAATTAGAATCGAAACAAAGCTACTGTTACAATCTCATTATAGAAAAAAAAGGTGAGGAAAAAATCTAATTTAGCGTTGTGAAAATGCTTATTCTGAGACTGATAATTATCTCATGGATCAGTTGTGCGTGTTCGTTTAATTAATGGACAGTTCCGGGGATTTTAACGCTTTTAGTTGGTGAAATCTTTTTCCTTTTCGGTATTTGAAAAAGGAAAATCAAGTTAAGTTAAATTCGGCCATTTTCCTGATATTGCCTGACTACATCTTCTAGGATCACATGCGCGTTCGAGCTACGTGGACTCTTTTTCTTGTTTTATTTGCTTGACGAAGGGAATGGTGGTAACTACTAGCTGAAAATGAAGACCACTACTTTTTTTTAACATGGCCACTAATTGAAATAATATAGACATTTTATCATATTACATTCTACGTAGTAACAGAGTATTTCAAATAATTTGATAATTATTATCATGAATTTCTGCTTCACTATCAGCCTAGTAAAACGAGGTTCTGCTAAGTCGGTGCTTTCCAGGAATCCATTACCTACACGATACTTGGTGTTAGTTCAAGGGGTCTGGGAACTACTTACTTACTCTCCGAGAACTACACATTATTATGTCACCTGTCTTTGTATTGTTTGATGCCTGTTTATTAAAGGAATCACAAAAGCAACCAGCATGATAAAATTCTAAGAAATAAGTTCAGTGTTAGTCTTTAACAAGAAAATACTGCAACTATGCGGGTTTTGCAAAAGATAAGTCAATGAACAATGGTGCCAAGTTTCTGAAGATATTCTGAATGAAAACTGGTAAATTATTATGTACTTGTAATCATTTATTGAAGAGTTAAGAATACTACAAAGATAGCATTATGATATATTCAAAATAATAATTAGGTTGTACAATATTGAGTAATGAAAAATCCAAAATTATTAACGACTTATGCCGCTAACTGAGCCTACTGCTGGTTAAAAAAAACTGTGATCTGATCAGCAAAGTCAAAGTCAAATCATTTATTTCAAATAGGCCCTTGTAAGGCACTTGAACGTCAGCATTCTGTCAAGCATGGTAAGGTGCTCCATATTACGAAACGACACATAACATCGAGGTTTAACTATAGTACACCCACATTTCGCCAATTATGTTTAGGTTCCATGTAATAAGGGCGAGCCTATTGCCATCAACCGTGAACGAATCCAGACTTCGGGCTGCTACTAAGAAATTTTAAATGGAAAACCCCAATAACACTTTGCCCGACCCGGGAATCCTACGAAACTAGTCCTGTTTTAAAGGTATGTTTGTTAGACTTAAACATTCGGATCAGGAACAACTATAATATTTGATCCGTGCAGAAATCGACCCATAGCACAAACTATATCGCACAGCCGCAGCAAAAATGGCAGTGTTTTATTAGTTAGTATGTCCTTACTTTGATCAAATAACTGTCAGTCAAGGATTTGGAGTCATAAATTCTGCCTGGTTAGCGGCAATATGCACTCGAATTGGCGTCTATAGCAGATAGGAATTACCATTCTTCAATGGTATGAAGAATGGTAATTCCTATCTGACTTAAATTATTGTATGATTAATTTTGTTTAATCAATTTCCTAAAATCAATGTAGTTTGTTTTTGTTTTCTGTGTTATGTAATTTTTAATTTAATTTAATTTATTTTGTGTAAATTCAGATAGATACAAAATATTGTTAACGAATAAATGACTAAGAATAAGATATTTCGCCAGTTAAGTTTTAAGCTCCATGTCATAAATAACAAAGGGCTAAAAACCATAACTGGCGAAATATAGGTAAAATGTGCATTGTGCCCTCTAGTATAGCCTTTTGGAGAATACCTACAGGTGTGATATATGTTATTTGGACATCTATTTACAAAAATATCTTAAAGCAAAAACAAACGTAGTCATTCCTCTAAATTACGGCCATTTGGAGCTTCCGAGAAAAAGTTGGAAAGTGCTCAATAAGTTTGAGTACAATAAGTAGTTAGTGTCATCGGAGTGAGCGCGTCGGTCACAATTAGGAAGTTAGATGGCGGGCCGACAAGGCCCGACACCCATCAATACTGGTTACCGTGGAAGAGGATACAAGGACTTTTGGAAGGCTTAGATAAGTTCTAGGTTTTTATTTATGTCTGGGTTTTGGTATTGATGCTTAGTATTTTTTTTATTTAATATAGAAAAAAGAAAGAAACAAAATACTTTTATTTAGCGCAGACTAAAACACACACAATATAATTACAAAGCAGATTTAAAAAAAAATAAAAAAAATTACATCAAATGAAAAAAATTGAGTACGGTGTAAACAGAAATTTGATGGGGAGGGCCTCACGGCTGCGCCAAAAAGGCCCAGTTCAGCAAAAATGCCAGACAACTATAAGTGTCTTTTTTTTTTTTTTTTGAGGGTGGGAAATTTTCAAATATAACTTCTCCCGCTCTGGGCGGAGCGGGAGGGCGTGTCAGACTTTTACTGACTAAAACCCACCCGTGTTCCTTCCGTTGCCTGTGTGGCGGGGTCGCGATATCCCTTTCGGACAAACCCGCAACCCCGGTAGGCATTGGCCCTTCCGGACCCCGTCAGTTGGTGCTGACATCTCTTTGAGGCGCGCGTGGAACTCGACGCGCCGTCGACCCGGGCCTGGTCCCTATCGGACGGCGAGCTACCCATTACTCACCATCCGCAAGCCCGCGCCTGCGGTGGCCGGAAGTCGGCTCTCGACTCTAACTATAAGTGCCTGACGCTGGTTTTCACAATTTATTAATCCGTGCACCAACGCATCGTACAATACGCCATAGATAATACACTTAATACGCTGCAAGCAGCCGAGCGCGGCGGACAGTTCACGTGTGGCGGCATCTACACCGCCACATGCGAACTACGCATCAAAGACTTGACGTCACACAACATCCTGACGTCACTCAAATCCTGCATCGCGCAATTAGAGTTTACCGCGCGGTGGACATATATACAAGCTCACGACTTCAACCTCTGGGCAATTGCCCGCCAGACATGACACCCGTCTGGTCGGAGGATCCTCCCTCAACTATGGGGGATGAGTGAACTTTACACCCTGTTCCTCTTACCCCTAAATTGGTGACCCCGAGTATGAACGTCAACGCAGCCTTCGTGCAACTACTTCAGCGTGACGTCATCATCATCACTCCCGCAAGCTTTCGTGAGGCGAGTCACACAGCCAGCCAGCACCCACGGCTTCAACGGGCATCCTGACCACCAGCATGCAGCGAACGCGCATTCCTGGTCATCACCCTCAGCCACAACCCAGCGCTGTACCACATCCGACCCACTGGATCAAGACGCAGCGCCACCCCGACTCACTGGGGAATCACCGCAAGCTCCGCAGACAGTTCCGACTCACCGCGAACTATGCGGCAGACAGTTCCGATTCACCGCGAACTATGCGGCACCCGGTTCCGACTCACTGGAACCACAGCTGGTACTGTGAAGCATCGCAAGATACAAGACTCAGCCCACTATCGACCTCCGGTCTCCGGAGGGGAGTGATGTGGCGGCATCTACACCGCCACATGCGAACTACGCATCAAAGACTTGACGTCACACAACATCCTGACGTCACTCAAATCCTGCATCGCGCAATTAGAGTTTACCGCGCGGTGGACATATATACAAGCTCACGACTTCAACCTCTGGGCAATTGCCCGCCAGACATGACACCCGTCTGGTCGGAGGATCCTCCCTCAACTATGGGGGATGAGTGAACTTTACACCCTGTTCCTCATACCCCTAAACACGAACAGTTTACAAGTTATTTGTGTAATGTAATATAAATGATAAATGATTTTTATTTCTGTAAATAGGTAGTACAAAACACTTTTACACGTCAAACATATTATTTTTAAACTAGATGAGGTCGGCGTTTCCTATCTGACTACTCCGAGAAGAAAGGCCGAAACAAACTCAGAGGTCACGGTCTCTTTTAAAGTCCACACATAATCTTGGTCAGATCATGTGAAGATTATGTAGATTGGTGTCTAAAAATGGTCTTTTGAGGAAAGAACCATACAGATTGAGTGGACCTGTCCAGTCAGTGCACGCATTTGTCCGTGACCGTGCAGCTCAACTCAGAATTTAAGGAGCTCAACGATTCAACGAACAATACCAAAGAAAGGACATTTGAGTAGGCCGCATAAATTACTCAAGCTCCCCGACCATGATAAAACTAAATGAGAAAATAAAATAAAAAGGAATGATCCACATAGTCTTCACATTCACAATTATTAAAAATATATAATACTTTAAAACGAGAAACTTATATATACGAGAGTACTGGTTTGAAAGCTATTTCCAGTTGTTTTTTGTTTGAGCAACAAATAAAACAGTTAACAAACTACTTACTAAGCAGCAGTAATCAATCGACCAGAAATGCATGAAAAAAAATGAACAGATGAAAACTGTCCCTTAATAATACCTACACATGAAATAAATAGACATGTAACTAAGAAAGACTGTAAAGCAAAAATAATATCTCTAAAATATTGAGATCTAGAAAGAACATGGTACACGTTTATATGCTTGTCTTGTTTTCTTCGGTCAACAAAATCTTTATTAAAATTCGTATCTTATTACCAAAATATTCACTTATGTAACCTTAATTAGAAGCCCTAAGTAATAACTTAGGGCTTCTAATTTAGGTTAAATAAGTAAATATTTTGGTAATAAGATACGAATTTTCAAGCTACTGTAGTACTTACCAAGAAATACCCTTATAAGCAAGCGATCTTGGAATAATCAGGTACTCAAATATTCATAAGTATTTAAAGTATAAGCTCATTAAGTAATCATTGAATTATTAATTTAATAATTAAACCGTTGTGTACACTAATCTTATGTGAAAACGGTTTTAACCTCTACTGAAAGTATATTCAATTTAATCTCTTATTTCTCATGCCAGTTTATATGATAGTATGCTGTTATTTTGGTCAATAAAAAACAGCAGATGATCAGTTACTTGATCAGGTTTTAGAATCCGAGGTACAGCCACAGTGGCATAATAGCATAATCAACCTATAACTTTTCTACTGCTTGCGCACAGGCCTCCTTTCCGTGAGAGGGAATGGGCCTTTGTCCACCACGCTGTCCCAGTACGGGTTGGTGGATGTCACAGAGCCACAATAACTAGTTAATTAAGAGGAAACATTATGTTTTGTAATTCCGTAACTATTTATTTTACTATAACATAAAGTCGTCGCAAACTCTCAAGTGACAAAGTAACCAGTAACTGTGGTCGAGTGTGCACCGAGTTTATACAAAATGTTGCTAAGATTTTACAGCAGCTAGTGGCCGAGCAGTGGCTAGCATCAAGTGGCCGAGCTGTGGCTAGCATCAAGTCGCCGAGCTGTGGCTAGCATCAAGTGGCGTAGATTTCGGTGGCACGTAGACATTTGATCCTTTTGATACAGGCAATGCTGTTTTGGGCAGAAATAAGTTAAAAATACAACTCTACTACTTCTCCGGACTCTTTTACTTAAATGTTTCTTATGCTAATGCTTAATCAAATCCGTACGTGTTTTATTTTCAAAAAGCATTGCTGTCTAAATTCGTTAATCACGTGTCATTATTAGAGCAATTTAGTGCTTCAGGT
Source organism: Agrochola circellaris (assembly GCA_914767755.1). Lineage (NCBI taxonomy): Eukaryota > Metazoa > Arthropoda > Insecta > Lepidoptera > Noctuidae > Agrochola > Agrochola circellaris. The sequence continues at coordinate 20,062,398 of OU611839.1, read as the reverse complement.
GGGGTGCCTTACCCCGGGGATTGGTCTACCACCCATTAGGTAATATAAACACCCTAATCACGGTGTTTTTACTTACAAATCGTCCCTTGTTATTTATTTTAAGAGGTTTGTTTCTAGCAAGTTATATAGTAATTTACTCTAGCGATGATTCGAAACTTGGATCGATATATTTGGAATAATGAATGGATTGTATGAAAGATAAAAGCTGGAAATTAGGTGTCAGCTGAGATGACGGCTGATAGACGCGTGGAAGAAGCCGAACCCTATAAGTAAATTGGGATACGGGCAAGAAAATTATGATCATCCAATACATTTTTTGGCGTTACTTAATTCTGACTAACACGTGCTTTACCTTAGGTCATGGGGACTGACCGGACCTTGAAATAAACAGACCTTAGAGAGGAACACTCTTGACGGAAATACGCAAGTCATCTCCATTAATTGAAGACTTCATTAAGAGAGTTTCCATACAGGAAAAAATAATACTTATGTATGTTGAAAACACCTCGTTTATTTGCAAAAACTAAACTTCAACACGTTTATTCCTGTGAAGCTTCGTCCGCACTACTCTGTAAGTAACCGGAGAATCTGAAACATATTTTCCACTATTTTTTATAAGTGTGTGCTCTCGAGCGGACGGAACGGCGGTTTTATAATAGCTTCAAAATTAATGTTCGATATTGTGTAATGTGTTTCATTAATTTGACGACTCGAAGTTTTCACTAAGTAATAGGTATTTTATAAGCTGAAAGTATAACGATAACGTACTTTAGCAGTCTAAAATTACACAAAAACTGAACAGGTTCAACATTGTACGGCGTTTGTTCTACAGGTGCCGAAGCGAGCCGAGTTTAGCCTAAGTTATATCCGATGAAATAATACAGGCAGTATAAAATGGGAATCGAAAATTCCATTCGAATAATTAATTAGAGTTAATTGTTGGAGTATAGTAAAAACAAATCGATCCTACTTCAACACAGTCTCTTTCTAAGTCATATATGTTATTTTTTTCTACCCGAGCCCGCCCTTAACCACTTAATGAAATCATTACTTTCTCATACTGACTGTACTATACTTTTAGCCTTGTGTGGGAACACACATCTCACATAATACTAGTAGAACACACCTTCCAATATATAAAGAAAAGGATAATTAACGTATTATTGAAATCCTTAGAACGGTATTTCATTTACTGTCCAACCTTTAACCCTAACATTAATAATTATCAAGTTCGTGAGGAGCTCGTGGCTAAGTAATGAACTGGGTCGATCCGTCAGGTTTTAAGCTACGCTTGTCGGGGTTGGTCTGTGGATGGGTGACCATCTTTACATACCGAGACTCCTCCGTGCCTCGGAAAGCACGTTAAGACGTTGGTTCCGGCTGTCATTCATGGATCTTTGACAGTCGTTACGTGTCGTCAAAAGCCCGAAAGTCTGACAACTAGTTTTACCAAGGGGTATCGTATTACCCAGTTACTGGGCTGTGGAGGTCAGATAGGCAGTCGCTCCATGTAAAATACTGGTTTTCAGCTGCATCCGGTTAGACTGGAAGCCGACCCCAATATAGTTGGGAAAAGGCTAGAGACTAGAGACAAAAATTTCAATTTGGACAAACATGTTTTTTATTTATTTAGAACTACGAGACCCTGGCTGGGAAAAATAGTAAAAAAATACATTAAACTTGCACCATTGTATATCGGAATCTCCGAAACATCTTACTCAGGTAAACTTTATATTTCTACGAGTATATACAATTAGTTCAATAAAAAATTACTCAAACTCAGGGCATTTATTTCAAATAAACCATTTACAGGCACTTTTGAATTGTCAAGAAAAGTGACGACATTAGAAGCATCCATTAATCAATTAACTCTCTCTACATAGCCTGTGTTTGTTTCGTGACAATTTTACAAAACATGTAAATTTCACTAATTGATGGATGTGGATATTATGACATCAGTACTTTACGGATTGCCCGCAGGTCGTAGGTGTTAAGCCTTCGGTTTACCAGAATGTATTAGGACTCATGTTATAGGGGTAAGCTTGTTGTGACATTCTATGTAATGCTCGGCAATAGTCCAACAGTTATCAATACTGACGAGCGCAAGGTGACTTTGAACCCGTTGCAATACTGAATAAACTTCACTTAGGTGCGTTTTCAGTATGGTTAATTCAACACAAAAAAAATATTTTAAGAAGTTTTGATACCTAAGTCTGCTTTGAACGTAGTTGTCTGTAATGTGTGTATTCATGAATGGGAAATGTCGTTAAAAATTAAAAAGCTAGCACATAATACATAATATTACGCCGGCATTAAAACTTTCAACAGTTTATAACCACATACACTTTATCCATGACCTTCTCTCTTACCCCCCAATGTGAGTACAAGCAATACAATTAGCTGCAGGCGAAATGAGATCATAACAATATGAGGTTATGACTATAACGTCGCTGTTTGGCCGCAATTAGACTAAACAAACCATAATCTGAGCATTTGCAAAATAGTTTCGGCTTAATTCGGCTAAGAGTATGTATCCTACAGAGACTAGATTTCATACGGTCTTGATATGCATAGGTCGGCTGTTTGCCTGGTGTTGGCGTGATAGTTCACTCGCAGCAATTTAATGAGTTGCCCCCTTATTCTATTGAAACTGTGTATTAAGCTTCGTGCAGATCAGCGCGACGCGACGCCGCGACGCGACTCGAACAATACAATTTCTAAGAAAACTTGACGGTATAACAATAACCGTTGTCGCGTCGCGCTGTCGCGTCGTGCTGGTCTGCACGAAGCTTTACGCTTGGCCAGCTCAAGGTTAAAGTTTTATCAATGACGTGTGGTGGACTGTACGTGAAGATTCGGTATGTTATGATATTATCATTCAGATTTACCTAACTCGTAATGTAAATTGCAACACAAAATGTAAAATGTGAACAAGTAATATTTGAGCAGTATGCACACATATATAGCTAACTGTTGGATATTAATCGAATCATGTGGTAGGTAGGTACCTACTAGTTTAGCTTAGAACTAGAAATTAGGATCTAAGGTCGATGTGTTCAAGAGTAATAAGATTAACCTACAAAATGTAATAAGTACATCATACTTTATTCTTTACCTGGCCATCAGTATTATTTTTGAGTTTGGACTATAGTTTTGTATGCAAACCTTTACTACGGTCGATTAGATCCAAATGAAAGAAAGTAATCTAGAACAATAAAACCACTAGTATAAACTGCCCAGTTCCACATACAAAGTACAAACTATTTGTCGCTTGACACCAGCCGCGGCTATGGTGAGACATATCGCAAAGTTGCAGCACAAACAGCGCGGTGGTTGCGACAAGATTACTCGTTACTAATGTGTTCCATTTATTACTGCAGTGTGCATCTATCAGCCTGGCAAATAATTCAGACAGGACTGGTATTGTGGTAAGTAAAGAAGTAGAAGAGGTTTTTGGTTTCATGTAGCGGTATAAATGGTAGCGGGAGGTACCGTGGGGTTTCAGTCTGTGGAGCCCGACATAGGTAATCCTCCTTTCTCCTCTGATGAAAAATATCTATGAGTGTTTATGAGCGTTTTGGGAATTGACATTCGCAGAGCTGTCTATCTACCTAACCGCCTGGCCACGGGACATTCGCTACAGCGAATATTCGCGCGGTGTGAACGGCGAAGCGTTTAGCGACTAAAACAAATGTACTATTCATTTTTTATTTTATTTTATTTTATTTTATTGGGACATAAAACAGTTACACGTTACAATTTTAGTAGATAACAAACTAGGGTAGTAGAGGTAAACATGTAACCCACACCAATGTCCGCGGAATAAACTATTATGGAGAAATTAAAGTCATGCCACGCGTAGCGGCGAACGGCGGGGCGAAATTTGCCAAGCGAAACGCACGAGCGTCTGGCGGCGCGGCGGGCGACAGAAACAAATTTATTAATCAGTATGCCACGGTGTCGAGCGGCAGAGGCGGCGATTAGTGCAGAAACCAAACTTAGTTGTATTCGCCGCGAAATAATAAATACCGAATTCTTTTTTGCCGAAATTACTAGGCCAGCAAACTATCTGCATTGACCTTTCTCTCCAGTTGTGGTTGAATATTCATAACAATATAATAATATTTCCCCAGTCATTCCGGTATAATCAGAAAAAAAAAATCTGGATATAAGTAGTCTGTATTCTAAATATTATGTCTTGAACCAAAATTACTACTACTCTCCAAGCAATATCGAGATAACTTTTAAAGTAATTTCGCTGTCCGTCTATACTGGTCGCGGCGGCGAACGCTACTGCCCGTGGCATGCAAACTTTGCTGTTGAATTGCCGCCCGCAAGATGCACCGCCGTTTGCGACGCCCGTCCCCGTGGTGCAGTAATTTTCCTGACGAGTTTGTTCACAGACCTTAAATACTGCTCTATTCAAACCAATTTTACCTTTAAACGGATTGCAAGTTCACGTGCCTAGCATACTCCTACGGCATCCGCTTTTCTTTCAGACGTTCAACACTCCCACATTCATTCTTAATCCACGCTATTTAGCCAGAAACACACATGCCAAGTTTCATAATATTGCATAAAAGACCACCTTGCACTATAATAAAGAGCATATATTGTTCCCACTGCTCGGACACGGGCCTCGTCTCAGTGAGAGGGAGTGGGCCGTTATCAACCACGCGGACCCAGTGCGGGTTGGTAGATGTCACAAGTCTTCGAATTTTTGGTTCTAGGACATGCTTGTTTCCTCACGATGTTGTCCTAGCACTATACCAACTTCTGATTGGTAACTGTCACAATGGCAGAGTTACTTGCATACTTTTCTGCACTTGACTGCCTCGTTGATTTAGTGGTCGCAAGCGCTACTGCTGAGTATGAGATCCTGGGTTCGATTCCCGGGTCGAGTAAAGTGGTATTCAACCTTTCCATCTGGAATTTCTTAGTAGCAACCCGGAGTCTGGATTTGTTTCGGTTGATGGCAATAGGCTCATCCCTTATTACATGGGACTTAAACATGGCTAAATGTGGGTGTACTATAGGTACACTTCTGCCTAACCCTTCGGGGAACACAGGCGTGATGTTATGTTGTGTTTTGTCCAAGTTACTAGCAAGTATACTGTATGCCTAGCTTATTCGACGCTTCTTTTTCGATGTTGATCTCGATTTTAGCGCAGTGTTCCAGTGATCTCACCACTTCACAATATTGATTGATGAAGAAGCTCAAGTTTCGCAAACAACGCTAAATGGAATTCGCCATTTTGATAATAAAATATGAAAAAATAACCATTAAAGATTTTCAGGCATCGTATCTCTGAGATGGTTTTTGTGTTTACTTTAAGCAAAAAAGAAGCTAAATTTTGTTTATATATATATATATATATATTGCATTATGGAGATTGGACTACGTAAATTGAGATAAGATACTGAACCTAGGTAGGTATAAGTACCTCTCTGAAGAATATGAATTGTTTTTTTACATCAAATGTTAAGGATAGACTTTTCAAGCAATCTAAATATTTACGAGTTATACTTGAAACCACTTTGCTTATAAATTGCAGAAAACTGTTAATCCTTGAGATTTTATAGCGGTCAAAAGTACTGTCCAATATTTTCAGCTATCGATAGTGTACTGATGAGAAAATATAGTCCAAGTATAGTTCAAGCAATCCTTCAATCGTACCTTACGATTTCCCACGCCCGTGTGTACCTAGCCTTATAATTGATTCTGACTATGAATAGATTATTCTAATGACCCGTTTCATTCTGAGTCAAAATGATTTAAGCTGTAATTTTCATGATTAATTCTAACCCTCCCATCTTTTAACGATTTGCTTGAAAAGGCAAAATAAAATATCAGTCTTTTATCTGAATATTTTTATGCCATTTTTTTTGAATAATCATATACTGTATTCACCAATTTAGAATTAATATGTATGTAATTACAAAAACAAAAACCAATATTACTAAAAAAGAGACTGGGAGATTGATTATTTTTTGTTAACCATTTTTTAATTGAAACTGGCAAGTTCGTTTGAAAGTGAAACGTGTCTAATAGACTGACAAATTGCTCCAATATAATTATTTAGATAGATAGATAGATATATCGTTTATTTGGTGCACACAAAAGACATAGCACAACATACAAAAACACGATTAAATAATATCTAAATACATGAATATAGCTATAAGGTGCCAATATATAGAAGAAAATAAAGACATTGTGATGACTTTATGTAAGAGGGTTGTCGACATGATAGAAAATTAACTAAAACTGAACTATATACTAGGTCCCACCTCCATCCTGCCCCATAAAATGCAGCAGTAGCGTCCTCTGCGCTGCCACGACGATGCCGTGGAAGTTGCGTAGTTTTTGGGCCAACAAAATTAAAAATACTGACGAGCCATCGTCGCCACGACAAAAAGGAAGACCTTAGACCTTATTGGTCCCCGTTACTACTGGGCTCAAAATACCCTCAGACACTAATCTGCATGGTCCTTATACGGCCTGATCAAAATTGTTCCTGGACTTTAAAAGAGACTGTGACCTGTGAGTTTGTTTCGGTGGTAGTCTTCTTAGAATAGCCGGAGAGGAAACACTTTTGTCGGGTAAGACTGTTTTATTTTACCAATTTACAGAAATAAATATCATTTATCAATGCTTTTAGTTGCCCCACGTGAGGGCAGATAGGGAGGGAGGATAATTTCGCGGTGGCTTGAAAACACTTCCACGACAAGTTAATTAGCTCATTATCTTTTCATCCATACAAATAAAATTACATGTACAGTTCCCATAAGTCCATATTATCTCTATCTCATTATAAGCAACACGTGCCATCCGTATCGAATGTTATCAAAACATCATGTAGGTATAAGACGCCGCGGGTCTTGAATTTAATTCATATCCGCGCCATATCAACTAGATAAGTAGAGTGGAGGGTATCGGGTGACCCTTGTTATTCCGTCAACCTTTAGCTATATGCAGACATGGAGCCAGAAGGGCCACGTCTATTTATTTATATTTGAAACATTCTACGTACATTCCGGGCGCAAATATTGGAAGCTTCCGGCCGTGGCTTCGCCCGCGTCGTATGTCGATAAAAAGTAGTTCTTTTCCAGGGTTCAAAGTATCCCCATACCTTTTATCAAAATTGGTTCAGCCATTTCGCCTTGAAAGCGTAACAAACAAACAAACACACAAACTCGCATTCGGATTTATAATATTTCATAGAATCGAGTTTTAGAAAAAGTTTGGGTTTTTAGAGCGTTGTCTCCACAGAACATAAATCATCTGTCTCTATCATCTGTGAGGCAGTTTCTTCTCAGCTCGATTTGTCAGATGGTAGCAGCTTGCGAGTTATTTATTTATTTGGTTCACCAACTATTGTATACACTGGCTTAATAAGCAAATGAAACAGAAGCAACAAATCAGAATAAAGTGTAACAATCACTTCTAGGTAAACTCTGCATGCACACAAAACGTTGTTCGAACTTACAAAAAAAGAAATTGAAATAAAATCCTATATTATAAAGTTGCACCGAAAAGAAATTAATAAATTAATTAAAACAAAAGCAAAACAGACAAATTATGAACAAAACAAACTAAAGTAGACAAAACTAGGTAATACAAACAAAAAGTCATAAATAGCCTATTTTCACCCACCACCCAGTGAGACAACGCAGGGCTAAGAAACTCAGTGTTCGGGGAGATACTTATAAAAGCTGGCTTTCAATTTGCCTTAACTGTCAAAATGGAGGTCGATCCGATCACTGCAATCGTTCACAGCCCTGCAAAACCTAGCGTGGGGAGAATTAGCACGCAGACCTGTTCTTCTCTGCGGACGGCAGAGAGGCGTTATAGGATTGCGAGGAATTCTGGAGGTGCGCGGAAGTTAAAATTATTTCATATTTGCGGACAGTCAATTGTATGGGCCATAACTTTGCATACAAACATCGCGTCATTCAGGCGTCGACATTTGTTAACCATATTAAAATGTTTGAGCCTATCACTATATGAACGTATTTTCCTTTAGTTATAATTGACTTTATCAATAGTTACTTCTTTGACTTATGAACAAAGTAGGTAAAATAGTATGATCTTGTAAATTTTAATTTATTAATAAAAGTGTAAGCTTCAGATCACAAATACTGTATCACAAAAGACAACTGCACGCCACAAAAAATACCCAAAAATCGGTTTCTACCTTCCCACTATTTCAATCCCCTCTGCACAGAGCTGAATTACTGCTCAATCCTGGTCGCGACATGTTTACTTGAACAACAAAGTGTTACGTCACGCGCCTCGTAGACGCACGTAATACCTTCCTGATACTTATGGTGTCCTAGTACAAGAATGGTGAAGGTTAAAATGTTTAGGTAGCCAGTTGAAAAATAAGACGGCCATGTTAATCCTAACGTAGTCCGCGAAAATAATAATTTCAGCAACTAACTGTAATAAATTATGTTTATACCATTCCCCCTCTAAAAAGCTTATTTTATTCACTGTTTTCAGTGAATAAAAAGCACTTTTAATCACTGTTTTGGTGTTTGAATTTAGAACACATCTATATATGCGACCTGCATCTCAATGCTATACAACCTCCTTGCGAAAACATACTCGATACACAGGAAATAAATATCGCTTCACAAGTTGATTATTATTAGTAATAATAAGATTTTTTTTTTTTTTCGTTAAATGTCTATTTTCGCTTAAATCTTTGTTTTTCTCGTAGTCATGGTATAAAGTATAGTATGCAACTCTTGAATTAGGGTGCGTTTCCACTGAAGCGGAGACGTACGGAGCTGAGCGCAGACGTGCAGGAATCGTCCAATCACAGACGAGACGAGAGACGCGATGAAGATTTCAACCATTGTGATTGCACGTCTCCGCTCAGCTTCGCTCGTCTCCGCTTCAGTGGAAACGCACCCTAAAACGGATTTATATCGAGGGCCATGAACTACTCGCGTCGATCAGGATTCTAACACTTGAATCACTCCCTCGGTCGTGATTCAGTCGTTAGAATCCTTCACTTGCTCGTGATTCATCTATGGCCCTCGCTTTAAATCCGTCCTTTATTCACTAATTGCATAATATACTATTGTTTATGGACATAAGAAACAAAACACGAGCAAAACCGGATTTATGTGAAAGAACCGGAAAAGGTTTATTACACCTACTCATATACCTATTTGTATGAAAATAACTTACATGTAGGTATTAAAAAACGTAGCGGCTTATAAACTCTAAAATCTAGTTATACAAGTCTCTACACAAGCAGAATATTACTAAGCCAAGTAGGTTTACTAGACGATGAATAGAATTTCTAAGTTGATATGAGATTAGCTTCTAAGGCAGTTATTATCACGCAAAAGTTGTGGAAGGTTTAAGCAGCTATATGTTTTAATAGTAGGAAGGTAACCCTTATTCCATCAGTTATGTATTTAAGTTACGTATAAAGCTTCGTGCAGAACAGCGCGACGCGACGGCGCGGCGCGACTCGTACAATACAATTTCTAAGAAAAGTACACGGTATAATAATAACCGGTGTCGTGTCGCGCTAGTCTGCACGAAGCTTAATATGGGGCGGGCCAAAAACCCCAGTTATAGTTGTCTTACCTAGAGAAGCAACACAGAATCCCAATTATCAATCGCGTCAAAGTATCTGCGTTAAGAAACTATGAAATATTATTATAACTATTTAATCAAAAATATAAGACTGCCTCGTTGCTCTAGTGGTCGGAAACGCTACTGCTGAGCATGAGGCTTCGATTCCCTGGTCGAGCAAAGTATTATTGGGTTTTTCATCTGGAATTTCTCAGTAGCAGTCTGGATTTGTGCATACTCTGTTGATGGTAATAAGCTCGCCCCTATTACATGGGAGTGAAACATAACTGGCGAAATATGGGTGTACTATAGGGTGCTCCTCTGCCTAACCCTTCAGGGAATACCGGCGTGATATTATGTTATGTATAAATCAAAAATATGATTGCACTATTTGTAAATAACATAATATTGAACCAGAACAAACCACAATGTCCTAATGAAAGTGTTATAATCTCGAAGTCGTTCAGGTCGAATGTTTGGATGATAAAATATTTCCATGTTGGCATCCAAATATTCATCCGTATCGCTATATTATACTCTCCCGGCAACCTGAATCGATTCACCCTGCATATAAGGTCTCTATCTTTTTAATTAATGGTAGAACAAAAAATCCTGGCCCACAAATTCAGCATTTGGCATCACATGAGCCTCTAGGCATTGACGATAACCTCAAGGCCAGTTTTTCCTTCGTCGGAAGTTCCGCTACAGACTGTCTATGACCAATCGCAATAACTCGCTTTCTTTCTTTCTCACAGGTTTTTAATTTGGACATAATTATAGCAATGTCAAGTGCAGTTGCGTTTGGATACATGCTTAAGACAAATACTGTGTCTATAGCTCGCCTGAATATCAGACTAAAATAAAAAACACCCACGAGTGCCAGAATCGTATTGCTAAGGTAAATACGTATAAAAGTCAACGGTTTCAAGGTATCGCAGACACCATTTTTCGAGCTGTCGAAGCCATGATGCGGATCACGTTACACATTATGCATCGACAATATATTCGAGAGTGTGTATCCGAACGTCCTAGTAACTTTGACGTGTAAACTGCGCGCACTAACGCTGCTCTTTAGAGATGGGTTGTAACAGGTTAAACACGATATCTGTTATCACTGTTACTATTACACAAAAATAACTGATGCAAATATCTGTTAATAAATAACAGCCTGTTATTTTTGTACGGACGAACAATACGTATTATCTTTAAATCTCAGTTGAATATCTTCTATATTTCTTTTCATTAATGATGCAACTCTTGAACGCTGAAATTAAACTTCAAAAGAATATTGCACCACCTGAAAATATCAAAACTTTTAAGAATATTAACGAATTTAAAATGAGGGTAGATCTTCTTTAATCAATAGTATTTAGGTACATGAGCAGGCGCAGGAATCCGCTGGATGCGAGAAGCACAGAACCAGTCGAAGTGGCGGTGTTTAGGGGAGACGAATGTCCAGCAGTAGACGTCTTTTGGCTGAAATGATGACCTAGGTACTCGTGACTACTTAAATATTGATTTTTATTAATTAGTTCTTGCCCTAATGACGTAATGACTATCGAATAGTTCTATAAGTTTAAAAACCATTATGATAATTGATAACCAATGGAATGAGCAATACATTGTCTACTTACCAGATTATTACTCCTGATTCTATATCTACGTAAACCTCGGATTGTACATTGATCGGCCAATCAACGTTAAATGTAGATTAACGATGGTTGGACTGTGTGTACTGCTAGAAAGGGACTCCTAAGATGACATTGCTAGAACTCCCGAGACGTCGACTAAAAGAGAAGTATGGAGGAAAAAGACAAGTTGCGCCGACAGCAAATAAATTGGGGTCAGGGCTTGAGATAATGATATTATACATGGCGGATAATACGAGTAGAAGGCCTATTAAAAAAATAAAAAGTGATACTAAATGAAATCGCGGAAAAGCTACTTAAACAACCCAATGCTTTTCGTCATCTAAAGTCGGACGCATAAAACAGTTGTGCTTAACAATAAATTTTTAATGTCTATACAACTGTACTGTACTGTGTTTTTAATGTGTGTACAATTAGTAGTATAAAACACAAGAGTTCAGTCACCAGTTTTTGTTATCAGAACAAATCCATGCAAGTTTCCGAGTGACTCACGCGCCAAAACGGTCTAGATTTTTCTGACATGACGTCATTTGCGGCGCCAATCACTTCCAGTAATTCCTTGAGTACCTTGTAAAAACATAAACGGACATGACCCTCAATTCTGTCTTTTTTTTTGGTGGAATATGGTTTTATAAACGGTAATAACAACCGCTTGCTGTTCAAACACGGTTAGTCAATCAAATAGATACTTTTTAAGGTTTAATCAATCTGCTTAGCCTTTTTCCAACTATGTTGGGGTCGGCTTCCAGTCTAACTGGATATAGCTGAATACCAGTATTTCATATAGATCGTCTGCCCATCTGACCTCCACAACCCAGTAACTGGGTAATAAGATACCCCTTGGTAAGACTGTTTGTCAGACCTTTGGGCATTGACTACCCGTAATAACTGTCAAAGATCTAAGAATGCCAGCCGGTACCAACGGCTTAACGTACTTTCCGAGGCACGGAGTGGCCTCGATATACAATGGATGGTCACCCATCCACGAACCGACCCTTGTGGCTGTTATCATTCAGCCACAAGCCCCTCAGTACTTTTTAAAGTTCCGACCTAAAAAGGAAACAACCGGCCAAGTGCGTGTCGGACCACGCACAATGAAGGGTTCCGTGGTTGGGATTAATTTATCCCAAGAACAAACTTAACATTGTAGTTGAAAAATATTTTCTCCCTTAAGGAATGTATGGGAGATCATGTTTATCAAACTGCAAATTTAAGTTGGTCGATTATTACTCGTTAACCTGTAAAGCACACTTGACTCTAACAAAAATGAGCACTTTAAAGTTTAATATTTCGCAAACGGATACCTAAATTGAAAAATGGCTTTCACACACCCACAATATTTTTAAACGACCTTTCCAACGAAACCCCACACTATGAAATAGACGAGAAAAAAAAAAACATCCCCTCTTTACATGTAAAGAAATTATTTGATTTTACCACTTTGTCGGTGTGATTAATATCCCCATGCCAAATTACAGCTTTCTAGTACTAACCATCTCTGAGCTGAGCCGCGAGCAGACAGACAGACAGACAGACAGACGGACATGACGAAACTATAAGGGTTCCTTGTTTATTACGGAACCCTAAAAACGGACTTTATAAGATCACTTGTTTGTCCGTCAGTCAAAGTGGGTTATTGTTCATTATTTATTCCTTATCACTATGTTTTTATTGTTACCAAAACTAAAACTGTGCTAGTTAGTAGTAAGTAGGAATATTATTTGAAATAAAATCCATAATTAATTAAACCTCTAGCGAAGGCCGTCAAAGATTCTTGAACGAAGTCACGGGCCGCTGTTATACAGATACTTAAAGCTTATTTTCTACCACAAATACAAATTAATTTGCATCAAAGCAAAGAAAAAGATAAAGGAGATAAAGAATATTCCATTAAAAAATATACAAGATGCGATGCTGCATTTGTGGGGCAATTATAAAATTATTTTGTAACCAAGCACGTTCTGAACAGAGCAAATTAATTATTAAAAAAGTATGAAAGCTTTTAAATGCATTCTGGATTATGGTCTGTTCCAAAACTATCTGCTGAAATGTAAACAACGGTATCAGAAAACGTACCTGTGGATGCCAATTTGTAGTGCCACTTACAAATTGAGTGCTTTTATTTGATAATTTGAATACTTAAACCTAAAATCTAATTTAAACTCACCGGATGTTTTTCATTTGAATAATTTTCAAATGAATAACATCCGTTAATTTGATTACCCATATTTTCGTTTTTGATTTTTTTCAATTACAATTTAATAATGTTCTTTCAAACAATAATAGTTGGAAAAAGTGGTGAGATATAAAGTTGCAATATTCTAAATATAGTTGAATGTGTTACTAATTTTCTTTAGATAGTGATTGTGTAAGAGTAAGACCTAAAACAGTTTGTGTATAGTTTCATTAGATACTTTTAGAACATATATTACGTTTCACTCTTAGTTCTGCGGCAGACGTGGTAAAAAAAAAAAAACCTTATTTTTCCAGATAATCCTATTATTGGAAGAGGTCGCATATCTGTATGCACTGGCCACACATGCCTGTTATCGATTCAAATTAATATAGTTACGGCAAAAGTTAACCATTTCAAAATGTAAGTGGTTACTTATCAAATATGTACATATTTTTTTAATTCAATGTGCGACATGTCGTAGTGGGAGACATGAATTTTGTATGGAAGTAAAAAGTGGCCAATTTAAAAAAACTCAGATAATTCCGAAAACCGAAATATACTTCAACTGAAAATTATAGATGATTCTACATAATTCTATTAACCAGATACACTTGAAACATATCATAATTTTTTAAATAATCATGTTTTTTTTTTACTTAAATGAGGACACAAATTTTTCCCCAAATGTACAATTTTTGGCGGCCATACTCAGGTATGATCTGGAATTAAATAATGATCATAAGTGACTTTCGGCTTCGTTATGGATATTTTTACACCCATTATTAATCATTTTAGTGAAATATTATTGAAGTGTTTTAATTTCCGCGTTTTTTCGTAGGGAGTCCGACTTATGATCAGATGCGATTAGATACCGTGCCCATAAAGTATTCAATGACTATTATCAAAATAAAATATTAACTTCGTAACCTTTTTTTCACCATCGTCATTCTCCCGCCCTTATCCCAATTTTATTTACGGTCGTCACAACATGTATTTTCCTTCCATACTTCTCTATTAGTCGTCATCATGGCAGTGACACGTTTTTTAGCCATATCATCTTTCACACAGTCCATCCACCGTTTATTAGGTCTTCCCCTACTCTTATAGCCATCCACATTCATCCACAGTCTAAGTCTGTTTAGTCTAGTCATATTTTTATACTTCTGCAGGACAAAGACTTCTTGTGTTCTAACGTGCACGTCTTTCTACATTGTTCTCACATGTATAATTTCAACATGAATGATGTAACCAATACTTTGTAACAATTTATTTTATTTAAAAGAGTGTCCGTGGAGTTTCTTGCCCGTTCTTCTCCATAGGTACCTACTACGCTTTGGAATGGGCAACTAGCTTCATATTTTTGACTGACCGATTCCTTGACAATTCAAAAGTGCCTGTAATGGTTTAATTGAAATAAATGATTTGAGTTTGAGTTTGAGTTTGTGTCATCAGTATTCTTCGCTTATTTTTTTCACACATTCCTTTCAATCTGTTCTAAACCGATCAAATGATGTCCAGTTATGAACGTTAGTGGTATGAAAAACAGGGTGTAAAGTTCAATCATCTTACGACCAGGCGGGTATCGTATCTGGCGGGCAACTGCCGAACGATTGATGTCGGGGAAGTTATATATATATGTTGTTCGCGGTAAACTCTACTTGCGCGATGCAGGATTTGTGTAATGTCAGAATTTTTGTGTGACGTTAGGTCTTTGATACGCAGTTTACATGTGGCGATGTAGATGCCACCACACTTTGTTATAAAGTAATGATGCCAATTATTATAGAATCAGCACTATCGGTGATGAGTGCTGAACATTTTGAACAAACAGAAACATAAACACAACAACCACTGGTGTTACCAATGACAAAACGTTTTTTTCTTTTTATTCGCTTGACAAGAAAAGTCTTTATACAAATCTCGTATTTCCTGCACCCAGTTTCTACATAGAGCATCCGTAGTAACTTCACCTAGCCCCAGCCAACATAACTTCTGTTCTATCGTCCATTATATAAATTGCATTAGGTCCACAAGAATCTAACAGAGAAATATGAAAATGTGAGCAAAAGCAGTATGCAAAAAGGTCGGTCGTTGGCTGCGACGAGATGATATTTTATTACCATCTACATTATTATAGTCTAGGTTTAGGGTTCCTTGGTTGATCGGAAATGCCTGAAAATTCTAAATAAAATATTGAGTAAGTTTGTTTGAATTAGTGAGTTTGTTTGTCTTTCACGACATGATGAAATTTGGCACATGAGTAGACCATGACCTGGATTAGAACATAGAATACTTTTTATCTTTTACTTATTATGGTCGGAAAATCCTATAGGTACTATATACTATAGATTTAGTAATCGTTTTATATAATTTAGAAATCGTTGATAAGTTGTTATGTATCCATCCAAACTTGGTAAAGCATTTCGGGAATTAATGTCAAAGTAGTACGAGAAAACACACGTCTTGGTAATAGTAAATGACTTGGAGTGATTTATTTTTATTGTTCGTAACATATGTAACTAACTATTAATATTAATACTTAAATAGGTGGATACAATTGAATTAAATTTTATGAATTAATTAAATTAACAAAATATTATTAGGTAGGTAAACTAAACTAAACTTTGTTTGTAAATTATGAAAACACGGGGCAAATAGTTTCAGGAAAGCAGTACAACAAAGTGTGCTTTACTTTTTAAAGTATCTTAGTTTAAAAAGTAAAGTACACTTTGGAGTATATGGAACCTTTAAACCGAATAAATCTGGAACTTAACCACCTTACAACAGCCCGAACGTTCTGCAATATCGTGCAGCAGGTTTTAGATCAAATTGATTTTAACTTTAAAATAAAACTTACAAGATACATCGCGGGATGTTGTTGCCACGCTGTATGCAAAACGAATCAAATATTAATTTCGTTATTGGGTCGTAGTAATCCGGGTGGAGAATGTAGCTACGCAAGCAATTCATTAAAAGTATTACGTACTATAGGTAGATATTCCATGACCTTTTATTTTAATTGCATTTTACTAGTAAGGGGTGGAGGCACCAATGACACGTGGCAAAATCTGAGTGCAGTCAGATTTTTCACTTAAAAATAATCAATCATTATAGTATATTATGCAATTAGTGAATAAAGGACGGATTTAAAGCGAGGGCCATAGATGAATCACGAGCAAGTGAAGGATTCTAACGACTGAATCACGACCGAAGGGAGTGATTCATGATGATTGAATCACGAGCGTAGCGAGTGATTCAAGTGTTAGAATCCTGAACGACGCGAGTGATTCATGGCCCTCGATATCAATCCGTTTTATTCATGAGTTGCATACTATACTTTATACCATGACTACGAGAAAAAGAAAGATTTAAGCGAAAATAGACATTTAATTAAGAAAAAAACTGGCCAAGTGCATGTCGTACCACGCACATTGAAGGGTTCCGTAGTTGAAATGAATTTATCCCAAGAAAAAACTTAACAATGTAAGTAGTTGAAAAACATTTTCTCCCATACGGAATGTATGGGAAGATCATGTTTACCAAACTGCAAATTGAAGTTGGTCGATTACTACTCGTTAACCTATAAAGCCTAATTAGCAGTGATACTTTTCCTTTTAATTTCGTTATATATACTACTGCTATGATTTTTTTCACAAATCCAAGTACAACCATTTAGCTGGCAGGGGGGGGACACTTGACTCTAACAAAAAATTTCAGTTAAAACCTTACTATTTCGCAAACGGATCCCTTAATTAAAAAATGATTTTCACAAACTTACAATATTTTTGAACGACCTTTCCAACAATACCCCATACCATGGGGTAAATGAGAAAAAAAAAAATATCTCCACTTTACGTGTAGGGGAGGTACCTTAAAAAAATCTTTTTTTTCTTGATTTTATTCCACCACTTTTTTGGCGTGATTAATATGTATACATATGCCAAATTACAGCTTTCTAGTACTAACCGTCTCCGAGCTAAGCCGCAGACAGACAGGCGGACATGGCGAAACTATAAGGGTTCCTTGTTTACTACGGAACCCTAAAAAAAAGGTTAAATTAATTAAAATGTACATTACAATTGAAACAATTACTAAAATTAAGAGTAATTTTCTTATTATTGTTATTCGGCTGGTCAACTTGTGAAGCGCTATAAATATATTTCCTGTGTATCGAGTATTTTTTCGCAAGGAGGTTGTATAGCATTTAGATGGAGGTCGAATATATTGGTGTGTTCTAAATTCAAACACCAAAACAGTGATTAAAAGAGCTTTTTATTCACTGTTTTCAGTGAATAAAATAAGCTTTTTAGAGGGGGAATGGTATAATAGTATATTATGCAATTAGTGAATAAAAGACGGATTTAAAGCGAGGGCCATAGATGAATCACGAGCAAGTGAAGGATTCTAACGACTGAATCACGACCGCAGGGAGTGATTCATGACGATTGAATCACGAGCGTAGCGAGTGATTCAAGTGTTATAATCCTGAGCGACGCGAGTAATTCATGGCCCTCGATATAAATCCGTTTTATTCAAGAGTTGCATACTATACTTTATACCATGACTACGAGAAAAAGAAAGATTTAAGCCAAAATAGACATTTAATTAAGAAAAAAGGAAGCTTGAATTAATTAAAATGCACACTAACATTGGAACAATTACTAAAATTAAAAGTAATTTTCTTATTATTGCTAATAATAATCAACTTGTGAAGCGATATTTATTTCCTGTGTATCGAGTATGTTTTGGCTAGGAGGTTGTATAGCATTGAGATGGAGGTCGCATGTATAGATGTGTTCTAAATTCAAACACCAAAACAGTGATTAAAAGTGCTTTTTATTCACTGAAAACAGTGAATAAAATAAGCTTTTTAGAGGGGGAATGGTATAATAGTATATTATGCAATTAGTGAATAAAAGACGGATTTAAAGCGAGGGCCATAGATGAATCACGAGCAAGTGAAGGATTCTAACGACTGAATCACGACCGTAGGGAGTGATTCATGACGATTGAATCACGAGCGTAGCGAGTGATTCAAGTTTTAGAATCCTGAGCGACGCGAGTAATTCATGGCCCTCGATATAAATCCGTTTTATTCAAGAGTTGCATACTATACTTTATACCATGACTACGAGAAAAAGAAAGATTTAAGCGAAAATAGACATTTATTGAAGAAAAAAGGAAGGTTGAATTAAGCTTCGTGCAGACTGGTGCGACGCGACAGCGCGACGCGATTCTAACAAAACAATTTCAAAGAAAACTTCACGGTATAACAATGACCGGTGTCGTCGCGCTGTCGCGTCGCGCTACTCTGCAAGGGGCTTTAATTAAAATGCACATTAAAATTGGAACAATTACTAAAATCAAAAGTAATTTTCTTATTATTACTAATAACAATCAACTTGTGAAACGATATTTATTTCCTGTGTATAGAGTATGTTTTCGCAAGGAGGTTGTATAGCATTGAGATGGAGGTCGCATATATAGATGTGTTCTAAATTCAAACACCAAAACAGTGATTAAAAGAGCTTTTTATTCACTGTTTTCAGTGAATAAAATAAGCTTTTTAGAGGGGGAATGGTATAAATAGTATTGTTAACCAATTCTTATTTTACCGGTTAATGGATTCGACAGCTAATTTTATATGGAAAAACTCCTCAATTACCTATTATAATGTTTCAAACGTTTGGTTGATGTATTTGATTGTCTTCATTTACAGAAACGGTAAAATTCCTGTTCCTTAGCCATTTTCTAATTTTTGGCTCTCGGAATCAAGAACTTAGAAAAGAGAAAATTATATTTCTAAAACAGACGACGACCGGAGACGACTCATGACGTGTCGATTTTAAATTGTGCCTGAAAATGATAAGTCTGGCTTTTCAGTCGCTATAATAAAAAAACCGACAAAATGCGAGTCGTGACACGAAAGGTTCCGACGAAGAGTACCCCAGTACAATATTTAAAACTAAATTTTTTTAAATACTTAAATAAAATACAATAAGATAACAATTAAAGGGCAATACAATTATAATTAGCGAAAATAGAAAATTTCAGCTGACTTCCTATTACGGTTCACGAGATACAGCTCGCTGACAGACAGACGGACAGCGGAAACTTAGTAATAGGCACGGTTCCGTTTGGCACCCCTCGGATACGGAACCCTAAAAACGACAAACGGTTAAACGGTTGAAGGACACTGAACACTGAAGTTTTATTGTTATTACGCCTGGGGGCGTTCAATGTGCACCAATGTGTTAAAAATAATCTAAATACTTATTTCTGTTTATAATAAGCACCAAAATAAGGAAACACAAAGTAAAAAATAATGTACCAGGCAATCATAGCTCCGCAGCCAAGTCTCCAGTCCCCAACTTTTCAAGCGTCTTCATTATCTTGAACCGTTTCGTTCGAAATGACCTTGGATATCTTTTATTTGCCCAGATCACGGCCAGGGCTATTCTGCAATATAACGAGACACACAATGCACAAATGAAGTAATTTAGAAAAGCTTTTATTTCCTAAGTAGATCTTTAAATTCTTAAGAAGGGACATTGTTATCACTGAGATAAGTGCTTTGAATGCAGCACGAGATGAAAAATACATGTATTTTATTGTAAAATTGTAGTTGTGCTGGATTTGCTGTGTTCAGTAATCATAGTTGAACTTGTTTGTTTTTCAGAACTTTACAAAATTATTATCATTTCTCAAACATACATACATAAAACTCAAACCTTCTTCCCATGGGGGTAGATAGAAACTGGAGAACGCCACCTGCTACGCCATCATTTCTCATTTTCCTAACTAAACGAGAATCGCTCAGACTTGCTGTGTTTGTATATCGTCGCTGTTGTAACTTAAAGGTTACTAACCGTACTTTGTAACAACTTTCTTCCCGAAGATTTCCTACTTCCACATCTAAACAAATTTAAATTAACTTGAACAAAAAACTCTAAAAACACCACTATTCTGCACGAATTAAAATAAATCGACAAGCAGAGCCGGGCGAAATCGATGTCCGTAAAGAAATAAATTGCGGAATGTCCCACCGGCTCTGGCGATAGTGTCTGCTTTAAAAGCGAAGGATTATTCCCCGGCGACACATTTTGAATTTGATTTCAGTTTTATCCTTTTACGAGTTTTAACTAGTTTGTTTCATATTTATATTGTTAATCGAAGTACCTTGACGTGAATTCGGCAGGTTGCGTAAACAGTGTATTTCTGGGGACATTGTATCTACAATATTCGTAAGTTTATTTGTGTTTGTTTCGAGTTTGCCTGACTAGTAATTGCCTCTTACGTAAGTGTCGCTAGCAGAATCAGCTTTAGATAAATTCTGTGCTTCTTGTGAACGACGACTACAGTCTCTTACGAACCGCGATTACGCCAATGTACTTGGTTTATGTAATCATACACTTTATGTCTGGCAATCAATCAATCTGAGCCTTTTCCCAATTATGTTGGGGTCGGCTTCCAGTCTAACCGGATGTAGCTGAATGCCAGTATTTTAAATGGAGCGAGTGCCTATCTGACCTCCACAACCCAGTTACTGGGTAACACGATAGCCCTTGGTAAGACTGGTTGACAGACTTTTGGGCTTCTGACTACCCGTAACGACTGACGATTTATGTCTGCACTTTATATATTGTTAACGTATTTCTTGGTCGTAATAACTCATGTAGATCCCAAGGAGTGTCCCTTGGGATCTTCTGAATAGTGTCCATCTACAACCACTTTCACTCGCATTACATTCAACTAAGACGAGATCAGACTTTCGATTCAACCATTTAGTCTCAGGAGAAATCTGTAAAACAACTACGCAAAAATGTCGTGAGCTCAATAAAGTAAACCACTATTGAGACGTAGAATACAGCAAGTGTCCCTATTTTGTCTGATTTAAATATCAGAGGGAACGTCTGGCGTGTTTGTGCGGCGACCAACCCCGCGGGGCGCGCCGACTATTGCAATAAATTTACATAGGAAAGATTCTTGCTGGGAGCTCCCGAATGTAGAGATGTGATGCATCATGTTTGACTTTGAGTGTCGATAAAATTTATATTGGGAAGATTTAAATAACGAGTAAAAAATACTGACGTTATCTTATATAGACTTAGTGGACCATGTTATAAAAAATGTACCTATATTATAATATTTTTTTTATAACCATGCTTGATAAATGAATTACCTAGTGACTTTCTTGGAAATGCAATGTTGTAACTATGCATCTGTTCATCCTTTTTCATAATCTACGAGCTATAAATTAGCAAAATGTTTTATTCTAATTCAAAGAAAAACAGGCTTTAACTTTTTACAGTACCTAAATTCTAATTTTATTCCGGCCACGTAAGACACTGTTGTATACTTTTGTCTCGATCAACATAAAACAATTCTCCCGCTTTTAACCGCTTAAGAATATGGGTTTTTTGTTGGTATTAAAATTATGCCATGTTAGGTATTTTATGAAAGGGCTTGACGAGCACATTACAAATAAGGAATAAGGGTTACCTTCCTACTATTAAAACATATAGCTGCTTAAACCATGTATATAGGTATACCATGTTGTCTAAGTAAATAAATATGTCTAAATTGTTAAAAACAAGCAAAAGTGAGAATGTGCTACGTACGTCGCAGCTGTAAAATTAATACCTATTAAGCAATAAAACCTAAACAAAAAAAAGCGACTGCAAATACTTTACTGTACATGATTTCTGCCCGAAATATTTTCTTGTTTCATACCTTTTAGAGCGTGATTTTTCAGTAGTCGGTTTTAGTTTTTGAACTTACTTTTTTGATACATCGACAACACTCGCACACCACTAATTCGTAACCGTCTTTTTGTTAATCCGCGGATGATCAAATGGTTAAGGTTAAGTTCTGTGAATTATGGCGGAATTAGAACGGTATTACAGCCGCGGAGACTGTTCGGCAATGTTCCTTTACATAAACAATTAGTTCATGTAGCAAGTGTCACGGTAATCCCTGTCTTGAAGTTTAATAGGTTTTGGAGTGAATTTCGGTGACGTTGAAACTATATGTTATATTGAAACGACGCTATAAATGATTAATAGTTACAATAAAATAGTAAAATATTATAATGTAACGTTTGAGATACACTTAATTATTAATGTTCAAGGTACTCACGTAGGTATTTATTTATATCGATGGTTGCAGCACGTCAGGTACTGCAACCATCTGCATATTATTTGTTTTGGGGTTTCGAGAAACCAGAAAACATTCATTAGAAATAACCGGAAAATGATCACGTCACAAGGATTATGTATTTAAACCGGTGGATAAAAATGACTAAGCATTTTTAAAACAAGTGTCTATCATTTCAATGGAATTAACTTCCTGCGACCAAAAATACGCGATGACGTAGAAACGGATAAAAAATACCCGGGTCGTGTCTTTTGGAGATAATCAGTTGTTCTATAAAGGGAACTTTATTTTATCCGAGAATCGAAGCGGCAAAAATATCGTACAGCTCAATAACTTATACCCCCACTTAAAAGGAAAAAGGGAAATCTAAAAATTGGGTCCTTTTCGCATTAGAATGTTTTTCCCGAATATTGGATTACAAGACAAACGATATTTTAAGTCAATAGGAAGTGGTTATGCCGCGGCTGCGGTAGATAAGCCGACTCTTTTCCTGGAAGTGTCGAAAGAACCGAATAAAGGGATCATATAAGGTGGCCACCAGAATGGGTGGCCTTGAACGGTGGTGAACTGGTATTTGTAATTTATTACAAAAAAGTATTTCCTATAAAGGTTAGGTAAAAGGAAGATTAGATCCAGAACACATATTATTTTTAGAACCAGAAATTGATCAAACTTTACTTTTTTACATCAGCCTGTAAACATCTGAGGAAGATCAGCATTTGTTAGTAGCAGACCGGTCGACCGAACTTCCATTCTTTTGACATATTTCGTCAAAAATAACGATAATACTTCGTTAGAAAGGTCGTGACAGCAATAGTTTGATATTGTAATTTATATTACTCGTAAAAAGATGATTCTGTAAATAAAAAACGTAGGTAAGGCTGGTAATAATAATCCAAATTCAACTTGGCTCTTAAGAGTGTTCATTCTAAAAGTTGGCAACGTCGCAAATAGCTGACAAATATTTACCTGTTTTGATTAATTTGGCAATAATACTGTATGGAAATATGAAATATCGCTAACTAGTGAACTAGAATATTAATAAAGAATTGCAATTATAACACTGAATTTGATGTTGTAACCGTTTTAGGCCTAAAAAAGGCATATGGAAAGTTTCTAAATACTATTTTTTACATCTAAAACTAAATATTCGGTGTTAAGATATTAATTATTGCATTTCATAATCAATATTTTAGTTCACTTGTTACCCGTATTTCATATTTCCATACAGTAATATTGCCAAATTAATCAAAACAGCGAAATATTTGACATCTATTTGCGAAGTTGGCCACTTTCAGAATGCACGCTCCTGAGGGCAGAATTACAAAAAAAAAGAGCTGACAAAATGTCGGACAGGACCTTATCAAAAACATTTATTTGATAACCGTCTATCCAAATCCAAAGAATACACTACGACGTCGTCAACGAGCGACGCGGCACGGCGTGGGGCCCGGGAGGCAACAGCATCATCAGTGCATCACTGACACAAACGCGCTCGAACATACCTTTTGATTTAAGTACTCAACCTAAATACTACTACAATTGTGAACCACCTAATAAAGTTTTTATTCCGGTTTACTTCAACCTGGGCCTATTATAGACATGTGGCGTGTCGCTCCTTGACGACGTCATAGTGTGTTCGTTGGATTTGGATGTATGTGTGTGAACACTGTTCTTTAAACAAATCAGAATTCCAGGAGACATTAATGAACTTAAGATCAAATGATAATGATGTAATAAAACGCGTCTTTGACATCTCACTATATGCCCATTTTTTTTTTTTTTTTTTTTTTTTTTTTTTTTTTTTTTTTTTTTTTTTTTTTTTTTTTTTTTTTTTTTTTTTAATAATTTTACACACTTAGTGATACTTTATTCACATTACAATCTAGCCTATTAGCAAATAAGTAATTTAAATATAACATAAACTGCTAGGTAACTATAAGATTAAGAGGTCGTCCAATAACGTCTTTCTTATTCACTATAGGGGGAGACACTTGATTCACGTGTTCTTTATAAGAACCTTATAATATGCCCATGGGAGGATCTAGTTATCTAACAAAGTTACAAAAAGTAAATCTAGTGTCGTAATTATAAATCACTGCGAGAAACAAAATTTTAACTAACAAGACAAATTGAAAAATAAATCATGCTGAATACTTTTTCAGAGTACAAGCGTTCCTTAAATTACGCTTTATAAAATAAAGCGCTGTTTTTTCAGCGAATGTATCTGTGTCCCTGCTCCGTCGTTTATCATTTTTATACTGTTTTGTACTCAGTAGCGTAAAATATCGCGAAATGGTTTTGAAACAATTGCAGTTTGTAAAGGATTTAATAGTTTAAGGGATTTTTGGGGTCAAAGAATGAGATTGGGTGAAATCTGATTTTTACCCGACTTCCAAAAAGAAGGAGGTTATATGTTCGACGCGTTAGTATGTTTTTTTTTTTTTTTTCTTATCTCCGCCGTTTTCTCCGTCAATTGTGGACCGATTATGAAAATATTTTTTTTGTATAAAAGGGTATGCTCCCAAGTTGGTCCCATATAAATTTTATTAACTTTGCTTGGATAGTTTTTGAGTAAGCTTCAATATTACGTATTTTTCCCACTTAGTTTATGTGGATGATATGATGATAACTTCCTGTCACTGTTATTTACATAGCAGGTAGTGGTATTCGAATTTGTGTGGGGTAGGTACCACAACTAAAAAGTGAAAAACAAAATCTTTTTACAAAAATAAAAACAAGCGACTTTCAAAATTGAAAAATAACTTTCATTTCGGAAGTTAGTGGGTTAAAACGAAAATTCACAACCAAAGACACCGACTTCCGTAATTAAAGTTTTTTTTCACTTTGTTAGTCGGTTGTTTTTTTTTGTTTTTGCATAAGTTTTTATTGTTTATTTATTTATTAAAACTTTTCACACTCAAAAAAGTACAAAGGCGGACTTAATGCCTTACCCTTGCTATTGTTTGAGCTTTTAAACGGTATTTTTTTTTAAGTATTTAGTTTTACAACAGCTGATATTTTTTCCGCGATTTCAGCGGTGGTCCTATAGTGAAAGTTGTTCATAATGATGAGTACAATGACTCCGTAAGAGGTTTACCTTAAACAAAAACTAAGCTTGTATAAGTAGTAGGTATGTGCGTAAGTAAGGTGGTGCATTTTTATGTAAAAGAGCGCCTCTCGCCATCAAACGTAAAAGTTTGGCGAGTTTAGAATTAAGTAACACCTCTGTATTATAATATCATTAAATAAATAATAAATAAATATATATATATACCAATTAGTCGTTTCTCTGTCCCATGAACCACATAATTATAGTTCAGGTTGATTATAACTATTGTGTCTACTTTGTGGACAGTGACAGTGTTTATTTTAAGACAACCCTGTGTACATTTGAAGTATCGATGGGCGTAAAAATCACAAACTTACCCTAATCTGCGGGACTGACCATTTTTCAGCTTTACAATATAGCTGCTTGAAAATCAATAGCCAATCAAGTGGAATGTTAGGTGCAACCGAACAGCTCAGCACTTTATTTTCCCACGTATTTATTCATACCTACCTACTACGCAAAGTCGGTATCAAAATGATATCTCAACATATAAAATTAAATCATCTTGTATTTATTATGAACTTGTAGATTTTCATATTATCATTATGGATAATCTGATACACAAAGTCGGTTATTTGATAATTAAATTATCTATGGACCAAAGAGCGTCGATATTTCCCCATGAACACATAATGGCTTTCCCCCAATGTTCTTACCAAAATAATCCCATCATACCAAACAGAACGCGAAGGCTGAAACCATTAAAATTTCACAGCTTATTTTTAATCCCGAAATTAGTATGGAAATGGGTTCAGCCGAGAACAGAGCAAAATTAAAACTGTACAAATGTATGTAAATTCCAAACAAAGGAACGCAATATTCCACAAACTTTGTTTTCCTGGGATTCGCATTTTCATTCTTAGTTTGGTATAAATATCAAATAACAGCAGTGCATGATTAGCTTGGCAAGATGTTGATATAGTGAAACTTCATTAATATGACTTTAGAACTGTTCATTACAGAGTTGTTATTGCTTGGTATTTGTGGATTCTTGAAGCTTATTTCGTAGGTTTGTAAGAATAAACATAGGTAATTATAATATTTATGATAAAAAATATATCAAGAGACCAATTTCTTGGAACGAACGAACTGTACCTATTTAAATATTCCATACAATTGTCTTTATCAAAAGATTATTGCAAAAAGAAACGAAAATCATACGTTTCGTTCCCAAGTTCTTGCATTGTATATTAAAATCCTACATTACATTTACTTTTATCAGAAGAGTCTATCAGTAGGAAATTGAAGTTGTGGGTGACGAGCATTGAAACCCTCTCAAAGAATATTTTTGGCACATATTGTTCCTATAGTTTGCTTGGCTGTTGCCACACTAAATATTAAAACATGGTTATTTATAAGTTTCTTGTTAACTTCCTAAACTAAACTTAGCCCAAGGGTTTTAGTGGAAGGCGGGAGAAGGAACGCTCTTCCATTTCAAATACCTTGCATCGTTGACATGGTGAAAACAGTAGCTTAAGCATTCTCTAATTGTTATAAGATTACGTGGCAATATAAATACTATGTACATATTACTGGTGGACGGTAGAGCAGACGAGTCCTGGAGTGGAGAGCGCGTATCGGCAAGCATAGTGTGGGACGCCCCCGCAGCTATCTACCACCTCGGCTTAAGGTGGCTGGAACAGACTGGATCCGGAATGTGGACGACAGGGTTTTGTGGTGCTGTTTGGGAGAGGCCTACGTCCAGCAGACTGCGACAGGCTGATTGTTACTTACAGCTAATAAACGTGAATACACCTTATTTACCCTTCTCAGCAGTCGTGTAAAAAGAAAACAACTTAAGCTGAATCAAAATTTCAAAGTGCACGGTGGTATTTGAACTCTCGGGCTCACGATCGAGTGCATATTGCCGTTTCTTACAGTTCAAAAGAAAAGGCTGAAGTTTAACAAAATATTTATTCGACAGAATAAATATGATTTTCTAACACAATGAATAATATTACGAATAACTTACAATAATATTTTCAAAAAGCAAAGGCTTCTAATGTTTTCTTATGACTCAGGCCCTTTCCTCACTGGTCGGTACGTCTGCGGTACGGGATCGGTATGCTCGGTATACTCGGTACCGAAAGTTTACCGAGCGCCTATATTTCATTGAGCGTTTCCTGATTGCTCGGTATACGCGGGAGCGGGGCGGGATCGTTTCGATACCGACGTCACGCGTTTTACAGCATGCACTGTATACTCGGTATCGAAAGCTTACCGAGCGCCTTATATATAATATTATAAATGCGAAAGTGAGTTTGTATGTTTGTTTGTTTCTTCGTCTTTCACGTTAGAAATGCTGAACGGATTTGGATGTTTGAAGAATGGCAGCACTCCATGTAATTTGGGTGTCGCACTTAGACTTTGCGTACATTCGTAAAAAATAGACTCAAAAGATAGATCTCGGTAAAATTAAGATAAAAAGGTAATAAAATTATATATTTTTATTATTGGGTTTCGCCAGAAACACGTTGATTAAAAAGAAAGTGGCTCCGTATAAACAGACCCACATGACAAGAAATCTCTTCCAGCGTACCTGCGATAGGAAAGTAGATAAAAAGAAATGAAGACAAAAAAAAACTGGCCAATTGCATGTCGGACCACGTACAATGAGGGGTTCCGTAGTTGAGATAAGAAAGAAAGAAAGAAAGAAAAAGTGTTTATTCTGCACAAACCAAACGCAAATTACAAAAAAAAAAAAAAAAAAAAACAATACCACTTTACAGATGAGCCAAAAGCCTCGTATCTATTATTGACAACAGAAAAGTTTGACAAATTTTATCTATTCCCTGCTGTCAGGGTCAGAGGCCAAAGACAATTACATAATGTGTTGCGACATTTACAAAAGAATGAATGATCCCAAGAACAAACTTAACATTACAACAAAAATATTGAGAGAATGACTATGTTATTTTGAGGCCATAGCCTTCTTATAGGTTTTCCTGTAATTTATGAGTAAAGAACCACTCTCTGTGCTTTTTTCAAAATTTTTGGCTCAATAGTTTCCGAGATACGGGGGGGGGGGGGGGAATGGTCAAGTTTCATGAATTTTCTGAATTATCTTTAAAAGTATTTAGTTTAAAATCATAAAAAAAAAAAATTGAGATCCTCGCAACAACTCCTTTCATTTGATATGTCACACGGTTCAGTTTGCAAAACTTTTTATTATTATTTTCTTATTTGCCCCCCAAAAGTAACCCCCATATTCAAAATTCATTTATTTACGGTACACGTCCGTGTTTGGGTATCATAAATACATATGTGTACCATATTTCAACTAAATCGGTCTATTAGATTCGGAGCAAATTGGCTGTGACAGACGGACGGACAGACAGACACACTTGTGATCCTATAAGGGTTCCGTTTTTACCTTTTGAGGTACGGAACCCTAAAAATGATAAGTGCCTTTTGCCCGCGGCTTCGCCCACGTCGGAAAATATCCCACGGGAACGTACTACCGGGATTAAAAATAACTAACTAACTATCTGTGTGCCAAATTTCATCCAAATCCGTTTAGCCATTTTTGCGCCAATCCAGACAAACAGACGAAAATTCTCAAAACTATATTTTCGGCATCAGACTCTTTCCAATTACATCGTAGAAATAACTTTTTTCTGAACATTCTCTAATTTTTGTGACTTAAGGTCACTTAAAATTCGTCTTTGTGTAAATTAAGCTTATGCATATGCTTATGCTTATCCATTGTGCTTATGCATTGTGCTTAAATAATAATATATTAAAGTTTAATCAAAGCATTATATATTGTGTATTTAATGAATTGCCGCCGCGATATAGACGGATCGAGTACGCAAATTCCCAGAAGGAACTGGTAATGAATACTTACATGATATAGGAATCAGGAATACTGATTACTCCACAGGGAAATTATACGCGTAAATATACCTACTTGTAAAGCCGCGTACCTATTACAGTGGATTGTCGTTCATAGTAATAATTAAAAAGCGTGTTCACTTGGGGGATTCCTTGTATAGGGTGTCTGGGATTGAGCTTTTATTATAGATTTTTCAACTTTTTCCTTGATTTGACGGGATTGGGTTTTTTGAGCAGGATTCGGGCCAGAATATTTTATAAAAATGTCACAGAATTGTTGCCCGCATGGATCTATAGAATCATAGTGTAGGTAAATTTAATTGTTATTTACATACAAAAATATTAACTTCCTTTACTGTGATTTTTACAAAAAATTAAATAAACAACAACTTTAGACACATTACATAAATACCTCTTTTAAATGTGACCCGACCGATGCTGTAATCCGCGCTAAAGTATTCCACGCCTCAGACTGATTGGCCCATTATTTTAAACGGTATGAAGATACGCAAAACTGTCCTCACATTTTTACAAGTGAAATGAATTTTGTTTTACTTTGAGGTACATTTAGTGATAAAGACATTTTCATTCTACATCAATACGAATCGATCGACATGCTATCCTAGACTAGCCGTTCAAAACGGGCCCTCAATCTACCGATACTCTCATTAGATAGTCTGCTTGATAGCTCTGCAAAGAAGAAACTATATATCTTTTAAAATGAAATCAAACTCGGCAAAAACTCTCACTTCTACAGTTTTCAAATATAGTTGAATGAAAATTCAAGTCATCGGAATTGAATTCCTTAAACTTCACGGAGCGTGCCGATATAGACATTTAATAAAATTTAAAATCTTTCGATAGTATTTTACTCGTTCATAGTATTTATTAAGGGAATTCATCGCGAGTAAAATAAATAAGTCTCGAATTGTTTTCATGAAATATTTTTTGAAACCAGAGAGTATGAATGGAATTGAATGTGTTGAATTATGTAAATAATTATGAATGATAATTAATATTTTTGAACATTACCTGTTCAGCTAGATGTTTGTATAATAACAGAATTAAGGCCGATGTTACGACCGCCTGATAACTTTCAGACTGAGGAATAAAATTGACGGTTTGACTGTTTTTGTTTAAAAAAAAATGAAACCGCCTTTATTTTATTCTTCAGATAAAAAATATTTGACGATTAATAAAACTCTAGAAGTAACATAATAATCAGATTTTAAATTGGAATCGGTTAAGAAGTCGCAGACTGATGTCTAAAACCTATCCTAGGACGGACCACCACAACTTGCTTACATACAAACAAAACAGAGAAAAACCACTTTTTCCACCCTTGAAAAGTCAATCTCCCGACATTGCATCACACCTCCCTATCCCACCTAACTACGCACCGTTTAATATCAATTCATCTGGATCTCGAGTCTCGCAGTACCCCAAATGAATGATTACAAGGTATTAGCGACTCACATAGATGAATGTGCCCAATCGAATCGGGTTCAACTGGCCCCCAGCCAATTGTTACCTTCAATCTTCGTACTCAGACGGCCCAACTTTTGGGGGACTGAGTTTTATGGGCTTTCTTTTGTCTTTACGTTTCATACGTTAAAGTCCCCCTTCGTTCAGAAGTTATGCGTCGTTTGTTATTGTTTTTCTACGTATTTACGGCGTTTAGCTTGCTTTATTGTAGTTTAGAGTTTCGTTCGATTTAGCTGTTTTGAGAGTTATGCTACCTACTGAAGATGGCAGTAACAGAAAGAGAATATTTTTCTATTCACAAAAATAACTAATACAAACTGCAGAGAGTACGTATTTTTTTACTAAAGACGTTTGAGTATTCTTTCTAAAAATAGCCTCTTATGAAACCCAAAAACTTAATGTAACCTTGATATTTCGATTCCATTTTTAAACTCTCAATGCAAAATACCAACACTTTTTAAGACAGCCAAGCATTAATATTTCAAGTCTTATAAAAATTATCTTTGTCCCAAAATTATTAACCGATACAATTTTTGGTGAAAAAGAAATTAATGGTGATCGACTTTTAACAAGTTTGGTCGCAAAAAATACAAATTTTTGTATTTCTTGGAACAATGAAGTAAGAGGGATCAAAGGATTATGTGAGACAGACCGATGTCTCTCGGGTAATTCCATTGAAACTGAAAACCGTAGAGGTCCTCTTTTATTTTTGGTCAATTGGTTGGAAATCGGTTCATTGGAAACATTAAGATCTTTGTGTCGCTTCGAGAGATAGTTATTGTCTGTTTATTTTCTTTTTGGAAAAGGTTGGAGTTTCAATAATAATATGTGCTTACAATACTCGATACAATTGTCTTGTTTTGTTTATGTCTCGTATATATTTGTATGCACCTTCGAACAACTAGGTTTTTGTATAATTAATATTTCACTTTTTTTCTTTTTAACATGTTGGAAACAGTTAAATATTCCTAACCTGGTGGTCAATGGCTATCACCACGTACAGTCACGAGCAGAAATGTAACAGGGTGTAAAATGACCGGAATACGAAGTCGAGAGTCACTTGTTTTTCCCGTTATTATGATGTTTTTTTTTTTGCACTGGACTATACCTGGGAACCTTCTGATTATTGAGATTTTAAAGGTCAAAGTTCCAACTTTTCTTGATGTTCTTTACGAAAACAGGGCTTAAATGTTATAACTGAACTTTAAATACTCCCTCGATCCCTGTACCGTTGTATGCACCCATAAGCACAATGTTTTGTGTGCCTACAATGTTGTACCTACAAGATAGTACCAATATTCAGCCTCTTAGAGACCAGACAAAAAAGTTTCTCCTTCCTACGAGTTCCACTTTTACGAATCCATTCTCACCATTCACATGCCATCCCGCACCAGTTTCACAACAGCCACTAAAGCTCACAAATTGGCTAATAAATCTCACAATTAATATTGTGCATAAATCATATTTATTACAACCGATTCAAATTGGGTGAGAGCTCTAAAAAGCACAGGCTGGGCAATAATCGATACGAAAGCACTTAAATATCGAGTCGGAGTTAGTAACTGTTCGTATTAGTGAAACGGTTTAACTTACAAAAGTCGTTAAGCTGGGCTGATATTATGAAAGTGTACTTAGACCATTTTGTTTTGGTACGTAGGTCTGACTTTCAATGTTTTTCTTTGGAGGCCTGGATTGAATCTGGTTAGCGTTTGCAGTCGTGAAAATATTAGGTCAGCTTTTTCTAGTTAGTTTATTTTAATTTCAATTAACTATGTAGGATTAAAAGTAGTATTGTTTAGTTTCAATCTTTGCTACTAGCACAGAACCTTTTAGTTAGCACAGAACCTTTTAGTTTATTCTGGGCGGATCAAAGGTAACGGCTATATTTTACATTTTTGTTTAAGTGTGTGGTTGGGTCGTCTGTCTCTGCTATTTTTGTACACTTAGGTTATTAGGACATTCCTCCAGGCGAACATCAATCACTGCGCCGCAGCTCGGGATCTGTTGCTCCAAAGCATGGTGCAGTTGTCGATTAACATCGCCGTGATCACTGAGCCCTACTTTGTCCTGCCCAGAGATGACTGGGTGGAGGACCTGAGCGACTCAGTGACCTTAATTTCGTTGCCCGCCGCCGGTACTCCGTCCCTCGAGGTTGTCACGAGAGGACGGGGTTGCTCCTTCTGCGAAGCAGCAATGCTCGAGAAGTACGAGGCGGAACGTGTGAAGGAGGGGCAAAATTCACGCCCTCACGCTTCCGACGCCCAGGGCATCTCCTGCGGTGGCCCTTAGCCACCGCAGGAGATGCCCTGGGCGTCGGAAATATCAGGCCGATTCCCGATCACCGTAGGCGCGGGCTTGCGGACGGTGAGCAATGGGTAGCTCAACGTTGTGTTCCACGTGCGCCTCATAGAGATGTTAGCACAACTGAAGGGGTCTGTTAGGACCGATGCCTGCCGGGGTCGCGTGAAAGTCCGAAAGGGATACCGTGGCCCCTGGCAATGTACAGGCAACATTGAAGGAACACGGGTGGGTTTTAGTCAGTAAGAGTCTGACACGCCCTCTCGCTCAGCCCAGAGCGGGAGAAGTTATTTGATAATTTCCCAACCAAAAAAAAAAAAAAAAAAGGGCACAGCTAATAAATTTTATAGTTATTTCGACTGAAAGAGGTAAACCTATTTAAGAAATAATGATAAGTTAGTTCATAGTCCTTCCAACCTTGGACTCCTGGATTAGTCTTTACTTGCTGCTTTTGATGGTGTGCAGTAACTTACTGTAGGTTTAGCTCCTTTCCTGGGACAAGACTATCAAAATAATTAATGTTTACTATCATCTGCCAACAAGGTTAGCTTGATGGCTTCTATAAAAGGACCGGCCCGTAACAGTAATGCTATAATTTATAGTACCAAACAACACACGTGTGTGACCATAGCACATATCCTTCAATTCTTAAATACTCTGGGCACACCCTACAGCAGCTAACAAGTTTCAGGCCAATGCAGGTGCCAAGAACATTTACCACTGACTAGAACCGAATATCATATAAAATACCTTCTTAAAAGTTGTCCTAAAAGAATTAAACCACGTTAAGCGGCCCCATTACCTACAAGAGCTTTAATTCCGCTCTCCACAAACGTAAAACACCTCAAACCACAGTTAGACTCAAACATCTTGCACTGTGACACCACCATTAACTTTAACGGTAGTTCTAAGTAGCCGAAATCGCGGCCTCAGCGTAATACCGCGGTCGTAACATTAGCAATGTTCCTGCTACATTGCGCGCCACACGCAATGAATCACTGTCTTTATTGCCGTCACAACCGGCAATGGTTCACGTAATTTATGTTTGATTAATTAAATGTACTCGCTTTATGACTTGTTTGCCAGATTAGATGATGTTTCATTAAGTTGATTTCTTGGTGTTGTGGCTCCGGGGGTGAAAACAAATGTGTTTTGAGGTGTTTTCATTAATTTTGTTTTGCTTCTCTGTATCATGTGTGGTGGATTACCGTTAGCGAGTTCATCATTTTGGCCTCTTGGCGTTGAAAACTCTTAAGTGAATATACATTATTCATGATTAAAAATAGGGTTGGCGTGAATATTATCGTATGAATAAATTAGACGGATTTCTAGTGACATTGACTGTTTAATTAATGAAGGTTTTTTCGAACTTACCTTCAATCAACTCAGCTTATCGCAGTCCACTGCTAGACTAAGCCTCTCCCGGGCTACGCCACAACACCTTGTCCTCCGCCTTCCGCATCCAGTTTCTCCCAGCCACCTTAAGCTGAGGTGGTAGATAGCTGGGACGGCGTCCCACACTACGTACGCTTGCCGATACGCCGTCTCCACTCCAGGAGTCGTCTGCTCCATCACCCATCGGTCCTTCGACAAACATGGCCAGCCCCCTTCCACTTCAAGTTGCTTACTCCGCAAGCTATGTCGGTAACTCCGGTTCTTTTCATTCGTACTTACTTACCTTATGCGAATAGATCTAGACTATCTAGAGGGTCATTAAACCACAGGTAGATTGATCATTGAAATAGATTGTAGTATTCAGTATTGAAGCGTTTAACGCTACTTAGTAATATGAAATATACCTATTTGCACCAAATGGAGACTTACTGTGGAAGTATGACGATCAATAACTTGTTCTTTGTCTGAACAGCAGTCGCTCCAGGCGGATAATTTTACTGTAGGTAAATTCTGAGAAAATTTACTGTAATTACCATCATCGGTGAATACACTATTCATTATAAGTAATCGATGTTGCTTCGCCAATGTGCACACTGAAAGATTCAATTATTATTAGGATTGATAATTTAATATAAAGCTACGTTTTTTTAATAAAATTGTTAGGTAATAAATTAACTTGGATCCTGAAATGTTATAATAATATTGAAAAAATATCGGAAAACAAAGCACAAACATGCTTGCAATATTAAGATAAATAACATAACTGGTACTATTTATCTCGGATAAACACGGAAAGCTATTCTGTAATTGCCCATTAAAATATTACACCACTTTACCTCGCCGGGAATTAATATAAAGTTACACGTTGATCGGAAGCCATGCACGTTTAAAAGACTGAGTATGTAGTTCATGGAGTTCTTAGAATAATCATATCTGGTTTGTGACTTATGTAGTTTTATAACGAGTTTTCAGGCTGCAGCTTTTTCATTTTCAGGCATGTTTGCTTGAAAATGAAATTTAAATTTGATTTTTTTTTTCAGGCATGTTTGCTTTGGGCACGCCACAATTGTGGCGATAAGTCCCCTCTTTGAGGAGTGGCTAGAGAGGCGCCACGGCGTCCTCACCTTCCGCCTGACACAGGTCCTCACCGGACATGGTTGTTTCGGGAGGTTCCTGTTCAGGATAAAGCGGGAGGAAACGCCCGGGTGTCACCACTGTGTGGATCGCCCGGAGGACACGGTGGAGCATACGGTGGAGGTCTGCCCAGCTTGGGCGGAGCACCGCCGTGTCCTCACGGAGGCGATCGGCGGCGGCGATCTCTCGCGTCCGGCCCTGGTTCAGGCCATGGTCCGGAGCGAGAGTGCATGGGAGGCCGTCACCTCCTTCTGCGAAGCAGTAATGCTCGCGAAGGAGGAGGCGGAGCGCGCGAGGGAGAGGCAAAATGCGCCCCCTCGCGCCCCTAGTCGCCGCAGGAGACGCCCCGGGCGTCGGCAGTCGCGAGCCGACTTCCGGCCACCGTAGGCGCGGGCTTGCGGACGGTGAGCAATGGGTAGCTCGCCGTCCGATAGGGACCAGGCCCGGGTCGACGGCGCGTTGTGTTCCACGCGCGCCTCAAAGAGATGTCAGCACCAACTGACGGGGTCCGGAAGGGCCAATGCCTGCCGGGGTTGCGGGTTTGTCTGAAAGGGATATCGCGACCTCGGCACACAGGCAACGGAAGGAACACGGGTGGGTTTTAGTCAGTAAAAGTCTGACACGCCCTCCCGCTCCACCCAGAGCGGGAGAAGTTATTTGATAATTTCCCATCCTCAAAAAAAAAACAAAAAAAAGGCATGTTTGCTTTTTACTAACACGTATTATTTATTTGTTCACATTATAAGCTCACAATTACAATCACTTAATGTGGTGAGCCATTATCTGCTTACATCTAAAAAAAAAACACAAACTAATAAAAAACGTTTCTTTAGACTAGCTGTATTTATTACACTACAATATAACATTGCATGATTTGTTTTTGCATCGGGTATACATTCGTGTCTACCTATCTAAGCACAGACTACGTTTCTTCGGCACTACGGCAACACTGTTTACTTTGCCCTAAAGTCTCCATGTCCTACCTCCTCCATGTTTTAAAAGGTAAATATGTTGTAACGCTTCGCCAACCGTGTTTGATAGCTGCGATACGTCTCCGTCGCGTAAACAAACTTATAGGGATGCCATTAAAATACAACATTACGTTAAGGTGTTGACCCTACTGCAACATGGACGTAAAAGGCGCCAGAATTTTACCATGAGTACAGGAATTAAAAGTGAGTGATGTTTAAAGTTATAAACGTAACTTCAAAAGTGCATCGATGGGTCTTCTACGCATAGTTACGTTAGTCGATAGTACCTAAGTCATAGCCTACTTTTGCCATATGAATTATTAAGATTTTGATATGATATTTGATCTAAAACAGCCTTTCCCCTGAGTTTTTTTCGTCATGTCTTCTCAGGCGTAGTCAGATGGAATTGTCAACTCCATCTTGTATATACGTATATTTTTTTAAACATGACGTGTGCGATCTCGATTATATTTTATTTACAAAATAAATTGATATTTCATTTCTTTAATTAAATGTTATCAGATATAGTTAGATTGCTGGAATTTATCAATCGAAACAGTCCGGCATCAGAACTAAGATGATAACGTTGTCAGTACCCAGGTATCTGCAGGGATTAGAGTGATGGGTTTGTTCCGTGAGAATAGTTCCTTAGTTGCCTCATATGACACTCGTGAGAATCAACTGTATGTTCGCCTTACTTGAAACTTACAAGAACTGTTTGAAACTGTGTTAGACACACAACTTTACTGTAGTAAGTTCTTGATGTGATTTGGTTACGCTTATAAATAAATCGCTCGTGTTAACACATTATCTTAGTTTGGTTTTGTTATACATACTCGTAGAATAATTATTTGTGTAGTAGAATGATGTGATGTCGCCTTTGATACAGCCACCTTGGGCTCAGTCATTGCAAGAGATAGTTATATTGAATCCAGTCACCACTGATGTATCTTCATTATAGGAGATGCCGCAAACAATAGAAAAATATTCATATTCTTCAGAGTCACTGCTTTCATATTATATATTTTTTAGGCTTGCCTTTACCCATCCCGTTATGATTTTTTCCGTTTTGATGTAATTTTCCTTTTTTCTGTTCTGTAATATGATATGCTTCTTCTAAAGCATTATTTACTGGAGTATTGGTCAGAATGGCATTTTTTTTTTGCGCGTTTATACGCTTATAATGAGTTCGTGGTGGAGTTTTTGGCAGAGGTCTTATGATTTCGACCAAGAATTCATTAGCGTTTTTCTGCATGTCTGAGGGCCCAGCTACCGGTTCATAAGACATTTGTGCTATCACCACATCCGGGGTTAATACACACACGTTAATACTAACCCCGCCGGTTTGATAAGTATAACCCCAAAAGTACATTTTTAGTATTAAATAGCATGAAAAAATATTGGTTAATAGTTACATCAATACAGTAATGTAGCATTATCAAGTCAGAAATGTGCTCCTAGGAAAACAAAAAACATTATCATAACACCGTATATTTCAAGCATAAATCAAAAAAAATTAAAGTTTAAAATGTTCGTTACGTGCGTAAAAATTTCGTCCGGCACACAA
This sequence comes from Agrochola circellaris, assembly GCA_914767755.1. Taxonomy (NCBI): domain Eukaryota; kingdom Metazoa; phylum Arthropoda; class Insecta; order Lepidoptera; family Noctuidae; genus Agrochola; species Agrochola circellaris. Next base: position 20,024,023 of record OU611839.1, on the reverse strand, counting down.
CACATTCACACGACGCGCAGAGCGCAGCTGACCAACCCAGAGCCATGTGGAGTGATCTAGCACGCGCTGTAGGTGTAGTGTGTATAGTTTTAAAGAAACTCACTTGTCAATAATACTAATTGTAGCCCCGGTCTCTTTGTCCGTCTGTCAGCGAGCTGTATCTCATGAGCCGTAATAGATAGACAGTTGATAATTTCACAGATGATGTATTTCTATTGCCGCTGTAACAACAAGTGTTAATAACTTAGAGCAGGAATCTTGAGGTACAATGTATGCCTGAAACAAAAAACGAGAATGTGTACACTGTTGTCACCCAACTCGGGAAAGCTGTCAACTGCGATGTTCCAGAAAAAGATATATTGAATTGTACGCGAGTTGCCAAAACGAATCCTTCCAGAACCCGTCCTAAATCCATAGCAGTACAGTTTGCATCACCAAGGCTGCGCGATCAACTCCTAGCGTCCGTTATTAAACACAACTAAAGTAACCCGCAGAATAAACTTAACTGTGGACATTTTGGATTTGCCGGTCATTCACCTGTATATGTGGTTAAACATCTTTCACGTACCAACAAAACTCTTCACGCTGCGGCTAAGGAAATAAAATAGTAGTACGTTTGGGTTAGAAATCGCGAAATATTTGTAAGAAAAGTCGACGGCGCAAAATACATACTCATCAAAAACATGAATAATAAGTAAAATCATATATTATTTCATATTATTGTACAAGTGTGCATGTCTCAGTACCTAATTATAGTTTAAATCAACAAGTTAACAATCTATTATCAAAATTGCAGAGGTATGAGAACTAAAACTAACACCTTTTACCTTTGTTGTACGAATTATGATGTATTTATTTTAACCGAAACCTGGCTGCATAGTAGTGTACTTAGTAGTGAGCTGTTTGGTGATAGGTATGGTGTTTATAGACTCGATGGGAAGACAACAGGTTTCCATCCCAATAAAAATGGAGGCGGTGTCCTGATTGCTGTTTCAACCAAAATCAGTTCGAAGTGCATTGATAAATGGCATAGTAAATGTGAAGATCTTTGGGTTACCATTGATATTTCGGCTGCACATAAATCACGACAGCTAGATGTCTGTGCAGTCTATCTTCTTCCGCCTATAAGTCTTTCAACATTTGAGCACATTATAGAGCCCTGTAACAACGTGTTTAAGACAAGAAATATACCTATTGGTGTAATTGGGGATTTTAATTTGGGCGAAATACATTGGGCTCCAGATGCCGTTAACAGTTTACTACCTACCACTTGTTTAAGATTATTAGAATTTATGAACGTTAGTAGACTGTCTAAGTATGATTTCTTAAAAAACTGTTCTGCGCGTATTCTGGATCTAGTTTTGCCGCCGCTTGATCTTATAATATCATTATTAAAAGAATTCAATCTCCCATACAATAATCTCAACAAAAGAAAAAACTTTTATAAGGCAAATTTTACAACTTATATAAACGAACATGACTGGCTTCAACAATTTGCGAACAGTAATGATGTAGATAGTATGTTAAAAGTATTCTATGAAGTGTCAAATATTGCAATAAATACATTTGTCCCAAATTGTAAGTCAATGACTTGCCGCTATCCCCTATTGTTTAATAAAGCAATTATAAGAACACTCAAAGTGAAAAATAAGTTAAGATTGCGCTTTAGGAAATATAAAAACCCGTTGGATGAATTAGAACTAAAATTTGTTTCAAAACGTTTCACTAGTGAAATACTAATGGCTTTAAACAGGTATGGGTACCAAAATAATATATACAATAATATAAAATAGCCTTGTTTGTACAAAGCGTCTTGGAGAATTGCAATTTTGTTTATATTTAGAACACAATTTATGTTATAATTATTGCTACACATGAATAACATTAATTGTAAATTTCCATTTTGGTTTTTTAAATATTACCTATGTAAAACCATAAATGGTGCATGTTTTTCTAGAGTGTAAGTAATTGTTCCACTTATAAACGTACTATTATTTAAAATTTATTTTATATGTATTTTTTTTTTTTTTTTGTAATAAATTTATTTTTTAGGTTAGATTTATTTTTCACCAGTGCTTTTTTTTGTTTTTTTTTGATTTGAGGGTGGGAAATTATCAAATGACTTCTCCAGCTCTGGGCGGAGCGGGAGGGCGTGTCAGACTTTTACTGACTAAAACCCACCCGTGTTCCTTCTGTTGCCTGTGTGCCGGGGTCGCGATATCCCTTTCGGACAAACTCGCAACCCCGGCAGGCGTTGGCCCTTCCGGACCCCGTCATTTGGTGCTGACATCTCTTTGAGACGCGCGTGGAACACACCAGTGCTAAGCTGTAGATTTGGATATTTTTTTTGTTGTAACGTGTTAATTCTTACTTGACAATTGGTAGGAAAATATAAGACAATTGAGAGAACATTACATAATGATAACATTTTATTATATTCTTTATTTTTTTGGTTATCTATGTCCGAAGGTTTAATTTCGGCAATCAAGTTTCTGAAAGCCAAGCAATTGACGCTCCTGCTGTAGAACTTTACTAAGATGCTATTAATAGCTCCACCATATTGCCGGAGATTACCAAACAACATATTCCAAGTTACTTTTAGTTTCTCAGTTTTTTTTAGCGTAGTTTCTTTGGGAAATAAATGAACGCAGGGGTTAGTAGTTTATTAGGTACATCCTGGTATAGCATACACAGGCTTATTTCGAGAAAATTTAAATTTACTGTATGTTATGTTACAAAATGTATGGAATTGACAGCTTTTAATAGCAATATCGACGATGCGCCACCTATTGTAAAAAAATTTAGCAGTACAGATCCTCATTGAGTTGCACACTAGATCCGTTTTTATCCGTCAAATTGAACAAATCCCAACAAGTTCGGATTGTTTTCGGACGTCGGATCTATACGTGCGTATACCTACGACTAAGTCGCAGCGAGTCTGCGCACTCCCTTTGTACTTGGCTGGTCGGGATCGTTCGTGCGTGTTCATACCTGTACGCACGGGTGAAATTCGTACGAAAACGCATCCAAAGAGCGCGCGGCCTTATTGTTAAAATGGTTATCCAGTATAATGTGAATCATAGTAGTGCTTAAAATTATGAAATGTTTTATAGTTAATGTGTTTAATATAGTTGTTAAAGAACAGGAGGGCTGTCCTACCGTGACACAGTGATTACTAGCGAGGACAGTGTGATTTAACCCCAGACAACCGGTTCCTGTGGTGAAATAATTGTTGCATCACCGTATAACAAGGTATATTTATTTCTTACTAGCTTTTGCCCGCAATTTCGTCTGCGGTCACCGGGATAAAATACATCCTATGTCCCACCTAATCCAGGTCATAGTCTACAAATGTGCCAAATTTCATCCAAATCTGTTCAGCCGTTTAAGCGTGAAAGCGTCACAAACTCACTTTTGCTTTATAATATTAGTTAAGATATCCACTGGGAAATGTAACGGGTCGTATATTATGTAATGATAGGTTTCTTTTCGATTAACGTATAAAGGGAAAACGTGTTTAAAAGTACTTAATACGTTTAACAGGTTAGATAGATAGATAGATAAATCGTTTATTGGCGTTGGTTAGTAGTAGCAGTATGTTGTTACACTAGACTGGAAGGAAGTAGGTTTATACTGATGTTACTATCCATACCTAATTATATATGAAGTGCTTTTACAAGAATCACCCACAGCTTAGATAAATCAACTTTATTAAAACAAAACTTTCTTTTTCTTATCTAAAATAATGAATCTTAGTTTAATTGAACGCCAACAGAAAAATTAACCAACAAATCTAGATTAAGACCGCTGATAAGAAGTTAAATGAACATTTTTTCTGTCAAAACGATATTAAAAAACTTTTTGTTACCAAGATGGTTTGAATTTCAAAGACTGAGGGGCTATTATGGAAACTCTTCGGATCAGTCAAAATAACGAACGAGAATCAAATAAAAGAGGGGGTTAATGGGCAAAATTAAAAGTTATTAAAGTAAGTGTACTTGGGGTGAATTTGAGACTAGAATTATTGCTCTCTTGGCTAAGAGAATTTGTGTAAAAGGGTAGTGAATTGGCCTTTCGAGCACTTCAAGTATCTTTCGAGATCTATTAATTTTATTGGTTTTGAGAAAAGTAGTCTGAAAGTTTAATTATAGCTCCACTTAAAGAAATCGAAAGTGAAAAATTCTTTTGATTTGAACAACGAGAATCAATATTTGCAAAGGCACTATACAATCTGTATTAAAAAAACTCCGTTAGATTTTAATCCGACATTTTCATGTTAATTTCCATAAACATGAAAATGTTGGATAAATATATAGAATTGCTATGAGCTCCCAAAAAATATCGCTCCAACAGTTTTCTCGGTATTTCAAACATTTCAATTTACAGGAAAACGAAATTCAATATGCCAGTTTTATATTCATGTGCTAATATTACTTAATAAAAAACCACAGACCAAATAATTTCCGCTAACTTATTTTGTTCAAAAATTACTCCGAACATGAAAAAAAAACATAATAAATATGGCAGGTACATAATCGTATATACAAATACTCTGAAGGCTCGTACATAATTGTGTTGCCTCATATTTGGTTCCCGACAACCCTCGGAATAATTACTTGTGGCTTTTGCATAATATCTGCGTGAGTCCCACTCTGTAAGGGCAATGCCATAAAGGGCTTTGCGTTGGTGTGTTTTATGTGTGTATGTGTATGTGTTTATAGTTTTAATAGTATGTATTTTCACTTAACAAAATTTATGGTAGTGACATGTAGTGCGACGGTGGAATTTGGAGTGATATATGGTGACTATGGATAAGGCAGCTGCACTATTGTAACGTAAATGCGCGTTATTACTGTGAATAAAAATACTTCAAGTTTAACCAACAATCTGCTTTGGAAAGAGCTTTATATTAACTGCGATCTTCAGTAAATAAGCTATAGATAGCCTATAGCTTAGTTATTGACAGTTGTCGGTTCAGAACCTAAGCATCACGACATTCATTTCTGCACCAAGTCTACATCAAATTTATTATAATATTGACCTAAATGAGATTCAGATTAGTTTTTGGGACCCTTCGCCATCTATTTCTGTCTTAAAATAGACCAATCATTTTCGTTGATACTATAACTTACCTTGTAAAAAATTAACTGACCAATATTATAAAGCTCATTCCTTTTAATTAGCATTCCCACCAACACCAGTCCATTAATTTTATAACAACACCACATCATGCATTTCTACCATACATCGAACGTGTCCTATTCCCCAATGACCATCACAACAAAATAACACGGTCGGCGTTATGAACACGGCCTTATGGTGGGGATGCCAAATTGAATATTATTTTTGTCCCCGTTTATACTTTTATTTGCAGCTTAATTTTTTTATTCCACGAATTCTAATATGGTTATACTTTTATTATGTTTTGGTCAAGCGGCTGTGTGTATTGTTTGAAGATAGAATAGAATTTTCTGTGATATGTAAATAGATTTTTTATTTAAGAACCAATTAAAATCGTATTCATAAATGGTAAGAGAAATTCATGCTAAATCGAAATTAATGTTGATATATTTTTCGATTTAGAATCGACTCATAACAGTTGATTTTACTGTTCACAAAACATTCCACGCATACAACGATTTTGCTTTCTGAATGTGCAGGTGGCCAAATAGGTTCATGTTCAATGTACCGAAGCAGTTTACGACAGCTACATTTTAGGAAGGATTCGCATTTGTGAATAATCTGAGAGAATCGTGAGTTTAATCTAAAACTTACAACAATCATTGACATTAATCTAAAAGTTTTTATTATCCAAATGAAAATAAAGTTCTATTCAGATATAAATGCTATTGTTGTCGCGCTCGCTAACAATGTCGAATAGGTACGCGATATCTCTGTCAGGCTAGGTAGGCTCGGTAGTAATCAGTACGTCTACCATGACATGTCATCGAAAAAAATACTCACTAGCGTTAAACTCGCTAGCGTATTAACGTGAATCAAATAGATTTCAATAATGTCGAATTTCGCTAGCGTCTCCGTAAATGATTTATATAAAAAGATATTGTACAGCGCCTCTAGCGAACACAGAAATAATTAAAATTCGTACCAAGAGCAAGAGCGTACTATAGATTTCCATAGGTAAGAAATGTAACGTAATCAATTCGATAGTCACTAAACCATCAATTCGATACAAAACGGCACCACGCCGCGAATCACACATCGTCAACAATATTAAAAATTTAATAGACGTAAATAATTATTATAAGGAATAAAAATTCAACAACCCCTAATTACCATAAGTAGTCCACTAAGTAACCGCCAACCTTTTTATTTAGTCGGATTGTTTCATGATATTGACTCTCATAACATTGTTACGAGTACCATAGCGATACCACTACACGGTTTGATCATTATGAGCCGTTCTCTCTTCTTATTACTAAGAAAGAAAGAAACAAAACATAAGAGTGAAGTTATTAACAAAGACAACTTACAACTAATTAATTAATAAAAGTAGCAAAATTATATACTAAGTGGAGTTATGTAGCTAGACGACACGACCAAAATTCAAATTCGAAATTCAAAAGTCTTTTATTCAAACTAGGCTGAGAATCAGCACTTTTCGAACGTCAAAATTACTGACAGTCCCCCGAAAACGCCCACCCTTCACCACTTCCTAGTGCTTAAGCTGGGAAGAAGAAGTGGCGTAACAAACTCCCCAGCAGCACAGCTGTCTGTTCAGTTGGAAAAACTTGATTCTATATAATAAAGGTTTAAATGCAAAAATAATTTACATTACCACAAATTGCAATCAACTCATAAAATAAAAACATTTTTATGAGTAGATTATGTCAACAATAAATGAGAACAAAAATTAAAATAAATTGACTTACAGTCAAATAAAATAATCCAAACAATTATATGAGCTCATATAGTATCATGTAGTCTTTGATTCTAAAAACACTTGTTTGTTGCTTGGGGGGGGGGGGGGGACATTGGAGTAGCTTATAGTCCCAAGACTTTTTGTCGTCTAAGTAATCTTTAACTTTATAGAAACCTTTTTGACATAGTTTCTGTTTAGTAAATGATTTAAATTTATTAAGACTCAGTTCTTTGACATGGCTTGGAAGTTTGTTGTTATACTTTGGCACTTCAATGAATTACTAATTTTTTGGAGCCTAGTCCTCGGCACAATAAATAAATCTTTGTTTCTAGTATTTAAGCTATGAATGTCGCTGTGTTTAGAATATAGATTTATATTCTTTTTTACATGAATCAGGTTCTCATATACATATTGAGACGCGACCGTCACTATGTTTAATTCCTTAAATTTATCCCTCAGTGAATGCCTACAACTTAGGTTATAAATTGCTCGAATGGCACGTTTCTGCAGCACAAATATAGCCTGAAAGTCAGCCGCATTTTCCCACAACAAAATGCCATACGACATTACACTATGGAAATAACTAAAGTATACTAATCGAGCTTCTAAATCAGTCAAATGATGGATTTTATACACCGCGTAGGCTGCAGAGCTTAGCCGCTTCGACAATTTGGTTATATGTGGGCCCCACTGAAGCTTCGAATATAAAGTAATACCTAAGAACACAGTGGTGTCCACAAGATCCAATTCTGTCCCATTTACTAGTACATTGGTTTTCCTGCTTAACGTTAGGTGTCAGAAATCTAATACATTTAGTCTTTTTCTCGTTTAAAAGTAAATTATTAACACTAAACCAATACACAATTTTAGAGAGAGCATTAGCTTACTGTTTAATAACTTATGTTTATTAAAGTGTCTTTGCAATTGATCTAGCATCAATTTTTAGAATATTTTACTAAAAGTCGGAAGCACAGAAATAGGTCTAAAGTTCGTGGGGTCTGATGTGCTGCCCGATTTAAACAAAGGTATTATTTTACTACTCTTCATTAAGTCAGGAATTACACCACAGTCAATACATAGGCGCTACAGTGTTGATTATGCATTTTGCAACGTCTACCGGTCTATCGAGCTTACCTTAGCGCCTGCGTAAGACTCCGTAAAACTCATGCTGTGAGCATAATCGAAATCTATTTGATCCACGTTAACACTTCCGACTCCACCCGCTTTTCATAGAGCTCATACGCCATGCTGCCATACATATTGGAAGTGAACCAACCGGCATAGCGTTTGAGCTAAAGTTAACCATCGCGGACGGTCAACGGCATTAGGTTTAAAACCGTATTATACACGGTAAAAGTAAAATTGTGTTTTCAGGGGGTCTTGTCGCTATACGTAGTTTCCAAAAAAATATAAAAAAATGCATGGATTTTAAAACCACCGCATATACTAATAAATCTTGATAAAATATGCATCAGATTTTATTTTCATAGTTTATAATACTGTATTCGCTAAAAAAACCTAAATTTAAAATGAGCTGTCCGTGAAGGGTAATGTTAATAGTAACTTACTAGATATATGGATATGTGACCTAAGAATGACGTAATTAAGAGGATGTGGATAGCATCTAGACCCAGACCAAGGATTTATGGTACAACCTTAGTCGTCATCGCAAGGCGGTTTAGCTGAACTCTTGGGAAAAGGGTGACTTAATCGATATCTGCTTATTTAATGAAGACGTATTGAATTTATTTTTTATGGTGCTCGGATGTCCAAGGGTATCTGTCGTATGAAGGGGCATTTTTAGGCACTTTTATGTTATCTGTTCGTACCCTTTCCCGGCATCCTATATGCGACTAGGTGAACCCTCCAGGTAGGCTCCCGGCACTGAACGTGTTAATACGGTAGCGCTAGCGAGTAAGTTTTCGATGTCAGCTCATGGAAGAGGTACAGAAAGTATCACTACCGAGACGACAGCGTTATCGCGTACCGAGTTTGTATCGCTACCGAGCGCGACAACGATCTCTTATATCTGAATAAGCCTTAAAAATTTAGTCGCAACAACCTCTAAAAACAAATAGCCCATAAACCATCCACAATAACATTATAATTTCCAAATTTTTTGCATCATTATAAGCACGCAACATTAGAAGCCATTCGGCAAAACAATCATTTCATGTTCACAATAAAAATAAATTTGAATTAAGCCGGAGTGCCCGCCGGAGTTTTGACTAAAAGTAATAACGGCTCGTTCCAATTTATGGCCTTTTATAATGTTTAAAGCTAGACGGTTGTTGTGCGTAATGTCTGCTTAACCGGCATTACTTGGGTTTTAATAACTTGGAACAGGCTACTCTACGAAACCTTATTAAGTCTCTCAAAGTATCAGAAAGTGTGAGGCTAAAATTATGCTAATAAATTTTATTTGCTCTTTTGTGTTCGCTGAAAGTGGCTAAAAGAAACTGTAATGGAAAAGTTAGTACGTAACGTTATGTTCAAGAACTTAATGGGTTCGGCAGAGTTTGTAGTTTACTACTTGGAATTAAGTTTGATGGAAATGCGGTAGGTTAGCAGCAGCTGGCCACAGTCTAACTAGCAGTTAGCTCATTGTCGATATTTCTCTCTCGTTCCCTGTCTGTTATTAACTTTAATCACATATGGTACCAAGGTCAGCCATTGCAAATACCTTAACAAAGTTCCACGTAAACAGTGATGCCAGGAAATATTAATTGATAAAATCTTTATAAGGCGGATCACATGTCCAGCTGCAACTTTTGAAAATGATTCGAGTAGATGTTTTATAAATACACAACTGTAAAATTGTATTTGTATTTCAACCTGCAATGCACGTGGGTAAATTCGAATATCAACAGACATTCAGGTAATAAAATAGGATACCTAACCTATACCCCGTTCAGTTGCATATGTATCTTTTTGCATTCATGGATTCGAGCATGCTTGAAAACAAAATCCGTTTTCGCTTCAGTCGTCATATGGATAGGTCAGAGGCTACCGGCCGAAGTGATAAATAAGGCTTTGTCCTGGATATGTGGTTAAACGCTGAAAAACTACGCGAAAAGTAAAACTGAGACTTTAAAAATAACGTCGCGTTCGTTTAAGTTACAGACTTATTATATTTATAAATAACAATCTAGCTGTAGCCCACGGTTTCGCCCGCGTGAATCCTAATTCTTTTTCTAAAACAATATGATATGCCTTAAAACATCAGCTATCTGCCAGTGAAAGTCCCGTCAAAATTGGTCTAGCCGTTTCGGAGATTAGTTGGAACAAACAGACAGAAAGACAAAAAAAAAATGTTTTTGTGTTATAACTACCGTATATACCTACTTTAATTAGTAAAAAGCTGTTATTTTGATTACAAACAGATACTTCAATTTTATATATTTGTATGTATGTATGTATATTTATTTGTATGTATTGTACGTATAGAAAGGAGACACAGGTATGATGCTGTTTCACATGAACATTCCTGGTAAATAAAAGAAATTTCATCATGTTTCCCATGCCAATAAATAATTAACCTAAATTGGTTTTCTCTTCGCGGCACAAACACTAAGACAGCATTGCGTCGCGCCAACATAAGCCACGAACAAGAAACTTCAGAATACTACATTTATTTCACATTGTCATATCACGTTGTTGAATGTTTCGCATTCTGTAACAGCTCATTGAACAGCCGGTCGGCATTGTTATAAAAAAAAAATCTATGTCTGAGTAGGTACCTTCAATTCAATAGTTAAGCCCTGATAAATTATCTATGGTCATAGTAACTTTCCCGCAACGGCGACGTCGTCTTTGCACCAATTTTACTAGTCCTTGCCATTAGTAGTTGTCTGAGTTTAAACCTCATACCTCACTTTCCACCAGGCGAGATTGAGTTCAAGAAAAGGCTCACTCAGTTTTAAATGTTTCATCTTGTATTCGAGGTAGTTTTCAATGAAAAGTATCTTATTACAGTTATTATACGGCAGTGGTGGCAGTCGTGGCCCAGTAAAGCAGTGGGGGCCCAGTGATAACGGCTCTGACCTACGAGTGTAGGCCGTGGGTTCGAACCCACGATGAAAAAATTTCATCACCACTCTCAAAACGGTGACGGAAGACCTCTTGAGGAAACCGGCATGTCCTTAATCCAAAAATTCGAGGACATGTGACATCTACCAACCCGCACTGGGCCCGCGTTGATTATAGCCCACTCCCTCTCGAAGAGAGGAGGCCTGTGTCTCAGCAGTGGGAACATTATTTTATTTTAATTTTATTTTATTTTATTAGGATCTCCAACAAAGAATACACCTTACATGCTATAATATAAAGATTGACATATGTTGTTGTTCTTAATTAACAATATATGTGCTCCCTCAATTATAGGAGACCACATCATGTAATAAAAACAAGCAAACAGTATATAAAAAATGGAAGTAGCCCTGAAAGTTAAAATTATATATTTTGTAGTATTATACTAGTACATTATTAAATTTGGTAATCTGAATTTAAATTAAATAAAGATAAAAAAGCAACGAACACATATTAGAAAAAATTGTACTTACAGACTAATAAAGATAGAAATAGAAGTAGCGAACAATGCATTACTAGGCAGGCAGTTCAACACTTACATAATTATCATTCAACTGCGTACGGATTAGTGACTTATATTTACCCAGATTATTAGAAAAGATGTCTATGTCTTCTAATGAACATGATAAGGCATTGTATTGCTGGGTCATCCTGGAAACCGGTGAAATTATAGACTGATTATTCCCATTAATCACTTATTACACTAAGCAATGCTTCGAGTTTATCTAAGTGATCGAATCAGAAATGAAAAGATCCGTAGGAGAATCAAAGTAACCGAAATAGCCCGAACAATTGCTTAAGTGGCGACCGCGTACCGGAAGTCGTAGCGTTGGAAGGCCCATCAGGTGCACCGATGACTTTGTGATGGCCGCAGGAATCCGCTGGATGCAAGAAGCACCGAACTGGTCGAAGTGTCGATGCTTGGGGTAGGCCTATATTCAGCAGTGGAAGTCTCTTGGCTGAAATGATGATGATGATGAGTATGGAATAATCTTTATTTTTATCAGAGGTTTAGGCCATGATTAGGTATATCTATGGTTATTGGTATTTGTGGGTCAACAAATTGCTATAAATGCGAATTGGTACGTTTTTTACACGTTTTGGTGAATGTTGGTCGTCCTTCACGGAATGTATGGAGAAAAATTGTGTGCCAAACGGTGGCGATGACTCTTCGATTTTAAGAATTGTTTGAATCGTTTCTGATCCACGTGTACTAATTTCATGTTGTTGTTTAGCAAAACATTATCAAATCTTATCCAAACTTTGCTACGCTGGGATGGGGTAAGCAATTCTTATGGGTGATAATGAAAAGTAAAAAAATATTAAGAAAATTGGATACGTGGTAATATGAGGTACATAAAATAAAGCGAATTCTATGACAAACTTATATTTTATATCAAGAAAAGCTAAACTTTACAAACTCAAACTTATCAAGTCACCTCAATTCCTTTTCACTCCTGCCAACTCGTATTTGTTTAGCCAAGTACTGTTACAATCTAACCCTAACAATGCCGGCCGCGTCCGTCCCAAATCTTAACCCGTGTAACACCCGCTTCCCCTATCGTAGCCGCGCGTGAAAAACGCGACGTGATTTATGTACCCTGCCGCGGCCACCTCGAGATAAATTATAGTAGGACGCAGATGCATAGGTACACGTGAAAAAGTGAGTAATGTGAGAGAATTTTGGGTAGACTCTTCACTAATAAATGGTCGATGAAGTGTGAGTGGACCTTGTCTGTTCAAGGGTGTTGGGGGACAAACAAGGGGGAAATTAACTACTCCAAACTATTCCTTTAGTTTTAAAAGTAAAAGGCACTTTTGAACGACGCCTGACTAAGTATACCTACGATACTTAACTGTAAGAAAACGCTATCTTTTGAATAAAATTTTCCGTCATCAATATCGTTTTTTTTTATCTCATATTTTGTTTTGTTTGTTTTGTTTTATATTTTTTACATTGGTCTCAAATAATTATATAGAAAAAACAAGAATAAAGTATCCAGATAAATCTTGATTTAAAATAGTGTACTTGGAGTTTCTTGCCCGTTCTTTTCGATATAGATCTACGTTTTGCAATGGGCAACTAGCTTCAACTTTCTGACTAAGTGACCGAGTCTTTGACAATTCAAAAGTGCCTGTAAATGGTTTAATTGAAATAAATGCTTTGAATTTAAGTTTCATGGTTTTCTTGTATGTGATGTTCGTTTTTTCCACCCTCTATCCATTGATTATATGAGCAAACGCATGACCAAAAGACTGATGAATAAGGACATGTCCAGTTTCTGCCCTCTGGTCGTGGTCTGAATCGATAAATGTTCATAATTTAAGGTTTACAGTAAGATTTAAAAATTAAGGTTTAAATGATTATGGATTTATAAATTCAGAATAACTTGCGTACCATAATTCTCAAAAAAACATTGCTCAATTATAGCTTCCGCCTCGCCATTTTTAACGGGAAGAACTAAAAATGTTATTTGACGTTCCATTTTAAAACATTTTATAGGTTGATTATACTATGCTATATTTATTTTGTACATGGAACTTTTGGTGCATGGCCAAAATCGGAACTAACGCCGCCATTTTATTGGCTTCTAAGTTATCGGTTACGGGTTTAATTACGTATATTTGTACGGCTTACAGCATGGCAACAGATAGCTTATCATGAGTTTGAGTTTTTAAATTGCGAACGAGTGTGAAGAGTGTCCGTGGAGTTTCTGGCCCAGTCTTCTCCACAAGAACCTACTACGCTTTGGGATGGGCAACTAGCTTCATCTTTCTGACTGTTCGACCCCTTGACAGTTCCAAAGTGCCTGTAATTTTTTTTTTTAATGTTTTGCGACGCACGTGTTTGTTTCTTTCGCTATAGTTTATTAAAGTTATTATAAATTCGAATTATCTTTTCGGTCGAGTACCCACTACAGTGCCCACACCTGTCTAGACTATGTCGGATCGTGAAGAAGATCCGAAGTTTCGCATCTCGGCCACCCATGATGCGACACATATACTTTGTCTTTTTTATCGTGCTTGTTAGTGATCGTAAGATGTCTACTACTTACTCTGTTGTTACCCGTGAGAACCTGTAATTGGCTGTATGTTTCTTAAACAACTGTTATCCATTTGTTATAGCTGTTGGTTCTCCTATCAATAAATAATACTGCAGAGCGGCACGTCCCACCTTTTCTGGGATGACGGGTTGTCGGGCAAATCCGTATTGGGACAAGTAATTTTCTAAGTGTTCGACGCATCGATCAAACACGGTATTTCAAAATCGACAAGCGAGGAAGAAAAAAAAATCTGGTTAATTTATCCGTAGTGCGAACCGAGGAGAGGAAGGCCAGTAAACTTGTACTTGAAATTTTGCGGACGCCGAGAGTAGTCTCGCCTGGGTGGCTAGGCGAATGGGAAGTGTGGCTTGCTGCCACGCTCCATCGTATAATCATATAAAGAATATCATATTTTTTTTCTCTGTAGGTACTAAAATCTACTGAATTTGTGTCGCAAAAGGCTGTTGGCTATAGGTGGCCACATTACTAATTTATAACAACATACTGCGGTCAATGAGTCAGCCTAGATTGGTGATTTTGGGAATAACTTACGCCTTGTAGAACGGAGTAAAGATTACTTTAAAGAGAAGTTCTTTGAAGTTTCTCCATCAACTATGTACTTGTTTCAGATATAATTTATAAATTGATAGATCGAAGACGGGGTACTCAGGACTTGTATACCATTCATATTACGACGGCAAACTATGACAATTAAATAGCGATCTATGTAATATTCCAAAATTTTAGCTAACTTTTATGCTGACTGTACCTATAAATCCGTATACGAAATATTGTCAGCTTACGAAGCGCTTTGTGTAACAATACAATATGACAAACTAATAGTAAGCTCGCTTGTCATCGACGGGGCGTCCCATAAATTACCCACGGATTTATTTATTGCAGTCCATGGGCAGAATTAATGCTAGTCCTTAGCCTGTGGAGACATTGTTTATGTGCATGGTTTTATTTGTTGTATTAAGTATTTAGTTTGTAATTCATAAAAATTAAATGTTGTCTTTGTTTTTGGTTATTTATAGAATTCACCTTGAGACTTCTGTAACTGTGAGTAAATAAGTAAGTACATAATTTTATTTTGCTGATTTTATTTATACTGAAATTTATCGAGTTGGATTGTAACTCTAGCAACAGATACAGCCGTGCTATTCTGTAAACATCTCACCGTGATAACTTGGGTGAAGTGAGCTTTCATTGCACCTAAAGCTAGGGATTGACACTATGGACAGCTCACTTCACCCAAGTTATCACGGTGAGATGATAACAGAATAGCACGGCTGTTCTCATCATTCATAATTCTCTTACACATTCCAATTTATGTGGGGTCGGCGCAACATAAGAAGAATGAAAGAGAAGAGAGAAAATACGTTTATTTGCGGTACACATGACGCAAATAAACGTATTTTCTTTCTTTTCTTTCCTAAATGTCACAAGTCTTTTTCTTCTAACATACAACAACAGACACCAGCCGGTCGATTCTGTAAAAATCGCACTGTGTAAACTTAGGTGAAGTGAGCTTAAAGTCAGCTGTCATTTCTAGGGATTGACACTATTGACAGCTCACTTCACTCAAGTTTTCACGGTGAGATTTTTACAGAATAGCATGGCTGTTCTCTTGAACAATATTAGCGGTTTACTATAGATGAATATATTTTTATGTTACATATACCTACATAATAAAATTAAAGAAAAAGAAATAAAGAAAACGTTTATTTGGACACAGTTCGTGAAAACCAAAATACAAACAAACTAAAAGTAAAAGTAATCTTTTGACAATAAATATGTGCCTCACGGCTGCGCCAAAAAGGTTCATTTCAGCATTACTGCCAGACAAACGCTGTCTGACGCTGGTTTTCTAATGAACCCTTATGGACAAGTGACGGGGAGTACAAACAGTTTCAACATACCTAATACATAATTTTTATACTTCTAAATAAATAAATAAATAAATTAGTTATGATCTTTCTACCGTAATCATCTAAAAGTGACCACTGTCTTATGCTAAAGAGATAATAATGATAGAACCTTGACTGCTATTGGTCAGAAATAGCCATCACACAGTCCGCAGGCATGGTTAAAACTTCTCATTTCTTGCATGACGAGAAGGTTTGGCTTTGCATCTTTGTAAGAATCTTCCTTCACATGTATGACAACCACTCTCGTACTGACATAATAACACTTACAAGTTTGTAACTACGCCATACTAACACAAGTGCGAAGTCATTTTTATGTGAAAACTATGAAGTGGGGAAGTTTCGCGGCTCAGCAGTCGATGTGAGAAGTTTGTTCTGTTATGTTTAGTTGTGTTTGTAACAGCTGATTTTGACAGGCTTGTCACGTAACTATGAGTACGACACTTGACAAATTTTGCTTCCCTTTATTTTTTTTTAAGGTAAGTACTTACTGTTTATAGGTAGGTACTGAGTTTAAAAATTGCTATAATATTGATTTTTCAGAGGTAAGAAGTAAACGAAATTACTTTCCAAATTCTTATAATTTTTTTATTTTGATAAATAAACAACATTCACAAAGAAGAAAAACCGGCCAAGTGCGAGTCGGACTCGCACACGAAGGAGTTCCGTACCACCGTACAATATTTAGCAAAAAACGCCCAAAAAAACACGTTTCTAGTATGGAGACTTTGTTGATGGATTATTTTTTGTTATAGTGACATTAGAAATACACAAACTGTGAAAATTTCAACTGTCTACCTATTACGGTTCATGTAATACAGCCCGCTGACAGACAGACGGACAGTGGAGGCTTAGTAATAGGGTTCCGTTTAGCACCCTCGGGTACGGAACCCCTCATACATTAGCGCAGAACCAAGCCATACAAAACCTTACTTAAATGTAAAAAAATCAAGATCCAAATTAGATAGAAAACTCCCAGTGTATATCTTATAACTAGGTCTTAAGTTCACTTTCATAAATTGAACCCGCCGCCGCCGGCTGCGAATATGTTCACAGACTTAAATAATGAACAATTAGTTTCAGTTCTTTTGAAAAACTTCTGACTTCAAAACCTTCAGCACAGAACAGATAGACGTACAGTAGGCCGTCTCCATAAATATACAACGAACAAAAACAGGTGCACGTACTGATAGACGCGAATCTACGGCGATCTCAAACAAATGCCAGTCGCGAGTGCGCTGGCACTCGCTGTACGTGAAGCATGTCTATGGCTGTGTGCATTTTCGCTCATTATAATGACCCTGTGGCGGCATCTATATCGCCAAATGCGAACTACGCATCAAAGACCTGACGTCACAGAACATCCGGACGTTTCCAGCGCGGTGGATATATATACAAGCTCCTGACTTCAACCTCTGGGCAGTTGCCCGCCAGACACGACACCCGTTTGGTCGGAGGATCCTCCCTGTTCTATGGTGGATGAGTGAACTTTACATCCTGTTCCTCATACCCCTAAATTGGTGACCCCGAGTATGAACGTCAACGCAGCCTTCGTGCAACTACTTCAGCGTGACGTCATCATCATCATCACTCCCGCAAGCTTTCGTGAGGCGAGTCACACAGCCAGCCAGCACCCATGACTTCAACAGGTATCCTGACCACCTGCATGCAGTGAACGCGCGTTCCTGGTCATCACCCTCAGCCTCATCAGCAACCTTGGCACAGCACCTGTACTTTCGGCTGGTCTCACAAGCAGAGCCCATTCTACCGTCGACGCTAGCAGTCAGCCACAACCCGGCACTGTACCTACTATTTCCGACGCACTGGATCATAACACAGCGCCACCCCGACTCACTGGGAATCACCGCGGCGGCGGTGCCCCCACCCAAACCGGGCAGACCTCCACCGTATGCTCCACCGTGTCCTCCGGGCGATCCACACAGTGGTAGCACCCGGCGTAATAAGCAGTTGATTAGCTGATGGTTAAATACAATTGTTGTATATTTAGGTTAATTAATTGATAAGTATAGCTTATTGGTTTACTAATTGATGTAATATTAACAAACAAAGCTGTTTAGTATTAGCCTGTCAATGATATTATCCCCGGATTAATCAGAGCAGATTTGATATTCCAATTATAGCCTTTGTGTTAATGTTTTAGGTTAACTTAACTGAGTGTAAAATTAACAGATAATAGCGTAGCAGGTGGCGTAGCAGGTCGCGTAGCAATGTTCGTAGCATACCACGTGGCACGTCCGCATACCGGCGGTGCTACAGCTGGCGTAGTTGATAACAACAGCTCGTAGCAAGATAATACGAGGCGTAACACAGTCAATAAGAAATCAGTC
Organism: Agrochola circellaris; assembly: GCA_914767755.1. Lineage (NCBI taxonomy): Eukaryota > Metazoa > Arthropoda > Insecta > Lepidoptera > Noctuidae > Agrochola > Agrochola circellaris. Next base: position 20,005,734 of record OU611839.1, on the reverse strand, counting down.
GAACCGTTATACTACGACCTATATGGGAAAGCATTTCGCTTGACTCATTCAGGTGTGAAGCTCCAAAAATCCTTTCTTAGTGATCTACTCTACAACTTCTCAGGATTATATTTATATCCTATACATGAGACTGTGTTGTTTGTCAGTTAGTCTATTAATCATTCAATCACAAACTGTTGTACATTTCATATAGTCTGAAAACGCAAGCAACTCACAATCCCCGAACATAAACATCACAAAGCGAACCATAAAACCCTGTACCCCCACTATTCATAGTCGTCACTGCGATGTAAATCCCCCACGTGAAGCATGCGTGTCGGCATAATTACGTCATTTGACGTCCTGGCGTAATGCATAGTGATGTGCCGACGATTGGACGTCGCAAGTGTGGTGCATGCGGAACGAGTGCCGACTGCGAACGAGGTAGGACCATGTGGAGGTAGCTTTATAATGGAGTACAGTATATACTATCAAGGATAGGTTATAAGTATTTATTGTAGTTGGTTGATCGGTAATAAATTAGAAAGCTCAAAGATCGTCAATATAAACCTACTTAGGTTTCGTGTAGAAATTTTCATGAATGTCCTCCAAATCTTACTGACTAAAATCACTCGTTGTTACTCGAAATACCTTTGAATTGTTTTGTCGCTTCGATGACAACGCACTCTTACGGTAGCTTTGGCGTCGCAGGTCTCCATAGACTTCGGTGACCACGCACCTTACGATGAGGCGTCAACTTGCTTGTTACTCATTGAATAACAAAATACTCGTATTATTACGCTTTTTTTTACATCTTCTAAACTTGAAAGTGGGCAAACATCCAGCTGTAAATAAATCAGTGTTTTCCCCAAAATCACGTGTGCAGTTTTCAAGTTACCATACCGTAGTGACCGGACATTCGGCTTATATTACGTGTGAATCATGGCCGCAGAGTCGTTTCAAAGTGGAATACTAATCGCTTCACTCCTCTAACGATTTCTCTCCAGAATTCTCACTCGTACACTACCTTTTGTGGAACAGTTTTTGAGAAATTGAAAAGTGAAATGGTTTATATAAGCTAACATACATATTATCTTTGAAAGGTTTTGTCCAAAAAGAACCCACGGCATTCAAATAAAATCATCAACCAATCTACGTAAGTAATAAAAATCATTAATTAATTAATTCACTGATGGACAGACAACACACAACCCAAACCGCTGGGTCTGAAAGCATGAAATTTTGCAAAGAGCTTCTTATGTACAGAGTAGCAGGAACATCGACCCGAAAACCGTTACCATGGATTCAGTACAATGTTCTGAACCCTGCGTTGAAATTTTACGTCGGTTATTTAAAAAAAACAGCTATTCCATACATTTTGACCGAGTAGGTATTGCAGTTTTCTATGACACAGCAGATTTTCTTTATAACCGTCGAAAAATTTCAACGCCCCTAGCGTTGAAATTCTTCAGTTTAGTCAGTAATTTTTGGCTTGTTTTTTAGCTATAAAAGATAAATGATTGAACTGTCTCAGCTTAATTATTATGTTCGTTGTAGGTACTTAAGGGTCATGGGAACTCTTGGAAAGTTTATATCACTAGTTATTCTTAGAATAACCTTCTTAAGCTACGCTTGCCGTGGTTGGTCCGTGGATGGGTGACCATTTTAACATACCAAGACCCCTCCGAGCCTCGGAAAGCACGTTAAGCTGTTGGTCCCGGCTGTCATTTGTAGTTTGACAGTTGTTACGGGTAGTTAGAAGCCCAAGAGTCTGACAACCAGTCTTACCAAGGGGTATCTTGTTACCTAGTAAATAGGTTGTGGAGGTCAGATAGGCAGTCGCTCCATGTAAAATACTGCATCCGGTTAGACTGGAAGCCGATCCTAAAATAGTTGGGAAAAGGCCCGGCAGATGATGATGATTCTTAGAATAGCCTTCTAGTACCTACACTGAGTAAAACAATATTTATTTATTTTTCTTCGGTATTTGAAGGATGTAAGATTGAAGTGACTCAATCTTTCAGGGTAAGTAGGTGTGTTGGCGCAGCTGTTCGATTTTTAACGCAGGTACCTAGTGAAGCTTTTTCGAGCGCGTTCGACTCGATCGATATGAAACTGATAGGTAGGGTTCTACACCTCCAATGCATATTCCAGTACACTTCTGACGAGGGTGAAGTAGAGAATTTTGAGGGTACGAATAGACTTGAAGTCATGACAGATACGCTTAACCCTAGAAAGATAACCATATTTTGACTGTCACAAAAGATAACCATGCGCTTCGGAGGCGCACGATATATTAATATTTTTTTTTTAGTGAAATACCTATTTATTGTATTTATTTACTTGATTGTTTTGAAATGTGGTTAATGAACTAATAATAAAAAACTTTTTTTAGTGAAATATTTTATATATTTTAAACATTAAACTTAAATCACAAAACCTCTAGAAAAAATCAACAAAATTAGCAGTCTTCTGTTTACAGGAACATAGTATCAAAAAATAATATATTTTTTTCTTAAAAACGAATTATATTATTTCTTACTAACTAATCAACTAAAAAAATAAACAGTTATAATAAACATTATATGTAAGTCTATATAAATTCATACTTTCACTAAAAGTCACACAAAAGATAACCATGCGCCTTTGGAGCGCAACACTTAGTCATAACTGCAAAACTATGGTACTTACCGCGTAAAAACGGCCGTCCCGCGACTCTATGCACCGACCACTGAGCTAACTTAAAAGGACAGGTAGATACGAGCGCTCATTAGAAAGAAACAGCGATGTCAAACCGACGCGGGCGCCTCTGAAGCGTAGGTTATCTTTCTAGGGTTAAGGAATCCTAACATTTTAGCAGCCATTTTGACCATATTGTCTATGTGAGGAATGAAAGTGTGAGCTGACTGTCGAGGCAGACTCTCAGATCGCGAATTGTAATAACCTTCTGCAGCGTTAGGCCATTCAACGAATACGAGGATGGAAGAGTATTTCGTTGTTTTTTGTGAAGGTCATGTGTAGACACGTTTCAGCGTTAAGAGTCATTCTGTTCTTTATACACCAGTTGTGTACTGAGTTTAGGTCCTCTTGCAGCTGGGATATACAGGGTGTAAAAAGACACATCACAAAGCCGTAAACTACGCATACTGTACGTATAGCTAAGTAGCTTTGCGCAAAAATTATTGCTGGGAACCGTAATTTTTTTTTTTTTTATAAAAAAAAACAACTTTTTATTGCGCGCAATGTAATGCGAACCCACGCTTGAATGAACGGATTCAGTGTTAGTTAAGCTCCGCCCCTACGCTACGTAGGTAGGTACTTGTTGTTCATTGCGTTTTTGTAACTTCAAATGCGTAATCTGTTAAGATAAATCTAAAATTCAGGTAATGTTTGTTTGGAAAAAAGTTTCGTATTATCGCATAGAATTCATTTTCGTGAAAAAGTAAAAAAAAAAAATGCGACTTTGACCTTCAATATCTCCAGAACCAGTGGATTCCCAGGTATGGTCTAGTGGAAAAAAATGATGCAAATAATGGGTAGAATATGTGGCTTTCGGCTTCGGAAAGTGTCTTTTTACACCCGATATCTTTGAGAGAATTTATTGCTTATAGAACCTGACGTCTTCTTCAAAGAGTGAACATTCACTGTGCTTTATGCAGTTCACTATGTTGTTGATTAATACTAGGAACAATATCGGACCTATGTGGGAGCGTTGTGGAACTCCAGAAGTGGAATAGTAAAATGACGAACGATGCGTATAGGATATGTATTATTTCATCTGATGAGGTGAACGTTGAAGAAAAATGGGTAGCAAAGAGCTTGCAGACCTCATCGCCGGAAGTGGCTGTCTGAGTATTCAGTTTCATCTCAGACGGTATGTCATTAGACTTCGATTTTTTTGTGAGTGTGGTGTTGTGTGTTGGATCATTAAGTTCCATTCAAAATGGTTGAGCTGGATGGTGCTGATCCATGGGTCATGTTCGTGAACGGGCGCCGTCAGTAGGGACTGGACCGGGTTATTTTAATTTTTGAATTGTTTTATCTTTTATTACTTACGCTTTTAACGTGCATGTCTTTCTACATTGTTCTCACATGTATGATTTCAACATGAATGTTGTAACCAATATGTTGTAACAACATTTTGATTTAAAAGAGTGTCCGCGGAGTTTCTTGCCCTTTCTTCTCCATAGGAACCTACTACGCTTTGGAATGGGCAACTAGCTTCATCTTTCTGACTGACCGATCCCTTGACAATTCAAAAGTGCCTGTAATTGGTTTATCTATCTATATCTATCTATACTTATAATAAATCTGTAGAGAGGTAAATTCTGTACATGATATATATTTTCAAAATAACTATCAGGGGGTAATTAGTGATCGATACTGATGCCAAAAATGCAATCAGTAAAATTTTTGTCTGTCTGTCTGTCTGTCTGTCTGTCTGTCTGTATGTTCCTTATAGAAACAAAAACTACTCGACGGATTTTAACGAAACTTGGTACAATTATTCTTCATACTCCTGGGGAGGTTATAGTATACTTTTCATTACGCTACAATCAATAGGAGCAGAGCAGTGAAGGGAAATGTTGGGAAAACGGGAGAAGTTGCTCCATTTTTTAAGCTTCCGTCGCGTGTGAAGCCTTAATGGTTAAAGCTACATAGAAATCATTTATGACGGAAATGTTCTACATAAAATTATCTAAAAAATATCCTACAACAGCATATGTCTATCTTTTATGGTTGACTCACAATAACACGTGTAACTCCCGATAGCTTAGCAGTTCGGAGCTTTCTGATTATATTTGTTTACTCTTACGTTTATAATACTCTCACTCATCCCTAATTAAAAGAAGTTAATATTATTACCTATTCAATAAAAAAAGAATCATAGTAATCGGTATAGAAACACCAAACTTATACATGAAATACGCTAATAAGCCATCGCGCCGTCGCGCGTGAATACTGAATCATGCCATAAGGATTATTTTTGTGTAACGGTTGCCGCGCTCGACGCGGGTCGTGGCGGCAGGGTATAAAAAGGCGGGAGGTGCGAGCGCGAGCTTCATCATTCAATATTTGGCTGTTGATGCGTTCAGAGCGTTCGACCTTATTGACAGACAATAATTGATATTAACAAACCGTGCTTATCAGCGCGACTTTTAGTCTTTAAATAGTTTATTTGAATTTCTTTTGTTGTTATTTTATAAAATAGGTATTAGTTGTTTTGGTAGTGTTTAAATATTCGTTCAAATTACAAAATATTAATAGTTTGCATTTTATTTCTTTTTAGGTGAAGTAGTAGTAGAAGTAGAAGTAGTACGCATAGATTTTTAGATACCGTAAGGTAAGTTTTGGCTAATTTATATTCAATGATACTTTTATTAATTATAGTAGTTATAGGTATTTATTTTTAAGTGAAGTAGGTATAGGTAGGGAACTCGGCTAAAAGTAACCCAGTTGCAACAAAATGTAATCGAGGCTCAAACATTAACAGGCTGCGATGCAGGAGAGACCGTCTTTATTCCCAGAATTCCCATAATACCAAATAATTTTCCATTCCAATTTAAAATAACGCAATTCCCAGTATTGGTGTGTTATGCAATGACAATTAATAAGGCTCAAGGGCAGACTTTTCGTGTTGCTGGAGTAGATCTCGGTGTCAGTTGTTTCTCGCATGGTCAGTTATATGTCGCTCTTTCCCGGGTTAGCAGTTCTAGAAATCTTTATGTTCACGTGCCGGACGGGTCAACTTTCA